>CAUYUJ010021714.1:0-90000 GCA_963575745.1 Prorocentrum cordatum | reverse complement strand
GATGCTGATGGTGATGGTGATGATGATGATACTGGTGAGGATGCTGACGACGATGATGCCGATGCTGCTGCCGATGATGATGATGGTGATGGTCATGCTGACGGTGATATTGATGCTTCGGATGATGACGATAATGGCGATGATGATGGTGATGACGATGTTGATGACGATGGTGATGATGCTGATGATGATGTTGATGCTGCTGCGGATGATGATGACGTCGATGACGATGACGATGCTGATGATGATGATGATGATGATGATGATGATGATGATGATGATGCTGATGCTGATGATGATGATGATGATGATGATGATGATGATGATGATGCTGATGCTGGTGATGCTGATGATGATGATGATGATGATGATGGTGGTGATGATGATGATGGTGACAATTATGACGATGATGCGGCGATTGCTGATGCTGCTGATGATGGTGATCGTGATTATGATGATGGTGATGATGCTGCTGATACTGATGACTATGATACGTTGGATGCTGATGACGATGGTGCTGATGATGACTGTGAGGATGATGCTGCTGATGATGATGGTGGTGATGATGTTGATGATTGTACTGTGGATGATGCTGATGATGATGCTGACGATGATGGCGACGATGCTGACGATGATGCTGATGTTGATGATGATGCTGATGATTGTACAGTGCATGCTGCTGATGATGATGCTGATGATGATGACGACGATGATGATGATGATGATGACGATGGTGCTGCTGATGAGGCTGAGGATGCTGGTGATTGAGATGCTGATGATGCTGATGATGCTGACGACAATGCTAATGCATGTGATGATGCTGCTGATAATGATATAGATGATTGATGATGATACTGATGATGACGGCGATCTCGAGGCTGCTGCTGATGATGATGATGCTGATGACGATGGTGGTGGTGATGATGATGGTGATGCTGGTGATGACGATGCTGCTGATGATGATGTTGATGCTGCTGATGATGAGGATGCTGCTGATGCTGATGCTGATGCTGATGCTGATGCTGATGCTGATGCTGAAGCTGATGCTGTTGTTGATGATGATGATGATGATGGTGGTGGTGGTGGTGATGATGACGATGCTGATGATGCTGATGATGCTGAGGATGAGGAGGAGGAGAACGAGGAGGAGGAGGAGAAGGCGGAAGAGAATGATGATGAGGATGATGCGGATGCAGATGGGACGCTGCTACTGATGGTGCTGCTGTTGAGCAGGCGGAGGAGGATGACGACGAGGGAGATGCTGATGATGATGATGCTGATGATGATGACGACGATGATGATGATGATGATGATGATGATGGTGATGGTGATGGTGATGCTGATGATGATGATGATGATGATGATGATGATGATGATGGTGGTGATGATGATGATGATGATGATGATGATGATGATGATGATGATGATGATGATGATGATGATATGATGATGATGATGATGATGATGATGATGATGATGATGATGATGATGATGATGATGATGATGATGATGATGATGATGATGATGATGATGGTGATGAGGATGATGCTGATGATGCTGCTGCTGATGATGATGATGATGATGATGATGATGATGATGATGATGATGATGATGATGAGGAGAGGAGGAGGAGGCAGGAGGAGGAGGAGAGGAGGAGGAGGGAGAGGATGAGGAGAGGAGGAGGAGGAGGAGGACCAGGAGCAGGAGCAGGAGCAGTTGCAGGAGCAGGACCAGGAGGAGGAAGGAGAGGCGGAGGAGGAGGAGGAGGAGGAGGAGGAGGAGGAGGAGGAGGAGGAGGAGAAGGAGGAGGAGAAGGACCAGGAGAAGGATGAGGATGAGGAGGAGGCGGAGCAGCAAGAAAAGAAGGAGGAGGAGGACCAGGGTAAACCCAATTCGTTAACGATTGTTCAATAATCCATCCCCTCAAGTCCCCTCTTCAGATAATTGTATCAGCGGTTATTTTCGTTGAGGGAAGTGTCCTGTTGGAAGACAACCGTTTGAACACACAATCCCTGGAACCTCAACGTCGCGAATCAACGTTGGTGTTGCGTGGATGCAGGAGGGGGAGGAAGAGGAGCAGGAGGAGTAGGAGGGGGAAGAAGAGGAGGAGGATGAGGAGGAGGAGGAGGAGGGAGGAAGAGGAGGAGGATGATGATGGTGATGATGATGATGAGGAGGAGGAGGAGGAGGAGGAGGACCGCCTGGAGGCAGCAGAGGCGGCCCAGAAAGAGGCCAAGAAGGCCGCAAGCAGTGCCGCTCGACAGCAAACAGGAGGTCGAAGGCATGTCCACGAGCTGGCTCTTGACTCAGAGATCACAGGAGAGATGGCCAGACTGGAGTCCCCCCTGTGAGCTGTGGGCTGTCAAGGGCGCGGGTGGTGGTGAGGCTCACTTTTGTTCTTTCTGCCGCACCGCCCCGCCCTCAGCCCCACCTGATGGCCTCGTACCTGTCACAGTCGGTGCGCGGCATGGGAAATGAGGAATGAGGAATGATCATGATGGTGGTGCTGCTGCTGCTGCTGAGGAGGAGGAGGAGGAGGAGGACACGGAGGAGGAGGGGGAGGAGGAGGAGGAGGGGAGGAAGAGGGGCATGAGGGTGGCGTAGGAAGAGGAATGAAGAGGAGGGAGGTGCGAGCGAGAGGCGAGGAGGGAGGAGGGAGGGAGGGGCAAGGAGAGGCAACGAGGTGGAGGAGGAAGAGCAGGGTTAGAGTTAGACGATCTATTAGGGCGTGTTCGTAGGCTTGCGAAGGGAAGACGGATAATGAGATGGGGAGGAGGGAGGTGGGAGGTGGGACGTGTCGTTATCACCTTTGTTCTACCGAATTTGTGTAGTGTTTATTCTTGCCAGTGTGTATGCAGATTAGCACAGACGTGAAGTATTGTTTGCAGCGTTGCTGTTCGATTGCCATGTACCATCGCCGTTTGATGTTCAGGGGCCCCTGAGTCACGTAAAAGGTTGCGTTTCGTTTCATACGGCCGATAATCAAGATTATCATTTCTTTACGGACAATCCCGAGTAGACTTCGTGTGCTACCATCGGTTGATATTGGTAGCGGAGCCGGAGATCCACACTCCGGCCCCCCACCGCCGCCATGCCAGCGGACCCGCGCCCGCGGGGTCCGCCGAGGCCGCAGGCCACGCCGGCGTCACCACCGCCCGCGAGGGCGCCTGGCGCCGCGGCCACAGCGGCCGCCGCTGCAGGAGCTGCCGCCGGCAGCGTACCGACAGCGGAGACGTCCAGGGTCCCGCCGTCTCCCGACAGTACCGCGGAGGGTCATTATGCCGAGGGCGGGGACTGGAACGATTGGTGGCAGAGGGCGAGTTCCGCCTGGGACAGTGGGGGAAGAGGCCTCGACGCAGGCCTGTCCAAGACGGCACCGACGTACGAGCTGCTCAAGACCGACGGCTACAGAGTCTTTCGCCGAAAGCTGGAGGTCTTCGAGCGTTGCTGCAGGAAGCGCGGCACCACCGCTATCAGCGAGGGCGCGTTCTTGATCATGAACTCGCTGCAGGGTGAGGCCGCGGAGGCTACGGAGGACATCGACCTGGATCAGCTGGAGTCCGAGGACGCCTTCAAGCCGCTGTTCCAGGTCCTCGACGAGTATTACAAGTACGACAACCAGACCGAGCTGCCGGCCCGCACAGATCAGTTTTTCGGCAAGTTCGCTCGCCAGGATAAGGAGACGATGAAGCTATACTGCTTGCGTCACAAACGAGAGCTGAGGAAGCTCAAGGAGGTCGGCATGGAGATTCCCGACATGCTGGCGGGCTGGCACCTCCTCTCACGAGCGGCCGTCCCACCTTCGGGCGCCGCCCAGGTGCGAAGTCAATGTGCCAGTGGCCTCAGTTGGATGAGCGTGAAGAAGGCCCTACTCGACACATATGGAGCCGAAGCCGTACCCGACAAGCGCGACGTGAAACGAGTTGAGAGGATGCTGGTCGGGCAGGGTCACAAGGACGACGTGCACTACACGAACGACTACGAGTGGGAGCGAGGCCTGAGCTACGAAGACTCATACCTGGAGGAGGAAGAGTACGATTACGACGAATACGAAGAGTACGACGCTGAAGAGTACGAGGAAGAGGCCGACGTCGCCGAGGAGCTGCCGCAGGACGTGGAAGAAGCCCAGATTGCGTGCGACGAGGCCTACCTCAGTTTCGTGGATGCGAAGAAGCGCGTAGCGGAGATCGCCAAGTCGAGAGGGTTTTACCCGATCGTAGCTGTCGCGCCTGACAACAACTTTCAACACGGCAAGGGCGCGTCGCGCCCCGCCAAGCCGACGGGCGGCAAGGGCAAGGGCCGCAGCAAAGGCAAAGGTAAAGGCAAGGGCACCGGCTCGCGCCAGGTGTTCAGGCCGAAAGTGAACATCTTCAATAAGCCCCCGACGGCGACGCCGGCAGGATCGACCGCTACAGGCTCGACGCAGCAGCACGGCCCGAGGTTCAAGCGGTTCCGTGGAGGAGGTTTCGTGAAGCCCGATTCGGAGCACGCCGCCATGGTAGAAGACGTGGAGACGCTGGAGTACGCTAACTCGACCGAGGAAGTATACCTAATGTCGGCTGGCAAGGGCATCAGCGACGGCGGTGCGACGCGACCCGTCATGGGCGACAAGATCTGGGCGCAGTGGGAGGAGCTGCTGCGTTCACGCCAGTTGCTGCACGAGGTCGAGTACGGCAAGAGCGACCGACGATTTCGATTCGGGGACGGCAAGACGCTGGAGGCCAAGCGGTCCGTGACCTTGAACGTGTGGCCGTTCGGCGTCAAGAAGCAGATCACGATCCATCTCGTCGAGGGGTGGGCGCCGCTGCTCATCGCCCGGCCGTGCATGGAAGAGTGGGGTTTGGTCCAGGACTACCGCGCCGGCACGTTCATGATGAAGGACCTCCCCGACAAAGGCTGGATGAAGTCCGAGCGAGACGAGAAGGGGCACTTCATCATCGACCTGCTGGGTGGCGCCGGCAGGGCCACCGACGACGCGATGAACGAGGGCGCGCCGACCGAGGGCGAGCCCAGCAGCGACGACTCGACCGACAAGGAGTCCGAGGCACCGCCGAGCGAGTCCGAGGACGATTCTGAACCGTCCGACGTGGACCCCGACGCGTACTACCTCGAGACGGTCACCGAGTTTTATGACATCAGTGACAATGACGACGTGGGAAGTGAGCGGACCCAGGAGTTTTCGGTGGCGGGTTCGAGCGAGAGCGCTAAACCGAGCACGATGGACCCCGACACCTACACCGACCTGGCCCTGGCCCTCGAGCAGGCATGCGACGGCATGAAGGAGATGCTCCGAGGACCCCCGCCGCGCAAGGTCTGGGAGGTATTCGTGGACGCAGGAGGTCTGTCGCAAGCGCTGCTCGAGTACCCCATGGTGGACGTCACGCAGTTCCGCCTCGAGGACGGCTGGGATTTCTCCAAGCCGAAGGTAATCAAGGCGTTCCTGCAGAAGATCGACGTCGAGAGACCCGACGACATCTTCTTCGCACCCCCGTGCAAAGTATGGTGCTCGTGGCAGTGCGTGAACGCCTCGCTCTCAGCAGAGCGCGCCGCGGAGATCCACGAGGCGAGAGTGCGCGAGGAGAAGACGTTCCTGAAGTTGGTCCGTGACTCGTTCGTGAAGCAGCTGAGTGGAGGCCGACATGCCTACGTGGAAGGCCCATGGTCAGGAGCGCACTGGAACACCAAGACGTGGAAGGCACTGCCGGGACATCACTGCCGACTGGACCAGTGCCGCCTGGGAGCCAAGTTCCCCATGAAGGGAGTGGACATGCCGTACCAGAAGCCGACGCGATTGCAGTCCACTAACAAGGAGTTCGTCGATCACATGGGTCTGAGGTGCGAGTGCAGGGGCGAGCGCGTGACACTACGCGGCAAGCTCGCCCAGCAGGCTCAGAACTACCCCGCACCGATGGCTCGGCGGATGGCCTACCTGATTGCTTACCAGGGCATGGCCGCCGACATCGACGAGATTTACACAGCCGAGGAAGTGCACAAGGACATCGACGCCATCGAGTACACAGACGTAATGCAGGAGCTGATGAAGCGCTTCAACGTCTCGACCATCCGTGCGGTCAAGCGCGCCCACGTCAGCCTGGGACACCCCTCGAATGCGGCGCTGGCCAACGCCATGCGACACGCAGGCGCCCCAGCAGAGTGGATCCAGTGCGCCAGGCTTTATCAGTGCGAGATTTGCCTCAAGAGACAGCGACCGCACACCGTGCGCGTGGCCGTGCTCCCGAAGGCCAAGCGCTTCAACGAGGTGGTCTGCACCGACGTGTACTACGTTACCTGGAAGACGAAGGAACGAAAGATCCTAGCGATGATGGACGAGTTCACGCGCTACGAGGTCGATTACCCTATCGCAAAGGAGACCTTCAAGAAGGAGAAGAAGCTCTTCGAGAAGCTCTGGATCAGCTGGGCCGGCAAGCCCGAGACGATGCGCATGGACATGGGCGGTTCGCACACGTCCAAGAAGATGCACTCCTGGATGAGCAAGCACGACATCAAGCTCGACCTGATACCGAAGGGCGCGCATCACAAGCTGGGCTTGATGGAGCGGAACCACGCGGTTCGGAGGGAGCAGCTGAGCAAGTACCACATGCAGTTCCCCGACGACTCGCTCAAGACAGCCCTTCGGATGACGGCCAGCCAGCGCAACCTACTGCGGAACGTGCACGGGTTCTCACCCGCCATGCTGGTGCTGGGGACTCAGCCCCGCGTGCCGGGCGCCCTCACTGACGAGGACTTCGGCCTGGCCGAGCAGTCCGCGCTGGTCGACCCGAGGAGCGAGGTGCACGAGATGATGCTGCGGCGTGTCGCCGCCGGCACGGCCTTCATCGAGGCCAACTGCTCGCGCGCCGTGCGCGCGGCCCTGTTGGCCCGCAGCAGGCCGACCCGGCGAGAATACGAGGTTGGCGAGTGGGTCTACATTTGGAGACCGGAGCCTTCACGTGGCCTGGAGAAGTGCCACTGGTTCGGCCCCGCGCTGGTGGTGGCCGTGGAGGCGAAGCCCAACGAGGACGACGTGCTGCACACCTCAGTGGTCTGGGCCACACGGGTGCGTGATCTACAGGTGCACGGTCGAGCAGCTACGACCTGAACTGCCAGGCGAGGCCCGCGAGCGCGAGGGCCGCAGGGACGACCCCGACAGTCCGCTCAGCTTGATCGAGAAGCTGCGCCGCGCATTGAGGCGGACGAAGGGTACCTGCAACTACAGGGACCTGGCGGAGGAGGGGCAGACGCCCCAGTACGACGGCAACCTGGACGACATGGGGGACCAGCCGCAGGCGCGGGGACCCGACGTCCAGGAGACAGAGGAGCCCGGCGAGGCATCGGGGGCAGCTGCAGCGGCAACTCCCGAGGAGGCTCAGCCTGGCGATACTGGTGGCGTGGAAGCAGTTGATCGAGACTCACCACGTTCCCCAGCGGCTGACGATGGCGCCGCCGCGAGCGGAAGTGCATCGAGCCATGCAGCGCCAGAGCCCAGCCGGCTCCACATCGAGACGATGGCCAAGAGGAGCGTAGAGGAGGCCGAGAAGCTGGATGGCGTGCCGCTATCGAAGCGAGCCCGCTTGACGTGGACCAAGCTGAACCCTCCTGACGAGCACGCCACGCTGCTTGAAGAAGTAGACGACGAGATGCTATTGTTGGAAGAGTCCACTGAGACGGTCTACATGCTGGCCTTCAAGCGGAAAGCCCCCACCATCGTGGAGGGAAAGCTGACGCCCGAGGAGAAGGAACAATTCTACGCAGCGAAGCTGGAGGCCCTCGAGGTGTTCAATCAGAACGACGGCTGGGAGCCCATCAACGAGGAAGACGTGGACCCAGCAGCTTGCTGTCCGTTGCGGTTCTTGCTGAAGTGGAAGATGAAAGACGGACAGAAGGTGGCCAACGCGCGCGTGCTGTACCAGGGGTTCAAGCATCGCGACGTTGCCGAGGGCCAGCTCGACAAGGAGGCGCCGACCTTGAGCAGACTGGGCCGGCACACGGTCATGCTCTGGGCGTCCCTACGGAAGTGGAGGCTGTTCACGGCGGATGTGAAGTCCGCATTCCTGCAGGCGGAGGACGTGAGCGTACGCGGACTCAAGCTGTACGCGAGCCCGACGAAGGAGATGAGGGAGATGCTCTCTCAGCAGATCGGCCTGCAACCTGGACAGCTGCTGAAGATGATCAAGCCGTGTTTCGGGGACCCGAGGTCGCCGAAGCTCTGGCACTACCGGTCCGACGAAGTCACGAAGGAGATCGGGTTCAGGAACCACTGGCTCGAGGACTGCCTCTTGCTGTCCTTGCGCCCGGCGAAGGTCGAGGACGACCCGTTCGACGTGTGCAGCTTCGAGGACCAGACCTACGTGGTGGACGGCCTGATCGGCAAGCACGTGGACGACTTCATCGGATGCGGCGAGGGAGTCAACTGTGAGGACGACTTGCACACCGTGCTGGACAACTCGGAGTGCTTCCAAGCGAGATTGGGCGCGCTCAACCAGAAGTTCACGTTCGGCAAGTGGGACTTCGGGCCGAGCCTGATCTTCACTGGTGGCGAGGTGGAGCAGTCTCTTAGCACCTACGCGGTGACCCTGAAGTTCGAGAAGTACCTGCACGCGGTGAAGCCCATCACCATCGAGAAGCACCGCCGGGCGGACCCGACGAGCGCGCTGACGCCGAGGGAGCTCACCAGTTTCAGGACCCTGAACGGTCAGCTGCAGTGGCCCGCGGCCCAAGGAGTGATGATAGCCGCAGCGACTGTTTCTTTCAGGGCAGCGGCCACGGGAAATGCTACGGTGCAGGACCTCCTGGACGCGAACAAGGATCTGCGCTTTCTGAAGGCCAACGCGGACGTGGGACTCTACTTCGGGTTCGACAAGGCCTGGAGCGAGCTGCGCGTGGGAGGCTACTCCGACGCGAGTTGGGCCAGCCGCCTGGACGGGAGCTCGCAGGGTGGCTATACGATCTTCGTTGGACCCGACGACGACCTGCGAAACGGCAACCCGACACCGTTCGTGGGGGTGGAGTGGGCCTCGAAGAAGCTCGTGCGGCTGTGCAGGAGCTCGCTGTCCGCGGAGGCGCAGGCAGCTGCGCTAGGCGTGGATTCGCTGATGTGGGTGAAGATCTACCTGACGCTGAGCTTGCGGCCAGACTTCAAGCCAGACCAAGCGATGCTGTACCTCGGAGAGTCGCCGTTCATCACGGACGCGAAGTGTCTCTACGACGCCTCAAGGTCAGCCACAGCAGGCCTGGGCATCACGGAGAAGCGGACAGCCATCGAGGTGAAGATTGTGAACGAACAGATGGAAGAGATCGGCGCAGTGTGGAAGTGGGTGAATACCCAGCAGCAGATGGCGGACGGGTTGACGAAGCTCTCCGCACGCCAGCAGATGGCGGACGTGCTGCGCCGTGGAGTTCACGCTCTACGGTACGACCCGAATTTCGTGGCCGGGAAGAAGCTGACCAAGCGCGCGATGGAGCAGCGCGAGAAGGAGCTGGACCAGGCTGGAGATGACCTGGCGGACGAGTTTGAGGCAAAGCCAAAGGAGAAGCCCAAGCAGAGGAAGCGCCATTTTGGCGCGAGTGGTGCGAGGTTGGCGGCAACCTTGGCAGCGAGCGGAGCATCGAGTGTAGCCGGAGAGTTGATGAAGTACACGCCCAGCGGCGTTGAGCTGTTCAACACACCGGGGCCCGACGACTGGAGCGGCCTGATCACGAAGCTGCTCATGATAGGCATCGTGACATGCCTCATCCTGGCGTTCGGCTGTGGGTTCTGCGCAGGGGTGTGGTGGATGCACCTGACGAGCAAGACGACGAGCGCAGCCTACAAGACGCTGGAGCTGGAGACGGGACAGGTCCCGACCAGATCGACGACGGCGGAGACCGCCACGTCAGGAACGAGCACGAAGCCGATCAAGCAGAAGAAGACGCGCGACATGTGCTGCCAGGCTCCGACACGCTACAATCTAGACCTGGCACAGCCGAGGTTCCAGCCGTTGCCGGAGTACGCCCACGGGGCATTCTTCAGCTGATCGCTACGACGAAGGGAACCCACGCCTATGGCGACGTGGCGGCGATGCCGCACTTCCTGAAGTGCTTCGAGAAGCACGCCATGCTGAGCGCCGTGGAGGCGCGGACTTGTTTGCCAGGCGAGGTCGACCGATCGCCTGGCTGCTGAAAATAATTAAGGAGATGTACGTCGCTGTCGCGACCGCCGGTGGTTTCACAGTCTTGTCAGACAAGGTTTGTGTCCTGGGACCTGCGGTGTCAGGGATGTTTGTCTGTTTTAGCTTCGGTCCTGTTCCCGAGCGTTTTGTTGCTCTGTTTAGTTTCGAGTTGAGTTTTGTTTCCTGGTAAAGTTCCGGGGAGCCCTGTTCTAGGCGATGATTGGTTTATAGCGTATTTGTGCTAACTCCTTTTTCCGCCCGTGTCGTTATCACCTTTGTTCTACCGAATTTGTGTAGTGTTTATTCTTGCCAGTGTGTATGCAGATTAGCACAGACGTGAAGTATTGTTTGCAGCGTTGCTGTTCGATTGCCATGTACCATCGCCGTTTGATGTTCAGGGGCCCCTGAGTCACGTAAAAGGTTGCGTTTCGTTTCATACGGCCGATAATCAAGATTATCATTTCTTTACGGACAATCCCGAGTAGACTTCGTGTGCTACCATCGGTTGATAGGACGGGAGCAGAGGCGAAGGGATGTAGGAGACAGGAGGGATGAGGGGCGGAGGCGGGGAGACAGGGATGCAGAGCGCAGGGGGAATGTCCATCGTTCGAGTCTCGCATCGCTGTGAGAGTTTCACGAGATCGTAAAAATGTCCTGAAACCTCCTCCTCCTCCTCTTTATCCTTCTTCAGAAATCTTATTGATCCATACGTGCTGGAGCCCTGTGCGGCCTGCTGTGCACTCCATGGTCAAGAACAGTCCAGAACTTGTCTCCTGACTAGCCTGTCGTGGCCGTCCCACCTTCAGCGTCGCGAGGTGTCGATTGCTGCACGGGCCATGCGGGAGCAAGGCTACGATTGGATTGCATCCAGACGGCGGATTTGGATCAGTGAAACTTCAGTGTCGAGCAAACTGTGCACAAAGCCTGCTGGAGGCAAACCGGCAAGGGTGGTCAACCCGATTCATTCCGGATGGCTCCCAGGATAAACAAGGCCTATGGACCCTTGCAGGTGAATTCAAATTGATCGGGGGAAGGAGCATGATTTCCCAGCTGAGCCGTCTGGTTCCCCGAAAAGACGCACGGGGGGGCGCTTCCTCCTCCTCCTCCTCCACCACCTCCTCGTCCTCCTTCTCCTCCCCCTCCTCCCCCTCCTCCTCCCCCATCCTCCTCCCCCTCCTCCTTCTCCTCCTCTTCCCCCTTCCTTCTCCTCCTCCTCCTCCTCCTCTTCAGACCCTTTTGGGACCTCCTGGTCGCCGCAGCCGGACGCGGCTCGAGGAACCTCGTCAGGATGGACCCCAGGAGGGTCCAGGGACCAGTGTCCAGCGGATTTGGGCGGGGGGGGCTTCAGAGTCTCCACGTCCAGAGGTAGACGAAAGAATCGCCTCCAGAAAAGAGGTTGAATTTACCTTTCTCTAGCGCCGCGCAAATTCGCTTTAAGAGTTTGAAGCAGTTTCAAGGATTCTCATAGTCAATGTCCCAGCCATGGTATTTTTGAACGATGTAGGATTGCCAGGGCGCAGCAGTAGCGTTGCTTCGCGGTGTTGAAATCCCATGCATGGTGTTCTGACGCGATTCTTGATCGTCAATACGCAACAGTCAGGTTGATTCGTGACGTTGAAGTCCGAGGAGTGGTGCCCTGGCGCGCTTCAGGATTTTCTAACGGTTGTCTTCCAACGGGGCGCTTCCTTCAGTGGAAATGAATCCTTGCCGGGACCTATGGAGAGGGAGCTTGGAGGGAGGGTTTATTGCAACATTGTTGATGAGTCCTGGGTTTGCACTGGTCTTCCTCCTCCTCCTCCTCCGCCTCCTCCTCCTCCTCTTCCTCTCCTCCTCCTCCTCCTCCTCCTCCTCCTCCTCCTCCACAGGAGGTCTGGAGGCCTGAAGGGCTCCCTGGAGGCCTCCAGAGGCTCTCGGGGACCAAGAAAGGGCCAAGAGCAGGAAACCTTGGGTCCTCAATCCTCTTGGCCCCCTCCCCGAGCTCAGACTTCCCCCCGAGTGATGTTTTTTGACAGTCCCAGGTTCTGGAAACGGCAGACAATGGCAGAAACCCGCGGGCGCGGCTGTTCCAAGTATTCCGGAGCTTTGGCCCCCTCCCCGCCAGTCGTGATCGCAAGGCACCATCGGCCACGCGCAGTGGGGGGGTATGGGGGGGGGGAAGGCTTCTTAGAAGCACCTTGCTTGTCAGAAGGCGCGGGCCTCATCTCTAGATGTAAGGTCGTCGCCTTCTAAGAAGCAGCCTTCTTCGAAGCAGCTTTCCTCCTCCCCATACCCCGTTTTTGCGCGTCGCCAGCACCAAGTATACACCTACACCGATCCTGGCCAGGCCGATCCTTTGCCCATGGTCTTTGTGTGTGTGAGTGTGTGTGTGTGCGTGTGCGTGTGTGTGTGTGTGCGTGTGTGTGTGTGTGTGTGTGTGTGTGTGCGTGTGTGTGTGTGTGCGTGTGCGTGTGTGTGTGTGTGTGTGCCCTCCTGCCCGGGCCAGGGGGCGTGTGTGCATCGAGCCTGGACCAGGATGGGCCTGGCCAGGATCGGTGCAGGTGTACATTTGGCGTCCTCCTGCATGGTGCTGTGTGCGTAATCGTTGCCTGCAAAGAAAGGGAGGGAGGGAGAGAGGGAGAGGAAGAGGAAGAGGAGGAGGAGGAGGAGAAGGAGGAGGAGGAGGAGAACCAGTGCAAACCCAATATTCATCAACGATGTTGAAATACACCCTCCCTCCAAGATCACTTTTCATAGGCCCCATACAAGGGGTCATTTCCACAGGGAACTGTCCCCTTGGGGGACAACCGTGTGAGCAACTTGAAGCGCCACGACTTAACCTGACTGTCGCGTCTTGGCGATTCTGAATCGTGCCAGAACACCACTCCTGGGACTTCAACACCGCGAATCAACGTAACTGTTGCGCCCTAAGAAGTCTGAGTCGCTCCAAAACATAATTCCTGGTACGTGAAACATGATAATCAAGGGAACTCTTTCAAATTTTTGAAACGAGTGCACGCGGCGCTAGGGCGACAGCCACATTTTACAAGGACCCGCTCTGAATTCGTGAAGCCCTTGCAGATGTTCGAATGAATGTGCGCGGCGCTGAGGCGGGAGCCCCATCTTAAAAAGGAACCGCCCTCAATCCGCGAAACTTTTGCAAGCTTCTAGAACGAATGTGCGCGTCGCGAAGGCGAGAGCCACATGGTGAAAGCGGCCCGCTCTCCATCCGTAAAACTCTTGCAGTTTTGTTTAAACGAATGTGTGCGGCGCTAAGGCGAGAGCCACACTCTGAAGACCACCCGCCCTCAAACCGTCGAATTCTTGCACATGTTTAAAGCGAGTGTGCGTGGCGTTAAGGCGAGAGCCACAGTTTGGAAGCGGCCCGCCCTCCATTGCCAAGTTTGAAGCATCAGGGTTATACATGGTGAGGAGAGCTCAAGCGAAACGCCCCGCCCGCCTTTTCGACCGCCCTCGGGGCGCGACAGGGATGAGTTATCTATAAGGAAAAGGAATGGAGGATGATGAGGAGGAGGAGGAGGAGGAAGAGGAGGAGGAGGGAGGAGGAGGAGGAGGAGGAGCAGGAGCAGGAGCAGGAGGAGGAGGAGGAGGAGGAGGAGGAGGACGAAGGGCAGGAGGGAAGTGGGAGGGGACATGGAGGGCGCGGGGTGGGCCTCGTCCCTCGCGTGGGCCCCAGGAGGGGCTCGACCCCACGATCTTCGACAGGTATGCCGGCATCGTCAAGCACAGGGACCGCCTGCCTGCGCCTGCCTCTTTTCTGCCCAGGAGGGCGCGGGTTGTTGTTGGGCGTCCTGGGGAGCGTCGTGGCGACGACAGGAGCAGGGGAAGGGGAACGATAGAGGAGGGTGCCGACAAGAGGGAGGAGAAGAAGGGATCGGATCATGAAAGTTGAGGATGCCTGAGCTAAGAGACCCATTTTGAAAATGAGCAGCAATCGATCCGTGTAATTTTTTGGTTCATTGAGACTACTCGGCGCGGTGTCATGGCGAGAGCTTAGTTGTTAAAACGAGCCGCCCCCCACCCGAGTACATTGTTGGAAGCGTTTCAGACGAGTGTGCGTGGCGCGAAGGCGAGAACACTCTTTTGAAAGCCACCTGTACTCCATACGTGCAACTGTTGGACATTTCAAGCCTCGAGATTATCATGTGTGAGGACGCCTCAGGCGAAACGCCAGGCCCGCACAAACCACACGTTTCATGGTGCGACAGGGAGGAGCTATCTAGTAGGAGGAAGGATTCAGGAATTGATGATGCTGAGGAGGAGGAGGAGGAGGAGGAGGAGGAGCATCGAGCACATGATGCGACTCGCCGATTCAAGATGCAGGACGGAAGAGAGCAGGAGGAAACGGTGGGAACGCGCAATGGCACACATATCGTTGACATCATGCCGTGCAGATGTCCAGCAAGGCTTTCGGCAGCGGGGCACACCATCCTCGCTTGTCAGGAAGACTGACCGGTAACAAACAGCCTGAGGAGGAGGAGGAGGACGAGGAGGAGAGGAGGAGGAAGAGGAGGAGGAGGAGGAGGAGGAGGAGGAAGTGGTCGAGGAGGACGACGACGATAGTAGCAAGGGGGGAGTGTTAAAATGTGGTCTTTCCTTTAACCATGCGGGCCATCCCTCCAGCCGCCGCGCGGCCACGAGTTCCGCGTGTCACGAGACCGGCGTGTCGTGCCCACGCGGAAGCTTCGGCATGGCGAGAAAAGGGTCAGGGGCAACGTTTAAGGGCGGTAGGTTCACGGGGGAGGCATCGACCCCCAATCGCCCATTCGTCGCCGATAAGGGCCTGCTAGCCCACCCCGACCAGGAAAGTTTGGTTTCGTTGTTGGGGGCCTGTCGCCAATCTATCGACGATGTACCGCCGGTTCCAGCTCGATGCTTCACCCCCTTTGCTGGCCCCCCGTGACGTTGCCCCTCCCTCTGAGAGGGCCTCCAAGATGGCACAATCGAGCGCGAGATTGTTCACGGTGGCGTCCAGCATGCCTCCAGGACGGACTCGATATCGTTTCAAGTGGCCGTGGAGCTTCCTCAGGATGCCCCCGAGAGGCCAGAAGGCCTCAAACACTCGAGGAATCATCAGAGTGAGGGGGCCGAACGATGATCATGGTCATGATGATGGTGACGCTTATGATGATGACGATTACGATAACGAGGGCGATGACGACCTGCATGGTTTTCCATCCCAGGAGGTGGTGGCGAGCATCGGTCCCATCCGACGGTACTACGAGGACGAGAAGCGGTCGAATCCGTCCGGCATGAAGCAGTACCAGGCCCCACCGCCTGGCGCTTTCAAAAGTGCCTTCGACGGACGCCCCTGGCGTCAAGAGGTGCTGGCCAGCTGCGTGCAACTGCTTCGCTACCCCTCCTCTGCTCAGGCAGACCTAGGATGATGATACATCGCTCCAGAGCGCGCTGGATCGCTCTCAGAGCGTTCTGGAGGCGCCAGATCCGCCAGCTCTCAGAGAGAGAGAGAGAGAGAGATTTCTTCCAGCGGGGCGCAAAACGCCCCCCCCCCCCCCCCCTCTTGCCCCTGCCCGCCCCCGCCCTTCACGCTACTCCCCTCTCATGTTGATTCACGCTGGCCACCGTGTGGTGCACACGGGCATGTTGTGAAGCTCGCTCGCTACTCACGTATTCGCTGGCATATTGTGGTGCTCAAAGGCATACAGTGGAGGCCCGTCCATAAGAAACCTTCCACAACAAACCCAACTCTGGGACCCCAGGACGTCCATCGATTTTTGATGTGGGAACGTTACACTTTCCATGGCGAAACCATCGCAACAGAAATAAACCCAGGGCACCCTGGAGGCAAGCAGGGTGTTTCTTGGCATGGGCCCCCACTGTGCACGCCCCTTCGCACTTCCCACCTTGGCTCGCCGCCGATGCTGACGGCCCCCTGGCCCGGCAAGGGCCCCTCGGAGGCCGAAGGGCGACGGACAGCTCCCGCCGTGCTCTCTTCGCGGCGCGAGGGGGGCGGCCGGGACCCGGGGGCCAACGAGGACGAGCCCGGGCCCATCCCCAGCGCGGTCCGACCAGGGTCTCGAGGCGGATCCAGCTCTGGCGGCGAAGCGCCGCCAAGCTGGTGGAAGCCGAGCCACCTGCGAGCAGCGTCAGCGAGGCAGCCCGCGGAGGAGCAAGGGCAGCAGGGCGACGCGACGAGGCTCTGACGGTCCTGGGCCTCTTCTGGCGTCGTGGGCAGAAGCGTCGCGGGTGGTGCTCACAGCTTCGGGGCCCCTGGGGCTGTGTTCAGGTCCGAAACACCCCCACGCGAGTTTTTCCTGGAGATTCGAGGGCGAGGAGCTTGGATAGAAACTTGCGCTTGATTTCGAGGAGGGCTGTAGATCTGTAGATCTTCAGAAGCTGCCCCTGGATGGAAAAACCACTTGTCCCAGAGAGGGGTTGAAAGCTCCAGGGGGGGGGCCCCACGCAGTGAACATACGGCCGCGACGTGGGAGGGCAGGGGTGGTGGCGGTTAGGGTGCTGAGGACGAGCAGGATGAGATCCGCGACCCTGGTCGGATGATGAGGAAAGAGGTACCCGTGGATGGCGGGGGCGGAGGGAGGCTCCTCCCCTCCCTGCTGCCATCCTCTCCGTTCCTCTGATCCGCCCTCATCCTGTTTTTGTTCCCCTCCCCTTGGCGACCCTCCCTCCCTACCCCCCCCCCTCTGCTGCCATCCTCCCCCTCCTGCTGCCCTCCCTCCCCCCCTCTCCTTTGGCCCGCCTCCCCCGTGCGCCCTTCCGCCCCTTCCTCTGGGCCCCCACCCCTCCTTTTCCCCTCTGTCATCCCCCCCGTCCTTTGTCCTTCCCCCTCTTCTCTCCTCCCCGGTCTCCTTACCCCCCCGCCCGTGCCGTCGTTGGCGCTGGCGGGCCTGGCGGCGGCCGACCCTGACGGCGCCCCCAGCCCCCCCCCAGGTCTTCCGGAACTGAGGGGCGCCCGAACGGGAGGAAAGCGGGAACAGGAGGAGGAGGAGGAGGAGGAGGAGAAGGAGGAGGAGGAGGAGGAGGGAAGAGGGAGGGGCAGGATCATGGTCTGATTTGTTTGCTCATTATAGCTTCTAGTCTGTATAGTCGAAATCGATATCAGTTTTGATTGTAGTCCATATGGGATACCTACGTGGTGCAAGTTATGGCCCCTGGCTCTGACCCACGGCCCAGCGTGCTGCTGCATCCTGCCGACCTGCGCGCGCCAGCCAGCGGCCGAGAGACTTCTGAGCGGTCCTGCCGGGCTCGGCGGTGGGCCGCGAGCCCGCGGTGGCCCCCAGAGGACCGCGCCGCTCGCTGGTAGCATCCAGTCGGCCGAGCAGTCCTCGGCACACCCCGGCGTGGAGCCCAGCCGCGGCATGCCGCGAGATTTGGGTGATATCGGAGGAGGGCGAGCCGAGACGGCGGTAGTTCTTGACCTTCGGGGGGAGGGGAGGAGGAGAGGAGGAGGAGAGGAGGAGAGGAGGAGGAGAGGGGAGGAGGAGGAGGAGGAGGAGGAGGAGGAGGAGAGGAGGAGGAGGAGGGAGGAGAGAGGAGGAGGAGGAGGAGGAGGCGGAGGAGGAGGAGGAGGAGGAGGAGGAGGACGGAGGAGGAGGAGGAGGAGGAGGAGGAGGAGGAGGAGGGAGGAGGAGGAGGAGGAGGAGGAGGAGGAGGTGAGGAGGAGGAGGAGGAGGAGGAGGAGGAGGAGGAGAGAGGAGGGAGGAGGAGGAGGAGGAGGAGGAGGAGGAGGAGGAGGAGGAGGAGGAGGAGGAGAGAGGAGGAGGAGGAGGATGAGGAGGAGGATGAGGAGGAGGAGGAGGACGAGGAAGAGAAGGAGGAGGATTCATACTAATAATGATAATAATGTGAATGCTACGAATAATATGAATACTAATAATGATAAGAGTAAGAAGAGTAATACTAAGACTAGTAATAAGAAGACTACTAAGAATCAAGTTATTTCTTCTATTATTAAGAAGACTAATACCAATACTACTAAGAATACGACTGATACTGCTAATGGTAATACTGATAATAAGGGTAAGAATACTACTGCGAAAACTATGCCAAGACTTATAAGACAGTGCCAACAATCTTATGCACACTACTAATACCAATAAGACTACTCATACCAATACTAATAATGCTACTCTTACTTATACGAATATTCATACTACAGAAGAGCACCATTACTAATACTAAGAAGAATACGACTAATAATACTTATCATTATAATGAAAATAATAATACTCAGCATAAGACGAATACTATTACTACTACAACTACTACAACTACAACTACTACTACTACTACTACTACTACTACTACTACTACTACTACTACTACTACTATTATTATTGATAACACCAATACTATATTATTATTTATACGATTAATAATACGAGTGATCGGACTGATAACACATAATACTAATAATAATAACAATACTTATACTAATACTACTACTAATAATAATGATAATAATAATAGTAGTAGTAGCAGTAGTAGTAGTAGTAGTAGTAGTAGTAGCAGTAGTAGTAGTAGTAATCGTACTACTACTAATCATATCAATACTACTAATAATACTAATAATATTACTCATACTAATACTAATAATACTACTGATAATTCTGATAATAATAATGATAATAATACTAGTAATAATAACACTACTAATAATGATAATAATAATAAGAATACTAATAATAATACTAATAGTACTTATAATACTACTAATAATAGTAATAATGCTAATAATAATACTAATACTACTACTACTACTAATACTAATAATAATAATAATAATAATAATACTAATAATAATAATACTAATAATAATACGACGAGGAGGAGGAGGAGGAGGAGGAGGAGGAGGAGGAGGAGGAGGAGGGGGGCTCGTCGCTACGGCTGATTGCAGTTCAGGAAGCTGGAGCGCTTGGGCCCCAGGAGGGCTCTGGGGGCCGATCTCGAGCCGCCGTGGTCTCGGCTCGCCCTGCCCCTCCCGTGCCATCCGGCTCCGACGTGTCATGTGGTGGTCGACCAGACGGGGCGCCAGATCGGCGTGGTGGCAGTCTTCGACGCGCTGCTTACGCTGGCGCAGCATCATCAGCAGTAACAGCAGCAGTAGCAGCCATCGGGGCGCCCCTCCTGGCGAGGGCCACACGGACCAGAGGCATCCTGGCAGCATGGGTGTGCTCAGAGTCCGCGCGCTGGGCCCCCCCCTCTTCTTCGGCAGCCTGGACTGACCGTCTTCGGGGTCCTCTCTCGCTTCGGAGAGGCTGTCCCGCAGCGGGGCTGCGACCGTGCGAGCGGCGTGCCACTCCCTGCTTTTCTCTCGGGGGGGGGTCCTTTCGACGCGCGCTCGCCTGGGCCTCCTCAGACCGTACACCCGTGGGTACACCTGGGGTCGCCGGTGCCCGAGGCAGGCTGCGCCCTCCTCGCGGCGAGGACGCTCCACGCCTGGGGCCTCCTCCCGCTGCCCTGCCCTGCGTGTGGCTGTAGCCTGAAGTCGGGCATGTCCCTCTACAGGAGGAATGTTCAAGAATAGTCAAAAACAATATGGGAATATGTTTTGCCTATATCTGACAATTTCGGGGTACTTTCAGACTTGTTCAAAGAATTGTTCCTCGAAGGTCCGCCTGTGGGAGGACATGCCCGACCTCAGCGTAGCCCTGGCGCGGCCCGCCGGCCGCCAGAACGCGATGTGCGCTCGCCCTCGCCGCCAGCCACACAACCAGTGTGCGGTCCGGGAAGGTTGGGGCCGCTGATTGCCAGTGTGAGGGAAAAGAACAATGACACAAACATAATAACTCGGAGGTCCGCGCGGATTTTTGGGATCGGCGCTGAGTCCCAAAAGCGGCGCCTCCAGCGCCGCCCCTGGCGCGCTCCGCGCGCAGGGCTGTGGGTCCAGTACGGATCCAAAAAATCCGCGCGGAACTCCGAATTTTTATGTTTATATTTTTTCGTTCGTGTTAGCAAGAGGATTGGCTCTGCTGCTCTTGAGCGGTTCCGGGGAAGATCCACCACTGTCTGCAGCACCGCCCGCCCGCTTCCTCTGCTTCCTGCCCGTCGCCCACAGGGTTCGCCCGGATCGGGCAGCGCCGCGCCGCGTTCGAGCGGCAGCTTGAGCGACACCGAGGTGCGCAGCCTCGCGCTTGATGGGGATTCCGAGCCGTCGTCCTCTCCCTCGCAAGCGATCCTCCAGCACACTGTGGGTAGCAGCCAGCAGTGTCCTCCGGTCCTTGCCTCTAGAGACCTGCAGCTTCAGCACCTGCCTGACGGCGGAAGCTGCCCGCTCTGTCAGGGCCATGCGCAGCGCTCCTACAGCGTGTGCATGGCGTCGCGTTCCCGCAGGTGGGCCACCACTCGACAGGCGCAGGTCCGCGTATGGGTTGGCGACCAACGCGTCTTCTATGGCCCCGAGCAGGAGCAGGTTTATCAGGACGGGTCCGAACACCCAGCCAACAACGATTCTTTGCACCCAGCGCAGACCTGCGGGATAGTACTAATATGTCCGCACCACTACTCGCAGCAGCCGGATTCGGAATTTCCGTATCAGCCCGCGCGCCACGTCAGTGATCCACCGTCTCGTAACTTTTCCGCAAGGCGAAGGAGGTCAGAGCGAACGCCTTTCTTTGGTCCAGTGCATCCTGTGCGGGAGTTCTCTGAAGACCGACCCTTGATCGATCAGCCAGGGACTCTCGTGTTGTCCTTCTCGCAGGTGTGGATCTCCGATCTCCGTACTTTTCCCCATAGCCTCACGGGCTCAGGCAGGAACCCCAGGTTGCGTGGATTCACGCTCGATGCTATTTCGATGATTCGCCAGCAGACATGGGACCCTGAAGCGGCAGACGTGGATGCCAGCATACCTCGCTCAAGCTGGCCTTCTCCAAAAGAGATCTGTGCGCCCAATGGCATGCTGCCCCGCGAAGGGTGGCAGGTGGGGCTCGTCATCACGAGGAATTAGGGAACATCTGTATCCACGGGGTAGTTCCGAGATGCCCTCCGACCCTCGAACCCTGCCGTGCCGTGTCCCTTGCTGTTTGTGGCTCAGAAGGAAGAGGAGGAGGAGGAGGAGGAGGAGGAGGAGGAGGAGGAGGAGGAGGAGGAGGAGGAGGAGGAGGAGGACCAGTGTATACCCAAGAGGAATCAACGATGTTGGAATAATCCCTCCCTCCAAGCTCCCTCTTCATAGGCGCCTACAACGGCTCATTTTTACTGAGGGAACTGCCTCGTTGGAAGACAACTGTTTGAAGACCCGAAGACCCTGAAGCATGCCAAAAAATGGTTCTCGGGATTCCAACGCCACGGATCAACCTGACTGTTGCGTCTTGACGATCTTGGATCGTGCCAGAACCCCATTCTTCGGACGTGAACACCGCGAATCAGTATAACTTGTGCACCCTCATAAGCCTGAGTCTTTCCAGTACATCATTTCTGGTACGTTGATCATGGGATTACGTGACGTTTTTGCAATATTTGAAACGAATTGCGCGCGGCGCTAAGGCAAACACCATCGTTTGAAAAAGAGCCGCCCTCAATCCGTGACACTCTTCCAATTTGTAAAGACGAATGGGCGCGGCGCTAAGGCGCGAACCACATTCTGAAAAGGAGCTGCCTTCAATCCGTGAAACTCTTGCAAATGTTTAAAACGTGCGCGGCGCTGAGGCGAGAGCCACATGGTGAAATCCACCCGCCTTCAATCCGTGAAAATCTTCCAAGTTTTAAGACGAATGTGCGCGGCGCTAAAGCGAGAGCCGCGTTTTGAAGACTACCCGCCTTCCATCCGTGAAATTGTTATCATTGCTGAAGCCTCACGCTCATAAATGGTCTCAGGCGAAACGCCCGGCCCGCCCTAAAAATTGGTTTCGGGATGAGAGAGGGAGAAGTTATTGATAAGGAGAAGGCATGGAGTTGGAGGTGGAGGAGGAGGAAGAGGAGGAGGAAGAGGAGGAGAAGGAAGAGGAGGAGGAGGGCGGAGGAGGACGAGGAGGAGGAGGACCACTGTAAACCAAGGAGTCATCAACGATGTTCGAACTAATCACTTCCAAGCTCCCTTTCCATAGGCCCCATACAACGGTTCATTTCCATTGAGGGAATTGCTTCGTTGGAAGACACATTTGAAGACCCTGAAGCATGCCAAAACATTACCTTTGGGATTTCAAGGCAACGGGTCAGCCTGATTGTTGCGTCTTCACGATCTGGAACCGCGCCAGAACGCCATTTTTGGGACTTCAACACCACGAACCAACATAACGGGAACCCGCGAAACTCTTCCAAGTGTTGTAAGCGAATCTGGGCGGCGCTAACGCGAGAGCCGCCCCGGGGAGCGATCCGCGGCCGCTTGCGCCGGGGAGGGCCGGGGCGCGCGCGGGAGCGGCACTGGGCGCGGGAGGCAGGGAGGCGGTACGGGTTGTCGTCGTCGTCGTCGTTTTCGTCGTCGTCGTCGTCGGCGGCGGCGGCGTCGGCGTCGGCGTCGGCGTCGGCGTCGGCGTCGGCGTCTGTCGTCTGTCGTCTGCGTCGTCTGCGTCGTCGTCGTCGTCGTAGGAGGAGGAGGAAGAGGAGGAGGAGAAGGAGGAGGACGAGGAGGAGGAAGAGGAGGAGGAAGCAGGCCCTCGCAGAAGGCGGCGGGGCTTCTCAGAAGCCCTCGGTCCTTCTGAGGAGTGTTCTGCGTCCTCGATGGAGGTTCAGAAGACTTGTCAGAAGGCCTGGGGCTTTCCGAGACTTCTGTAATGCAGAGAGTACACTGTAGTGACCGAGTCCAGCTTCAGAGCGATTTTCGCCGTAGCGGCCCTCTCGTCCGTAGTACTGCATTTAGGCTGAACCCGCCACCAAGGGTACTTCTGGGGTAGGCAGAGTCCCAGAATCCCAGAGAGCCACCAAAGACACTCCCCAGGCCCAGGCCTAGCGCTCACGGCGCAAACATCACCATCATCATCATCATCATCATCATCATCATCATCATCATCATCATCATCATCATCATCATCATCATCATCATCATCATCGTCATCATCAGCCAGCATCAGCATCAGCATCATCAGCATCAGCATCAGCATCATCAGCATCAGCATCATCATCATCGTCATCATCATCACCATCACCATCACCATCAGCATCAGCATCATCATCATCATCATCATTATCATCATCATCATCATCATCATCATCATCATCATCATCATCATCATCATCATCATCATCATCATCATCATCATCATCATCTTTATCATCATCACCATTCTTATCATTATACTAATACTAATTATTATTATCATTATTATTCTTATTATTCTTATTATTCTTATTCTCCTTATTATTATTATTATTACGACTTCTCAGCAGGCCTGGGCACTTCCGAGACTTTTGAGACGGCCCGGCCCTTCTCGCTTCCCCCCAGGCTGGTCGTCGAGAGGCGTCACAGGTCGGCGGCGAGATCCGAACCCTACCCTCGCCGATCAACGATTCGGGTAACCCCATGGGCGGCTATCCGCCGTGCCTCCCACGGGCCTACGAAAGTGGAGACAATTGCGCACTTCGTAGCCTCCCAGGGAGCCGCGAGGTCTCGGCTGGATCCGCTTGGCCCCCGACTGCGCTGGACCTCCCAGGAGCCCACGAAAATGGCGGCACTTGCGCAGTTCGCAGCATTCCAGGTACCAGCAAGGTCTCAAATGGGAGCGCGTGGCCCCCGACTCCGCTGGACCTCCCAGAAGCCCACGAAAGTGGTGAGAGTTGCCAGTTCGCAGCCACCCAGGGAGCAGCGATGTACCGTCTGGATCCGCGTGGCCCCCGAAGGGAGCTGCGAGGTCCCGTCTGGATCCGCGTGGCCCCCGACTGAGCTTGACCTCCCAGGAGCTCACGAGCGTGGTGACAGTTGCGCAGTTCGCAGCCACACAGGGAGCTGCGAGGTCCGGTCTGGATCCGCGTGGCCCCCGACTGAGCTTGACCTCCCAGGAGCTCACGAACGTGGTGACAGCTGCGCAGGTTGCAGCCACACAGGGAGTTGCGAGGTCCCGTTTGGATCCGCGTGGCCCCCGACTGAGCTTGACCTCCCAGGAGCTCACGAACGTGGTGACAGCTGCGCAGTTCGCATTCACCCAGGGAGCAGCGAGGTCTCGTCTGGGTGCGCGTAGCCCCGACTCCGCTGGACCTCCCGGGATCCCACGACCGTGGCGACAGTTTCACAGTTCGCAGCCACCCATGGAGCAGCGAGGTCTCGGCTGGATGCGTGTTCTCCGCTACTCCGCCGTGTCTCCCTGGATCCCACGAAAGTGGTGACATGTGCGCAGCTCGCAGCCACCCAGGGAGCTGCGAGGTCTCGGGTACTCCGCTACTCCGCCGTGCCTCTCAGGAGGCCACGAAAGTGACTATGTACAGTTGCACTGTACAGTTGTGTGTGTGTGTGTGTGTTGTCTGGATGCGCGTACTTCGCTACTCCGCCGTGTCTCCCAGGAGCCCACGAAAGTAGTGACAATTGCGCAGCTCGCAGCCACCCAGGGAGCTTCGAGGTCTCGGGTACTCCGCTACTCCGCCGTTCTTCCCAGGAGCCCACGAAAGTGGCGACACTTGCACAGTTCGCAGCCATCCAAGGAGCTGCGATGTGTTGTCTGGATGCGCGTACACCGCTACTCCGCCGTGCCTCCCAGGAGCCCACGAAAGTAATGACAATTGCGCAGCTCGCAGTCGGGTACTCCGCTACTCCGTCGTACCTCTCAGGATTCCACGAACGTGACTACAGTTGCGCAGTTCGCAGCCACCCAGGGAGCTGCGAGGTCTCGGGTACTTCGCTACTCGGCCGTGCCTCACAGGAGCCCAAGAAAGTGGTGACATTTGCGCAGTTCGCAGCCGCCCAGGGAGCAGCGCAGGAGGAGGTAGGAAGACGGAGGAAGTAGGCAGGCGGAAGAGGAGGTGGAGACATGTGGAGACCACAGAACCCTATTCAAAACGAGAACCCAACATGCAGGATGGTTGGAGAATGTGCTTGACACTCTAGGACTCCCAGATGGGATCGGAGTAGATGGGGTTGGAGGATCGCGCCGCATCGCCGATGCATCAACAATGCGGAGCCAGACTTTCTCTACGCCGAGGTCGCCGATGCATTGCCGACGTCGCCGATGCATCGGCGATGCATTGGCGATGCGGCGCAATCCTCCGACCCCATCTGCTCGGACCCCATCTAGGGGGCCTCCATAGACGCAGCTCCACCGTCGGGAAGCGGTCGTTCCCTGTCGCCTGCTCTCCTCCCTCCCTGGGCTCTGGGCTCGCCCTGGTCCCCGGGTGCCGTGCCTTCCTCTGCCCCTCTGCTGCCGTTTGCTCTACTGGGTCGTCCACCGTTGGAGCCGCTTGGCGCGAGTGGGATGCGCTCTCGGGCATTTTTTCCACACCACCCGCTCATGGCGCCAGCAGCGCTGGCATCGTGGTCCCTCCGCATGGTGATGCCAGTAGGGGGCCACATGCGAACCCTACCCCTACCCCCTACGATTTCTGAGGGGAGTGAACCCCACCCTCCCCCTCAGAAATCGTGGTGGGTAGGGGTAGGGTTCGCATGTGGCCCCCTGGCCAGCAGGCCAAACTCTTGCACACAGGCACACGGCCGAGGAGCCCCGACGGCGGGAGAGCGAGGACGACAGCAGCGACAACAGCGGGCACGACAACGATGACAACGGTATCGTTGGCATGGTTGCTGTCGCCATCGCTACCGATGTGATCGCCGTCGTTTGGGCGGAACGGAGCGGTGCGCCCGGCGGGCTCTCCGGCGGTGCGGGCTTCGGCGGGCGAATTCGGCCGGCTGCCTCTCGGCGCGCCGCGGCCGCGAGCAAGAGGCAGATGAGGGCGTCCAGACCTCCTCCTTCTCCTCCTTTTCCTCCTCCTCCTCCTCCTCCCCCTCCTCCCTGCAGGCTGGTTTCGGTGCTCCTTCTGCTGGAGGGCGCTCCTGCAGCCCAGCTCACAGATCTGTTCCGCTCCAGTTTGCCTCCAGTCCGGCTCCAGATCGACCCAGGTTCGGCTCGAGTTCGATTCGAGTGCGGTTCAAGTCGGCGAACGAGGCAGCATCGACGCATGAGCGGAGCGAGGGCTCCAGGAGAGTCCCCAGAGCGGGCATCTGAGATGGGGACGCAAGCATCGGCGCAATAGTTCGCAGCAGTAGAACTCCAGCACGGAAGTCTTGTGTGCTTTCCTGAGCCGCGCAGTTCACGCGCAGGGCTTGCGCGTAGCATCTGCGCTTTGACCAGACCGGACACGACAGGACAGTGGGAGGGCGGGGCGGATGCCAAGACATCTGGCGGATCTAAGATCGAATCTGTATGGACTTGGGCTTCATTCACTTCTTTGGGTGCTCCCCGGGTGCTTCTCGTCACCACGGCTGGATTCGCCTCCGGCTTTTGTACAGAGCGAACCAAATGAGAGACCCGCGGCTCGACTTCTCGAGGGAGTGAGGGAGGGAGACCTCCGGAAGGATCACTTCAAGCTTTGATTCGCTGCAGGCCCTGTCGAGCAACTGCCCGACGTTCTCTTCTCCTTCTCTCAATGCGCACTCGGCCCCCCCCTCGTCCGCGCACCTGCCTCAAGCCATGATGAGCTCCGTAATCTCACTCTTCTTGGCCTCGCTCTGTGGCGCATACCCAGCAGCGTGTTAAGTTATACAGTGGAGGCCCATGCCGAGAAGCACCCTGCCTGCCTCCAGGGTGCCCTGGGGTTCTTGTCTTTCGATGGTTTGGCCGTGGAAAGCGTGACGTTCCCACACCAAAATTCAATGGACGTCCTGGGGTCTCAGGGTTGGGTTTCTCGTGGAAGGTTTCTTGTGGTCGGGCCCCTCACCGTGCCCAGCAGCGGGTTAAGTCATGCGTGCCCCCGCGCACCGTTCCCAGCCCTCCTGCGATGAGCTCTCGTTTTGGACGGAGCACTGCCGGCGCACACCTCCCTCTCTTGCGTCGGCCCCGCCTGCGGACAGCTCTGGTGGCGCGACAGGGAGGGGTTTCACATGTAAGAAACATGGGGGCATGGAGGGAGGAGGAGGAGAAGGAGGAAAAGGAGGAGGAGGCGGAGGAGGCGGAGGAAGAGGAGGAGGAGGAGGAGGAGGAGGAGGAGGAGGGGGAGGAGGAGGAGGGGGAGGAGGAGGGCGAGGAGGAAGAGGAGGAGGAGGAGGAGGAGGAGGGGGAGGGGGAGGAGGAGGCGGAGGAGGCAGAAGAGGAGGAGAAGGAGGACCAGTATAAACCCAAGAGTCATCAACGATGCTGGAATAAACCCTCCCTCCAAGCTCCCTCTTCATAGGCCCCTACAACGGTTCATTTCCATTGAGGGAACTGCTCGTTGGAAGATAACCGTTTGAAGACCCTTGAGCATGCCAAAGATTGTTCTCGGGATTCCAACGCCTCGGATCAACCTGACTGTTGCGTGTTGACGATCCTGAATAGTGCCAGAACGTCATTCCTGGGACTTCAACACAGCGAATCAACGTAACTGTTGCGCCCGCGTAATCCTGAACCCGTTCAGAACACCATCTCTGGTGTGTTGATGATGGGAATCCGTAAAGCTGTTGCAAAGTTTGTAACGAATGTGCGCTGCGCTAAGGCGAGAACCACGTTTTGAAAAGGAGCCGCCCTCAATCCGTGAAGCCCTTGCAAGTGTGTAAAACGCATGCGCGCCGCGCTAAGGGGAGAGCCAGATCTTGCAAACGACCCGCCCTCAATCCGTGAAACTCTTGCAACTTTTTAAACGAGTGTGCGCGGCGCTGGGGCGAGCACCACATTTTGAAAGCCACCCGCCCTCAATCCGTGAAGCCTCCAATGTTCTAAAACGAATAGGAGCCGCTCAAAAGGCGAGAGCCACATTTTGAAAGCCACCCGCCCTCAATCCGTGAATCTCTTGCAAGTTTTCAGAAGGACTGTGTGCCGCGCTAAGGCGATCGCCACATGTTGAAAACGACCCGCCCTCAATCCGTGAAATTCTTCCAACTTTTTGAAACGAATGCGCGCCGCGCAACAGGCGAGAGCCACATTTTGAAAACGACCTGCCCTTTATGTGTGAAGCTGTTGCCACCTTGTAAGCTTCAGAGCCATAAGCGGTGAGAAAGTATCAGGCGAAACGCCTGGCCCGCCCTAAACACTGGCCTCGGCGTGCGACAGGGAGAAGTTACGTATAGGGAAAATAATGGAGGAGGAGGAGGTGGTGGAGGAGGAGGAGGAGGAGGAGGAGGAAAAGGAAAGGGAGGAGGAGGAGGAGGAGGAGGAGGAGGAAGAGGAGGAGCATAAGGAACAGCAGCAGCAGCAACAGCAGCCAGCCAGCCAGCCAGCCAGCCGACCAGCCAGCCAGCAGCAGCAGCAGGAGCAGGAACAGGAGCACAGGAGCAGGAGCAGGAGCAGCAGCAGCAGCAGCAGCAGCAGCAGCAGCAGCAGCAGCAGCAGCAGCAGCAGCAGCAGCAGCAGGAGCAGGAGCAGGAGCAGGAGCAGGAGCAGGCGGAGGAGGACGCAGCCACCTCCGCCGCGCGTGCGCCCTGGGCTCGCGCAGCCGTTTCTCTGTCCGCCCCAGCCCTCGGGAGCCCCCGCGCCCCACGCTGCCTTCCGAGCCCGAGGACCTGCCGCGCCGCCGAGCCCTTCGGCCGCCCGTCGGCGGCCTTCAGCCCTCGGCGGCCGCGGCGGCCTCTGGCGGCGCCTCTGGCGGCTGCCTCTGGCCCTGGTCGGCGGCGTTCGGCAGCCGTCGGCGGCCTTCGGACGGGCCACGCCTTGGCCTCTGGCAGGTCCGCGGGGGGATCCCGCCCGCTTTCGTCCAACCCGCCCAGCCTCCCCCTCTCCCTCCTCTCGGCGTCGACCCTGGCGGGGAAGTGAGGAGGAGAAGGCCTTCTCAGAAGGCTCGGAAGTGCCCAGGCCTTCTTAGAAGTTTTCTAGGCCTTCCCCAAAAACACACAGCATTTCTCGGAAGGCGCGAGGGCTTTTGAGAATCCCCGCCGCCTTCTGAGAAGGCCTTCTCCTTCTCACTTCACCCCCTCGCTCGCCGCCGATCCTCCCTCACCCAGATCCCCCTCCGCAGAAAGCTGGACCTCCGCAGTGGAGGCCCTCGATCCTCCTCTGGGTCGTGTTCCCTCTTTTGGGCCCCTTTAGGGGCCCTCTTCGGTCGTTTTGGGCGCCTCTTGTGCCGTCTTGGTGCCCTCTCGGGCCGTTTTCGGGTCATCTTGGAGGCCCCTTGAGTCATCTTGGGGCGGTCTTGTGGGCCTCTGGGGCCGTCGGGGAGCGTCGGGAAGCCGAAAAGGCGAGAGCACTGTCTGCGGCGGCCTTCTTTTTTTCCGCTGCGGCCGCCCGCCGCGCTCGTCCAAGGCCATCTATTGGGCACTCCGCGGCTGCCGCAGGAGCGGGCAGCCCAGGAGGGGAGGGGCACTCCGTGTGCAGTCGGACCGAGGTATGAGATCGAGGTCGGTTCGGGGAGGGTACCCTGACGTCAAGCACGAGCGGGTAGCCCTGGGGGGGCCGGGGGAACTCCGCGTACAGTCGGACTGAGAGATAAGATCGAGGTCGGTTCGGGGAGGGTGCCCTGACGTTCTGCGTGCTTGCTGGATCTTATGGTGCACCCTGGGGGAGGGTGCCCTCGGATGCGCTGCAGTTTGGCCGGCGGAGGGCCTCATGCTCTTGAAGGATGTTCTTCAGTCCCAGGTCCGGCTGCATCCACCGAAGAAGAAAAAACGGCATAACCAAACTTTTGGCTCTCCGCGCGGATTTCTTGGGTCCGCGCTGGGCCCCCCTCCCTGGCGCGCGGAGCGCGCCAGGAGCGGCGCCAGAGGCGCCGCCGGGACCGTCGAGGAGCACTCCGGGTCATCGGGCGAACACAGATCAGCCGCGCGCAGAGGGGGGGGGGCAGGGAGAGGGGGGGAGGCTTCTTAGAAGCACCCCTGCTTTCTAGAAGGCGCGGGCCTCATCTGTGGGTGCAAGGCCAGCGCCTTCTGAGAAGCGGCCTCCTTCCAAGAAGCCTTCCCCCGTCCCCCCACCCTTTAAGTGGGGCCTGTCCCTCTACAGGAGGAATATCCCCAAATAGTTTAAAACATGATCGGGGGACGATCTTTTTCTTTTTATCATTATCATTATCATTATTAGTCAATTGTTTGACTATGTCCCTCCTCCTCCTCCTCTTCCTCCTCCTCCTCTTCCTCCTCCTCCTCCTCCTCCTCCTCCTCCTCTGTCTCTCTCTCTCTCTCGGCCGAAGAGTCGTGCGACGCGGCCCCTGTCCTCCTCCTTCTCCTCCTCCTCCTCTTCCTCTTTCTCTTCCTCCTCCTCCTCCTCCCTCCTCCCTCCTCCCTCCTCCCTCCTCCCTCCCTCCTCCCTCCTCCCTCCTCCCCCTCCCTCTTCCCCCCTCCCTCCATCCTCGCCTCCCCCTCCCCTCTCCCTCCTCCTCCCCTTCCCTCGTCCCTCTCCCCCTCCTCCCTCTCCCCCCCTCCCTCCTCCATCCCCCTCCTATTCCCCCCCCCCCTCCCTCCCTCCTCCCCCCCCTCCCTCCTGCTCCCCCTCCCTCCTGCTCCCCGTCCCCCTCAGTGCGGAGCAGAAACGCGCTGCAGTGGCAACGGCGGCCTGCTCAAGCGCTTCAGAGCCGAGCATCGTGGCCGCCGCAGCGCACGACCTCCTCCTCCTCCTCCTCCTCCTTTCCCTCCTTTCAGCCCTTTTGGCTCCAGGGGCACCGACTGCTCCCCCCCTCGAAGGCCGCCCCCCAGCTCGCGTAGCGAGATGGCCCCCCGACCTCGCTGCTGCCCGCGGCCGGCCTGGCGCTGGGTGCGGCCTGCGCGGCCTTGCGGCCCGCGCCTTCGTGGGCGCCCCGCCGCCGGCGCGTCCCTGCGCGCGCCGGCGCGCGCCGCCGCGCGGCCGCGCCGGAGGCCAGCGCCGGCGCGCCGGCGCCTGGCGGCGGGTCGCTCGCCGCGCTCGCGGCGGGCTCGGCGCTGCTCGCGGGCGCCGCGGCCACGCGCGGCGCCGTGCGGCGCCGCGCGGAGGCGGAGGAGAAGGTCGAGAAGGCGAAGAAGGCGAAGAAGGCGTGCTCGAGGAAGGGAAGGCGGCACGACGCAGGGGCTCTCGGAGCTCTGCGCGGCTCTCCTGGAGCGGCGCTGGGTCCCCCCCCCCGGCGGCGACTCTGGCGCCGCCCCTGGCGCGCTCCGCCTGCCAGGGAGGCTGGGGGGTCCAGCGCCGATTCAAGAAATCGCGCGGAGCTCCGAAAGTTTATGTGCATGCCGCTGTTTCTTCTTTTACGATCGAGATCGAGTTCATCCCCCGCCCAGAGGACCTCCTCGAGTCGCCCAAGTTCCCAATGTTCATGGGGGGCACCAACGGCTACATGTCCAAAGGCACCCGGGAGCGCCACGCCATCACGTGGACTGCAAAGGAGGCCTTCGTGTTCGAGATGCCCATCCTCGGCGTGGCTGTCATGAACAAGGGCGAGAACCTGTGCTACTTCAGGAAGAAGGAGCAGTGTATCGCCCTCGGCAAGCAGCTCCGTAAGATGAAGATCGAGAACTACAAGATCTACCGCCTCAAGAAAGACGGCACCGTTCAGTTCATGCACCCAGCCGATGGCGTGTTCCCAGAGAAGGTGAACAAGGGCCGCGTGCAGGTCAACGGCCGCCCCTTCAACATCGGGCAGAGCCCGAAGCAGGTCGAGCTGAAGTACACAAAGTACGACGAGAAGACCTACGAGGCGGACCACCTGACCACGCTGTTCGTGAAGGCCCGCTGCGAGGCGTTCTCAGACACGGAGAACTTGTACGCCCTGCCGAACACCGGGCAGGAAGACTCCGCCTCGAAGGCGGCCACGGCCGCCATGGGCGGCAGCCTGTGATCAGGGGCAACGTTAAGGCGGGGATGGGCTCAGCGAGGGGGATGCCTCGACCCCCCAATCGCTCATGGGGGCCCGAGCGCTTGGGCGGGTCCGCTCTCGGGGGCCTCTCGCCGCTCCATCGGCGCTGCACCGCCGATACCCCGGGTCGATGCCCCCCCGCCGCCCGGAGCCGGCCCTCCTCCCCCCGCCGCTGCCCCTCGCGCGAGCCCGGCCTCTCTGGTCCCGCTTTGCCCCGCGCCTGCCCCCCGTCGGCCGCGCGCCGGGCCTGCCTCTCACCCGGGGCCCCCCCGCGCTCCTCGCCCCCGACGGGCGGAGCGGGCGAGCGCCGACACGACGTTTTTGAAGGTCCTGCGGGAGGCCCCCCCCCACAAAAACGAGCACTCCCCGTCGTCCCCCTTTCGCTCTCTCTCCATGCCTTTTCCTTCTTCCATGCCTCTTCCTCGTAGGTCACTCCTCCCTGTCGCGCCGCGGGGCGTGTCCGCAGGTCGGTCGGGCTGAGCGTGGCGTTTGCAGCAGCCTCAAGGATGGAGGCGCCCATACGTGACCTTGAAGCGCGACGTTTGCAGCAGAGAGCTTCAAGGACGTGGCTCTCGCCTTAGCGTCGTGCACATTCTTGCATAAGACTGGCGACGGTTTCACGGAGGAAGGCTGGTTTCTTCTAAAGATGTGGCTCTCGCCTTATCGCCGCGCGCACTCGTGTTAAACAATTGCGACAGCTTCCAGGATGGAGGCCGGTTCCTTCTCACCATGGGGTTCTTCGTTGAATTCATGAGTGTCAGTTTCAAAGATGGAAGCCAGTTCCTTTTTCAAATGTGGGCCCGCAACAGCGCCGCGCACATCGTTGCGACCAGAGCCTCACCATTCTACGCAAGAGATGCAAGTCTACTCACATCCGTACGACTTTGCCCCCACCATCCGAAGTAAAATCAGTATTCGGCGCACATCCATACGACCCATCCCTCACCATTCCACGCAGCAAATATTACTTGATGCGTATCCGTCCGACCCAACCCTCACCATCCTATGTGGCTGATGGTATTCGGTGTACAGCCACACGACCCAATCCTCATCAGCCGACGTAGGAATATTATTCGGTGCGCATCCATCCGACCCAACCCCCCACTGTCCTCCGCAATCTATGCAGCTCGGCGCACTTCCATCCGACTCAACCCTCACCATCCTAGGTAAACTGTTGGCCAACGCGGACCAAAAACAACGCTTTTCTAGCTATTCCTCTTCCTATGTTTCCCAACCATCCTGTGGTGTTGGGTCCTCGTTTTGAAGAGACGGTCCCCGCGTTCCTCATTCTCCTCCTTTTCCCCCTCCTCCCTACCGCCCGCATGCGTCCCGCACACACAGTACAGCGTTTCGTGGCCCCATAGGGAGCCCCACCGAAGGTCCCAGTGCTACCGTCCGCATGCGTCCCGCACACCCAGTACAGCGTTTCGTGGCCCCATAGGGAACACCACCGAAGGTCCCAGTGCTACCGTCCGCATGCGTCCCGCACACCCAGTACAGCGTTTCGTGGCCCTCCTCCTCCTCCTCCCTGCGTTTCACCCACCCAGTACAACGTTTCGTGGCCCCATAGGGAGACCCACCGAAGGTCCCAGCGCTACAGTCCGCATGCGTCCCGCACACCCAGTACAGCGTTTCGTGGCCCCATAGGGAACACCACCGAAGGTCCCAGTGCTACCGTCCGCATGCGTCCCGCACACCCAGTACAGCGTTTTCGTGGCCCCATAGGGAGCTCCACCGAAGGTCCCAGTGCTACCGTCCGCATGCGTCCCGCACACCCAGTACAGCGTTTCGTGGCCCTCCTCCCCCTCCTCCCTGCGTTTCACCCACCCAGTACAGCGCTTCGTGGCCCCATAGGGGGCCCCACCGAAGGTCCCAGTGCTACCGTCCGCATGCGTCCCGCACACCCAGTACAGCGTTTCGTGGCCCCATAGGGAACACCACCGAAGGTCCCAGCGCTGCCGTCCGCATGCGTCCTGCACACCCAGTACAGCGTGTTTCGTGGCCCTCCTCCCCCTCCTCCCTGCGTTTCACCCACCCAGTACAGCGCTTCGTGGCCCCATAGGGAGCTCCACCGAAGGCCCCAGTGCCCCCGTCCGCATGCGTCCCGGAAGCCCTCTGGCATTTTCACCCACCCAGTACAGCGTTTCGTGGCCCCATAGGGGGCTCCACCCAAGGCCCCAGTGCCACCGTCCGTATGCGTCCGGGAAATGTAATTTGGCATTTTCACCCGCGCAGTGCAGCGTTTCGTGGCCCCATAGGGGGCTCCACCGAAGCCCCCAGTGGGACCGTCCGCATGCGTCCCGGTAGCCCAATTTGGCATTTTCACTCGCTCAGTAGAGCGCTTCGTGGCCCCATATGGGGGCTCCACTGAAGCCCTCAGTGGGACCGTCCGCATGCGTCCCGGAAACCCAATTCGTCACACCACCCACACAGTACAGCGTTCCCCCCCGCTCAGTGCAGCGCTTCGTGGCCCCATAGGGAGCTTCACCGAAGCAGATCTTCACAGTTACGGTACCCACAACTGCATATGGTTGGGACCTTCGCCACGATATTTTACAAGAAGCGGGGGCGGGACCCCCCCCCACCACACAAAACCGAACCCGCAGGATCCAGGGTTTCCGGGCCCCCCGGACACCGTTGCCGAAGGTCCCCCGGCTCGTCCCGGACCTCCCAGGGCGCTCAGCCGGGTCTTGCCAGCAGACCCCGAGCGATCAGAGCGGTGATCAGAGAGGCCGAAGAGAGACCCAAGACAGCGCAGGAGCGCTGCAAGAAGGAGACCCAGAAAGCCTCCAGAGGCCCCCAAGGCGGCGCAGGAGGCCCTCAACAGGACTCCTAGAACGCAGAAGTCGCTTCATTCCTTCAGGTAGACGTACATTTTCAGCATATTTGCTGTTCGGGTCTTAGCAGCGTCCAAAACAGCCAAAAGGCCCCCGCCATCGCCCCAAGACGGTTCAAGAGACCCCCAATAGAGACTCTAGACGGCCTGGATGGCCCCAAGACTGTGCAAGAAAGTTCCAAATGGGCCAAAAAGAACCCAACAGGCCATCACAAGGCCCCCAAGAGAGAAGGCCCCCGAAAAGCGTAAGGTCCCTAGAGGGCCCAAGCTCCCCAACACGGCCCAAGATGGCCCCAGGACGGCTGGAAAGGGCCTCGAGAGGGCCCACCAGGGCTCCAACAGTGCCCACAGGGCGTGTTCCACCAAACTGACCCGAATTCCAGGATCGCAGCCACATTTCCCAGAAATCTGTTGCGAGCCCGGAATTCGGTGCATTCCCCAATGATTATATATTTTCGCGTGCCCTGTTGCGACCCGCTGCAACATGACATCCTCGGCTTGGCATTGCTTTGTGCTTTGCGGCATTGCTTGACATAGCGTCGGCTTGCTTGGAATTCATTCGTATGGCTTGCCATTCCTTTGCATTGCGCTCCGGGGCACCTGAGCCACGAGCCGGCCAATGTGCGGGCCTACCATGGCCTTTTGTCGTCATTCATTGCCAGAATTTTCTGCAAGGGTGTACGCACACATGACCCCCCCCGACGGCGCCATCTCTTTCCCTCTTCCTGCTCCTCCTCTGGGTCCTCCTCCGCCTCCGCCTCCTCCTCGTCCTCCTTCTCCTCCTCCTCCTCTTTCTGCCGCTCCACCACTCGTCCTCCCCACATCCGCTTCCCTTTCCTCGCTCCCCGAGATTCCCTCCCTTCTATCCTTCGCCCTCCACCCGGTGTTTTTCGGGAGCCCCCGAGGCCCAGGAAGGGCCAGGGACCTCCCGAATTTTCGAGGACTTCCGAAAACCACCGCAGGGAAGGGGTCAAATTGCCAAGGCCACCAGGGACGGCGCGAACGACCAACATATGCAAAACCTCGAGGGCCAAGGTGCATGGCGCGAAGCGCTAATGCAGCTTTGTCTATCTGTACATATATACATATAACGGCGCACCGGGTCCGGGGGCCCGGGGCCGGGACCTCGACCACAAATGTGCGCCCCGGGGGGCCCGGAGGCTCGTCGGGGCTTGCCGGAGGCCTCCCCAGTCAGACAAGACGGCCCAAGAAGCGCCCAAGACGGCCCAAGAAACTTCCAAGAGGCCTCCAAGAGGGCTCCGAGATGCTGAAGATGGCCTCCAGACGTCCAAGGAGGCCCCCAAGAGGCCCCAAGAAGCCTCCAACATGCGTCCCAAGAGGGCCCCTAGACGCAAAAATTGGCCCATTCCCTTCGTAAAACGTACATTTTCAACAAAGTTGTCTTTTGGGCTTTCCGACGTTACAGGACGGCCCAAGAGGCGCCCAAGACCGCCCCAAGACGGCCCAAGAAGCTTCCAAGAGGGCCCCAGGACAGCCCAAGAGGGCCCCAAGACGGCCCAAGAGGCGCCCAAGATGGCCCAAGAGGGCCCCAAGACGGGCCCAAGAGGGGGCCCAGAGGGGGACCACGAACCGCAAGCTCGAGCCTTCCGCCCCAAGAGGCCGCCAGGAGGCCCCCAGGAGGCCCCTCAAGAGGCCCCAGGAGACCCCAGACGTCCAAGGACGCCCCCAAGAGGCTCCAAGAAGCCTCCAACATGCGTCCCAAGAGGGCCCCTAGACGCAAGAATTGGCCCATTCCCTTCGTAAAACGTACATTTTTAACAAAGTCGCCTTTTGGGCTTTCCGACGTTACAGGACGGCCCAAGAGGCGCCCAAGACCGCCCCAAGACCGCCCAAGAAGCTTCCCAGAGGGCCCCAGGACAGCCCAAGAGGGCCCCAAGACGGCCCAAGAGGCGCCCAAGATGGCCCAAGAGGGCCCCAAGACGGGCCCAAGAGGGGGCCCAGAGGGGGACCACGAACCGCAAGCTCGAGCCTTCCGCCCCAAGAGGCCGCCAGGAGGCCCCCAGGAGGCCCCTCAAGAGGCCCCAGGAGACCCCAGACGTCCAAGGACGCCCCCAAGAGGCCCCAAGAAGCCTCCAACATGCGTCCCAAGAGGGCCCCTAGACGCAAAAATTGGCCCATTCCCTTCGTAAAACGTACATTTTCAACAAAGTTGTCTTTTGGGTTTTCCGACGTTACAGGACGGCCCAAGAGGCGCCCAAGACCGCCCCAAGACGGCCCAAGAAGCTTCCAAGAGGGCCCCAGGACAGCCCAAGAGGGCCCCAAGACGGCCCAAGAGGCGCCCAAGATGGCCCAAGAGGGCCCCAAGACGGGCCCAAGAGGGGGCCCAGAGGGGGACCACGAACCGCAAGCTCGAGCCTTCCGCCCCAAGAGGCCGCCAGGAGGCCATCAGGAGGCCCCTCAAGAGGCCCCAGGAGACCCCCAAGAGGCCCAAAGGAGGCCCCGAGAAGCCCCAAATCGGCCCCCAAAATCTTTCGAACCTGCTTCCAGGAAGCCCCCGACAGGTTCAGAGGCTCCCGAGAAGCTACGTCAAACTCCCAGCGAGCGACGGGACGAGGCCCCAACATCGGTCACGCGGAAGAGCTCTCGCGTGACCGATGTTGGGCCCCCTCTTTGGGCTCCTCTTGGTGCTCCGAGAGGAGCCCAAGATGGCCCCACGAGGGCCCCGTCGAGACCCCAAGAGGGCCCAAGGAGGCCCAATAGGGCCCCAAGAGGGCCCCAACATCGGTCACGCGAAAGAGCTCTCGCGTGACCGATGTTGGGCCCCTCTGTGGGCTCCTCTTGGAGCTCCGAGAGGAGCCCAAGGTGGCCCCACGAGGGCCCCGACGAGCCCCAAGAGAGCCCAAGAGGGCCCCAAGAGCGCCCCAACATCTCCTCTCCTTCCTCCTCCTCCCTCCTCTGCATCTTCCTCCTCCTCCTCCTTCTCATCCTCCTCCTCCTCCTCCTCCTCCTCCTCCTCCTCCTTCTCCTCTCCAGGGGAATGAAAACCAGAGGATAGCTCACGGAGAGCCCAAGCACCCTCTTGTTGCATCCATCTTGGCTTCCAGATGGAGCCCAAGAAGGCCCCAAGGAGGCCCCTCAAGAGGCCCCAGGAGACCCCAGACGTCCAAGGACGCCCCCAAGACGCTTCGCGTCACCAATTTCTTCTCGCAACGATTCCTGGGTCTGTGACTCGACAGAACCTAAGCGCGCGAAGCGCGCGCGTGGTTCTAGTATATATATAGATGTTATGCAACCGATGCGGAGCAATCCATGTGGTGCAATATCTGTTGTGCCATATATGTTGTTCAACTTATGTTGTGCAACGTGTGTTGCGCAGTATGGGTGGTGCGATCTATGAGGCACAATCTTTGTTGTGCAATATGTGTGGAGTGGGCAAATATGGTGCAACAGATGTTGTGCGATACATGTTGCGGAATACATATATATATATGTTGTGCACTCTTTTTGGTGCGATTTATGGGGAGCAATATGTGTGAAGCAATCAATGTGTGGTGCAATACATGTTGTGCAACGTATGCAGCACAATCTATGTTGTGCAATATACGTGGTGCAATGTATGTGGTGCAGCACATGGAGCAACATACGTGGTGCCATCCAGATTGTGTAATCTATGTTGTGCCACATTGCGACCTAGTTCGTGCACCATCTGTGGTCCACTACAGGTTGAGCAATATATGTGGTGCAATCTATGTGGTGCAGCGTATGATGTACAATCGATGTTGTGTGATCTATGTGATGGCCAATCTATTTGGTGGAATACATGTGGTGCAGTCTATGCGGTGCATTCAATGCGGTGCAATCCAGGTTGTGCGATTAATGTGTTGCGCAGTCTATGTGGTGCAATATCTGTGGTGCAATCTATGTTGTGCAATCTATGTGGTGCAATCTGTGTGGTGCAATGGATGTGGGACGGCGACGGGCTGGCGACGGCGACAACATACGCGGCGACCGACAGACAGGCCCAGACGACTGGCGCTGACGAGGCGGCGACGGCAGCAACAAGCGTGGCGACCGACAGACAGTCCCAGACGACTGGCGGCGACGAGGCGGCGACGGGGCGTCGACGGCAGCAACAAGCGTGGCGACCGACAGACAGGACCAGACGACGGGCGGCGACGATGTGACGACTGGGCGTCGACGGCGCAGCGACAGCGGCAACATAGCGCCAGACCGACAGACAGGCCCAGTTCCTGAGCAAAAAGCAAGAACCCCAACGTGCAAGCACTGTTTAGGGAAAATCGCATCCGGTGTGCATCAGCTGATCTTCTGCCTCGACCCACCCCCGGCCTCGAAAAAGCCTTGGGTACAAGAGGCCGAACCAATCAACATATCTGTAGCAAATGCATGATAGATCGATTCGTTTCGGGCACCCCTGGCCGATTGCGATCTCAGAACCAAGCGCTCTCCAGGCTGCCCCAGGCCCTCCCGCACGCTCCAAGACTTTTCCAGGCACTTCCAGACGCTACAATCCCTTTCCAAACGCTCGTAGGCTTGTCGCCACCAGCAGCAACAGCATCCACATCCCTATCTTCATCGTCTTCGTCGCCGTAGGACGCCCCAAGGATCAGATGAAGTCAGATTGCGTTGACGCGTGGACCACTGACGGTTTTCATAATGGGGCTCTCTCTACCGGTGCCGCAAACTATCACTCCACACAACCGAAGAACAGATAGAGGTCGGGTCGTTTTCAAAAAGGGACTCTCGCCCTTGCGCCGTGAATACTCGTGTCCCAGAGAGTCCTTAGCTGCGCGAGTGGATGGCGAGTCCTTTCTGAGATGATATAGCCATGTGGCAAGGAACCCTTAGACGAGGAATCCAGGGTCTGGAAGCCAGCGCACATTCCGATCGTGGACCGCCCATGGATATTACAGCCGCCCTCGTTATATAAGGAATCCTCCAGGATCTGCGGCCTGCTCCGCGCATTCCTCGACGACCCTTAACGAATGCCCCCGCAGTGTTTGGGCCTCTCTTTGGCCTCGCGCACAGTCGGATACAATCTCTATCATCTACACTTACTTGGCCCCCCCGACCTCTACGACCTGACGTTTACTAGTGTGCAGCAACTAACACGGATGGAAGTCTGCCCTTTTTTCGAAGCGGTACTTTGCATCCACGGTTTTGGCATCCTGCAGCGCCTCGCCTAAGCGGACGGATGGTGCCGTTTTTAGGATGAGGTTACCCCTGGGCCTTCTTGAAGATCTTTCGTGTGGGACTTACGCGGAGCATGCATTCACGATTCTGATGTTCTGCAACCCACTCGTCGGATGAAGGGCGTGTGCATTTCAAAACGAGATATTGGGGCGTCCTTCAATTGGAGCGAGGATCTCTTTACAACCAGGGCCTTCGCCTGATTGGCGGGCCGACCGGCCGCTTGTCATTCCAGGGGGGCGCACGCAATGGATAGGAAGGCTTATATGTACGAAGTGGGAGGGGACTTGGGACGGAGGTTGTTTTGCAGCATCGGTTGACGCATTTTGGTTTTACTCACGTCCACATCCTCCTTGTCTTTCTCCTCCTTCTTCTTTCCACTTTTCCTCTTCCCTCTTCCTCCTCCCCCCCCCGTCGGACCTCGCTTTTCTGGGTAGTGAGCCTCCTTTTTCTTCCTCGCCCTCCTCTTTTTTCCCACCCCCCACGTCCTGGCCGTCGCACGTGACGAGGGCCGCAAACTCGAAGCTCCTCTTCGCCCTCCTCTTCCTCTTCTTTCTCCGTTCCCTGCTATTCTATGTTCTGCTGCTTTACTTTATCGTGCTGTTTTCTTATTTTTAAATTCAGATTCTTTTATATTATAGTGTTTTACCTTCTGTTATCTTCTCATACTGTTTATGAGATTCAATCGCTTCGCTCACTCCGCCAGCCCGTATTGCATGATCGCTACTGCTTCGGCGCGGGCTCGGGGCCATTTCGGCGCTGCCGGAAGGAGGAAGATGATGATGGGGAGGGGGAGGGGAGGATGAGAAGATGATGAGAAGGAACGGAGTAGGATGAAGACAAATATGAGAAGGAGGAGGAAGAGAAAAGGGCGGAGGAGGCAGCCTCTCGATGGCATCTTGCGGCGCTCTTGGGGCCAAATAGGGCCGTCGTCCAGATGCTTCTTCGGGAGGCCCTGGGGTCTGTTGAGAGGCCGTTCGGGGGCGCCTGGGAGACATTTTTGAAGCCTTGTAGGGCCTCTTTTGAGCCTCCTTGGAGCCTCCTGGGGTCTCTTCGGGGCCTCTTGGCGGCATCTTGGGCCATCTTGGGGGCCTCTCGGGGCCTCCTGGGGCCCTCTTGGGGCGGAAGGCTCGAGGTTTCGGTTCGTGGTCCCCATCTTGAGCTCCTCTTGGGGCCGTCTTGGGGCTCTCTTGGGCCGTCTTGGGCGTCTCTTGGGCCGTCTCGGGGCCCGTTTGGGCTCTCTGGGGGCCTTCTTGGAAGCCTCTTGAGCCGTCTTCGTGCGCTCTTGTGGGCCTCTTGGGCCGTCTTGGAGCATCGGAAAGCCGAAAATGCGACAAGGCCAAAATCCTTCCAAAACCATCGTGCAATTGATGATTTTGGCCTCTCGGGGCGCTCTTGTGAGGCCTCTTGGAGGCCACTTGGAGCGTCTTGGCGGCTTCTTGGGCCGTCTTGGGATCATCTTCGGCGTCTTGGAGCGTCCTTTGGGCGTCTCGGGGGCCTCTTGGGCAGTCTTAGGGGCCTCTTGGGGCCCTCTTGGCGCGCTCTGGGGGGCCTGACAGGCCGTACCCAGGAGGAAAACCATCTCTGAGTAGACCTTCCCGGGCTGCGGTCGGGGTACTTTTCGCCGGGCCCCCCCCAGGTTATCTTCTCATATTGTTTATGAGATTCTCTTTTATTTTGTCTCTTCTCTTCTCTTCTCTTCTCTTCTCTTCTCTTCTCTTCTCTTCTCTTCTCTTCTCTTCTCTTCTCTTCTCCTTTTTTCTCTCCCTCCTCCTCCCCCTTCTCCTCCACGGTCTTTTCTAGTATGGAGGCACCCATGATGTAATATGATGCAGCCTACCCTGTGTATTTTCGATTTACGTATATACATGTATTATATATATATATATATGTATATAGCTGTGTGTGCGTAATTTAGATAGAGAGATAACTAAATACATATATAAATATATATATATATAGAGAGAGAGAAGAAACATATATATATATATATATATATAGAGAGAGAAACATAACAACAAAACATGGGGCGCAAGCAGCAGCAGCAGCAGCAGCAGCAGCAGCAGCAGGTGAGCAGAGCTGCGAGTTTCGGGGCCCAGCGAGGGCCCGCGGGAGCGCCGGGACCGCTCGTCGTGGAGCACCCTTGGGCCGTCTGTTCCGGGTTCCCCGCAGAGGGCCCTGAGCAAGCAGAGTGCAAGGGGGGGGCCCCGGACGGTGCGGTGACCACACCGCGCAGTGAGCCGATGGTTTTCGGAAGTTTTCGAGACTTCTCCGCAATTCTCGAGCGTTTCCGAACCCCGGGGTGGCTTCCATCAGCTGCGCCTCGCCGAGGGCGTTCTGGGGGTGTCGGTGTCAGTATCGTCCCGATCGGCCGCCGGAGAGCCGAGTTTGGGCCCGAGAGCAAGTGCGGTGACCCCGCCGTGGGGTGGGCCAGTGGGGATTCGGAGTGGCCGCACGCCCTTCGGACTCGGGTCGCTCTCCCAGGACGTCGCGGGCGAGCGGGGCCTCCGAGGTCCCAAGGCGGTGCGGTAACGGGCCGTACGCTGAGATCGTTGGGGGTTTCGTCACTTGCCGCACCGTCTGGGGACCCCCGAGGGGGTACGCTGCAGTATCGTTTCACCGACCCCCATCCTCATCCTCGTCCCCTTCGAGGCCCCCACCAGATTCCCCCCTCCAGTTGGGGATGCATCCCCATCCAGGGGGGTGAATCGGCCAGTGGGGCCCAGGCCACGCCCGTGGGGACGGGGAGCGGATCAGCGGTGCTCAACGCCTCTGCCGGCGCAGTGCGCCGAGGAGCCGTCGGGCGCCACGTCCTGCAGGGTCCGATGCGCGTGTCGGAGGGGGGGGGGGGCGGTCCCCCTCGCGCCCCCCCCCCCCCCGGCTGGCGGCAATCGCAGCGGCCAGGCGGTCCGTGGGAGCCTCGCTCTTCACTTCTTCGCGGGCAGCGGGCCGCTCCTGGCCTCCGCGTGGACGGGTGGGGACGAGTGTCGGCCAGATGCGTTTCCCTCTCGCCTCGGCCTCCTCTCCGCCCAGGTGAGCGCTGAGTAAAATGTTTGCCAGCGTGGACGTCAGGCACCAAATGTCTGCTCCGTGGCTGCGTAAGCTATGTGGCGCAAGCGCCGTGTCGTAAGGTATGTGGTGCAAGCACTGACGTGTAGGTGTAAGCTATGCGGGTCACATTTATAGTGTAAGCTATGTGCTGTAAGCCATGCGGAGCAATCTATACGGTGAAAGCTACGTATGTGGTGTAAGCTATTCTAGATGTTTCGCATCACCCTACCAGCCCATCCAGAAACGATGCCCAGGCGAGTTGCCCTGATCAGGGATGTGGAGGAGGATGCAGTGGAACGAAGGACTGGGGAAGCTGTCATATACCAAGAGGGGGAGGATGGAGGAGGAATTGGAGGAGGAGGGGGAGGGGAGGGAGTAGGGAGAGGGGGAGGGGGCAAGCTAGGTGCTTCGCGTCATATCTGACATCCTACCCCTCCCTCCCATCCCTTACCATGGCGCAGATCCCCTCTCTACTCGCGCAGTCGGATGTCGAGCAGGGCAATGATCCCGAAAGGGTACGCGATGCATTGTAGAGCACGGCATGGCATGGCGTAGAAGAGCACCGCAAAGCGTAGTATCAACCTAGCACTGCATTGCATGCCGTGGCATGGCACGGGAAATGACGCCAGCGCTGCAGCGGGAGCACGAGTCGAAACGAGCGGAAGCGCGGAAATAAGGCCAGCTCTGCAGCGGGAGCACGATTCGGAACGAGCGGAAGCACGGAAATGAGGCCAGGGCTGCAGCGGGAGCACGATTCGGAACGAGCGGGGCCCAAAAATGAGGCCGGCGCCTCAGCGAGAGCAGCATTTTGAAAAAATGCAGGCGAAAACCCAACTCCGGGGAAACCTGTGCAAAAAAACAGTACGCGGGGCGGGGTCGGACACTCCCAGGCCTTCATCAGGGGAAGAGGGAGAGTAGTATTCATATTGAGTGATTGTGGAGGGAGGAGGAAGGAGGAAAAATGGCCGGATGAGGAAGAGGAGGAGGATGGCGACCAGAAAGGCCAGAGGCCTCTTGGATGCCTCTCGGGGTCTCTTCGGATGTCTCGAGAGCTTCTTGGAGTCCTCTTGTGGCGTCCTGGGGGGCTTTGGCCGGCCCCGGGGGCATCTTGGTGCGTCTTTAGTGCCTCGGGGGAGCCTCTCGGGGCCTCTTGGGTGTTTCTTAGGAGCCTCTTGGGGACCTCTTGGGGGCCACTTGGGGCCTCCTGGGCGCCTCTTGGAGCCCTCTTGGGGCACTCTTGGGGGAGCCTTGTGGGCCATCTCGAGGCCATCTTGGAGGAGTTCGATCAGAGAAGGGGGCGTACTCAATCAGCGTTTCTCCCCCCAGGATGCTGAAATTGGGCCAAACCCGTAGTGAAATGAATGGTTCTGGCCTTCTCGCCGAAGCCATCTTGGACGTTCTAACTGGCCGCGACACCCCCCTCCCCGGTCCAGGGAGAGGGGGTAGGGGGAGGGGTCAAGACTCCCTCCCCACCCGCAAGCCGTCTCGCTCACTCCCACCCGCCCTCCCAACACATACGTAGCACCCGAGTCTGGCCCGAGCCTCAGCATATTCAGCAATCGTCTTTGGATGGGCAGCTACTGCGGGCCCGCCGCCGCCGCAGCCGCTGCCGCCGCAGCGGCTGCCGCCACCACCACCGCCGCCGCCACCGCCGCCATCGCCGTCGCCGCAGCCGCCGCCGCCGCCGCCGCCCCCGCCGCCGCCGCCACCGCCGCAGCCGCCGCAGCCGCCGCAGCCGCCGCAGCCGCCGCCGCCGCAGCCGCCGCAGCCGCCGCCGCCGCCAAGTGTACTCTGTATTGTTTTTTGACAGTGATGGTGGGGGGATGCCGCATCGGGTTGGCTGCGCACGCTCCGAATTTGGAGGCAGAGTGTGTTTTGTATGGTTTTTTTGTTAACCAGGGATGGTGGGGGGGTCCTCATGGTTCCTGGTTGGCTACCAGTCGCCTGGGGGAGGGGGTGTTTAAACCCCCCTCCCAGAAGGGGCAGAAAGGGGGGTTGGAAGAGGAAACTCTCTAACCACTCACGCCCTAAAAGGCTGGTGGGATTTGGTCGATGTGGTGCAAGGTACGTACTTGGAGTAAGCTACTTAGTGCCAGCTATGTGGTGTAAGCTATGTTATGCAAGCTCTGTGGTGCAAGCAGTGCGGCCGCCCAGCGCAAGAGGCGCCCACGAGGCGCCCACGAGGGGCCCATGAGGCGCCCACGGGCGGACACCAGGCGAAACCTTGGTTGACCCACTCAGCGCACGAGGCGCGCGCGAGCGGGCACCCAGGTGAAACCTCGGCTGACCCATCCAGCGCGCGAGGCGCCCACCCGCCAGCGGGCGGGCACCAGCCGAAACCTCGGCTGACCCGCCCAGAGCACGAGGCGCCAACGAGGCCCCCCGAGGCGCCCACGGGCAGGCACCAGCGGAAGTCTCGGTCGACACATCCGGGTCCTTGAAGCACAAAAGAGAGAACCCCTCAGTGCTAGCATTGTTTGGGGAGAGATGAAACAAGAGGAGCCTCGTGGGTTTAACACTCGGGCCACCCAGCAATATTGGCCGACCTCCTGCGAAACGACCCCTCCCCCGAGGCCGGCGAGGACGTGCAGTTTTGGCGGCCCTCCAAGAGCAGGGGCCGCTTGGGGTGGTGGCGGGCCCTTATCGCCACGGCCGGATTCGCCTCGCAGCCCCAGGCAGAGCGCACCCTGGGAGAGGTCTGCAGAGTGGCGGCGCAGCCTCTCCCAAAAGGATGCATCAGAGGCGGTGGCCGGCAGAGACGCCAAGAAGCCGCCTCGACCAGGCCACTGTTTGGCACCGTCTCGGGCGGCCGTGGCCCTCTCGGGGCCGCCCTGAGCAAGCCGAGGGTGCGGGAGCACCGCCCCCGGCCCCGGCTGCCGCCGAGGGCCGCCGCCGAAGGCTGCTGCCAGAGGGTCACCGAGGGCCGCCGAAGGCAGCCGAAGGCCGCCGAAGGCCGCCGATCGTTGCCGAGGGCCGCCGCATGCCGACGAGGGCCGCCGATCGCCGCCGAAGGTCACCGAGGGTCACTGAGGGCCGCCGCAGGCCGCCGAGGGCCGCCGAGGACCGCCGAGGGCCGCCGCAGGCCGCCGAGGGCCGCCGAGGGCCGCCGAGGGCCGCCGAGGCGAGCAGTCGGTGCCCGCCCCGAGGAAGAAGAGACGATGCCCGCCCAGCGCTCCAGCGCCCTGCTCGTGGTGGCCGCCTTCGCCTGCGCCGGCCTGGCGCTCCGCTGCGCGTTCGTGCCGCCCGCTGGCGAGCGCCCTTTTTTTTCGGGTCGGGGCGCAGATGTCCGAAGAAGAAGCCAGGCCACAAGCATACAAACTTCTGGCGCCCCGCGCGGATTTCTTGGATCCGCGCTGGGCCCCCCCGGCGGCGTTTCCGGCGCCTGGCGCGCTCCGCGCAGATCCAACAACATATATATATATATATATATATATATAATATACATATATACACATATATCTATATATATATACACATACATATATATATATACATATATATACACAATGCATGGCAGGGGTTGGCGCAGACTTGAAGGGCGTCGTGCCACATCTGTCTGCTCCGTCGGGGACCGCCGGTCCCAGGGCGGCCGGAGAGCCTCTGGCACGCGGGGGTGTGCATTCCCTAGCCGTCCTGGGACAGGCGTCCCTGGCGGCGGAGACGTTGATATCAACGTTTCCGCCGCCAGGGACGCGCGCGCACCGTGTAATCTAATACTAATACTAATACTAATACTAATACTAATACTAATACTAATACTAATACTAATACTAATACGAATACTAATGCTAATACTAATACTAGTACTAATACTAATACTAATACGAATATTAATACTAATACTAATACTAATACTAATACTAATACTAAAACTCATACTCATACTCATATTATTACTAATACTAATACTAATACTAATACTAATACAGATACTAATATTAATACTAATACTAATACTAATACTAATACGAATACTAATACGAATACTAATACTAATACGAATACGAATACGAATACGAATACTAATACTAATACTAATATTAATACTAATACTAATACTAATACTAATGCTAATGCTAATGCTAATACTAATACTAATACTAATAGTAATACTAATACTAATACTAATACTAATGCTAATACTAACACTAATACTAATACTAATACATATACGAATACTAATACTAATACTATCACTAATACTAACACTACTACTAATACTAATACTAATGCTAATACTAATACTAAGACTAAGACTAAGACGTAAGCCGTAAGACTAATACTAATACTAATAGTAATACTAATACTAATACTAATACTAATAGTAATACTAATACTAATACTAATACTAATACTAATACTAATACGAATACTAATAATAATACTAATACTAATACTAATACTAATACTAATCCTAATACTAATACTGATACTGATACTGGTACTGATACTAATACTAATACTAATACTAATACTAATACGAATACGAATACTAATACTGATACTACTACTAATACTAATACGAATACTAATAATAATACGAATACTACTATTAATAATAATATTAATACTAATACTAATACTAATACTAATACTAAGACTAAGACTAATACTAATACTAAGCTAATACTAATATTAATACTAATAGTAATAATACGAATCCTAATACTAATACTAATACTAATACTAATACTAATACTAATACTAATACGAATACTAATACTAATACTAATACTAATACTAATACTAATACTAATACTAATACTAATACTAATACGAATACTAAAACTAATACTAATACAGATACTACTACTACTACTGCTACTACTACTAATACTCATACTAGTACTAGTACTGATACTAATACTAATACTAATACTAATACTAATACTAATACTCACACTAATACTAATACTAATACTAATACTAATACCAATACTACTACTACTACTACTAATACTTATACTAATACTAATACTAATACATATACTAATTCGAATAATAATACGAATACTAATACTAATATGAATCCTAATCCTATTGCTAATACTTATACTAATACTAGTACTAATACTAACACTGATGCTAATACTAATGCTAATACTAATACTGATACGAAGAATATTAATACTAATACTCATACTGATACTAATACTAATACTAATATTAATACTAATACTAATACTAAGACTAATACTAATACTAATACTAATACTAATACTAATACTAATACTAATACTAATAATACTAATACTAACTAATACAATACTAATACTAATACTAATACTAATACTAATACTAATTTTAAGACTAAGACTAAGACTAAGACTAAGACTAAGACTAAGACTAATACTAAGACTAATACTACTAATACTAATACTAATACTAATACTAATACTAATACTAATACTAATACTAATACTAATACTAATACTAATACTAATACTAATACTAATACTAATACTAATATTAATACTAATACTAATACTAATACTAATACTAATACTAATACTAATACTAATACTATTACTAGAACTAATACTCGTACTAGTACTAGTACTAGTACTAGTACTAGTACTAATACTACGTGTTCGTCGCCCCCCAGGGGCGACGCGCGCACCGTGAAATCTAATTGTATATGCGTCGTGGCGGGCGCGTTTTGGCCACACCGCTCGGGAAACGATATACCACAATATGGTTATACTATGGTCGGGTCGGACGCGCGCCTCCACGGAGGACAGATAGTATTAGTATGTCTCTGTGCGCCCCGCTGATCTGGTGCAATTCTTCGGCAGTTCGCTGACATGGGGTCAGTCCCCCCCTGCCCGATCCAGGACCGGGAGCCGCTTCGCGGCAGGCCCGGGAGTTCGTGGCACGGCCCTGGCTGGCCCGAGTTAGGTGGCGGAGGCTCGCATCGGCCCGTGGCCGCTCAGGGAGGCAGGGGGGGCCCCAGGGAGCGGAATTCTCGGTATCGTTTAGCCGATCCCCATCCCCATCCTCATCCCCTTCGAAACCCGAAGGGAAGGACCTATATCCCCATCTAGGGGGGTAAATCGGCCAGCGGGGCCCAGGCCACGCCGCTGGGGATGGGGATCGGTTCAACGATGCCCAAATTTACCAGGCCTCCAGGCATCTCGTTCCCAAGTTTGCATCAGCGGCGTGTCGCAAAACTCGGCGTCCAGGGAGCCGGTTCTGGGCCCTGGGACCGTTGGGCTCAGGAGGGAAAACAATACACATACGCAACGAGTCGTCGTTTCCTAGGAAAATGTGGGAAAGTTCTCCTCCTCCTCCTCCTCCTCCTCCTCCTCCTCCCCCTCCTGACGAAAACACACAGAAGACGTAGGAGCGTATGGGGAATCCTGGGATTCGTGAGATTGTTCGTCTGTGAGTCCCTGGGCCCCTGGGTGTGGGCAGGGGCTCGTGGCGAGGAGCCGGCCCCCCCTGGGGGGGGGGCAGTGAGTGGGGGGGCGTCGAGGGTTCCCAGGCGCGGGGCCCGCCAGGCCTGAAGGAGGAGGTCGGGCCGTCGGACGTGGGAGCCCCGTGTGGGCCAGGGGGGGCAACGGCAGGGGGGTGGTATCGGCGGCGAGCGAAGGGGGGGAGTCAGCAGGAGAAGGCCCTCTCAGAAGGCGGCGGGGCTGCTCAGGAGCCCTCGCGCCTTCCGAGAGGTGTTTTGTGTCTTCGGGGAAGGCTTGGAAAACTTCTCAGAAGGCCAGGGTACTTCTGAGCCTTCTGAGAAGGCCCGCCCCTTCTCACCCCCCTGGGCGTGCCGCCTATGCTAGGCATGGGGGGGGATGCATCGACCCCCAATCACCCATTGATCACCGACAAGGGCCATTGGCCCCAACCTGCAAAGGGAGGTGCGGACTCACCATCAGGGTCGGGAGGTCCAGGCGCGGGGTCCAGGCCCGAGTGAGGAGATCGGGCCGTCGGATGTGGGAGCCCTGTGTGGGCCGGAGGGGGGGAGGAGGAAAAGGTACCCATACTGCTACCCTTCGCCCTTTTCGTCCCCTGTTTCGGCCTCCTGGGAGGCCCTCGTCGCTACCGCCTGATTCGCCTCGAAATCCTGGTCCGAACGCACCCCGGGAGAGGTCCGGGGAGTAGTGGTATCAGTACCTTTCGGTTTCCCCAGGAGGGGGAGAGAGAGGGAGAGAATGGGGGCTGGAGCGGGAGGAGGGAGAGGGAGGCTTGACGAAATGAAGCAAACTCCCCCCCCTCCCCCGCAATTCAAAGTTGGCACATTCCTTGAAGACCACTCGGAGGCCCAAAATCGGAATATCCGAAACCTACATTGCATCTGGGGGGGAGGGGGAGGGGGATACAGAGAGAGAGAGAGAGATGCATCTTCGGGGGACCTCGTGCGTCCCCAAAATTGGTGTCTTTTCGGGTGCCCGACGCGGGCTTGATGCGGACTGAACGTGTATTTGGGACGGATTCGACACGGATTCGACACAGACTCGACGAGCCCGACATGGATTCGACACGGATTCGACGTTGATAGGGGCGCGAAGGAACAGACAAGGTCCCCCGAAGATGCAATAGAAGATTGGGTGATGGAGTGGGAGGAGGGAGAGGGAGGAGGGACGAACTTCAGCAACATTTCCCCCTTGCCCCCGCAGCTCAGAGCTGGCACGCTCCTCGCAGAAAAACTCGGAGGCCCCAGATCGGAAGATCCGAAGCCAACTCTGCATTTGGGGGAGGGAGGGGGAGTTCAAACTATGCTCTGCATTCAGGCGATCGCAAACATGGATTAAGGGGGCGTGGATTAGCGACGGGTCCAGTTTCCATGGGAAATCGCGGATTTCCGCCGCCGAACGAGGCAGCACCGGCCGCATTTTGGGGAGGGCACCTCCCCCGATCAATGGATTTGGCGACCGTGCGCCTAATCCATGGATCGCTAATCCATGTTTGCGCGCCCCCGATGCATGAGTGTTGCTCAATTGTTCCCGACACCTGGCGGGAGGATGGATTTTCTGCCGCCTGCCTGCCGCCGCCGTCGCCGCGGACCGTGGCTGCCGCCGCCTTCTCCCGCCCGCCGCTCGATCGATCGTGGAGAGAGGAGAGGGGGATCCTGGCAGAACCGGCACTTGTAGCACATGTCCTCCCGTAGAGTGCTGGATTCCCAATTGACGGGGAGGGCTTGGAACCTCCAGCAAGCGGGCATATGATGATAGTAATGATGATGATGGTGATATGATGATGATGATGATGATGATGATGATGATGATGATGATGATGATGATGAAGATGATGATGATGATGATGATGATGATGGTGATGGTGATAGTGATGGTGATGGTGATAGTGATGGTGATGGTGATGGTGATGGTGATGGTGATGGTGATGGTGATGGTGATGGTGGTGGTGATGGTGATGGTGATGGTGATGGTGATGGTGATGGTGATGGTGATGGTGATGGTGGTGATGATGATGGTGGTGGTGATGATGAGGAGGAGGAGGACGATGACGACGATGACGATGCTGATGATGCTGGTGATGGTGATGGTGATGATGAAGATGATGATGATGATGATGATGATGATGATGATGATGATGATGATGATGATGGTGGTGGTGGTGATGATGATGATGACGACGATGGTGATGATGATGATGATGATGATGACGATGACGATGACGATGATGATGATGATTATTATTGGGATGATGGTGATGTTGGTGACTTTGTTGATGATGATGCTGATGATGTCGACGATGACGATGATGACGATGAGGACGGTGATGATGACGGTGACGATGACGATGGTGGTGATGATGATGACGAGGATAAGGATGGCGATGACGAATATGATGATGATGGTGATGATAATAGTGATGATGATGATGATGTTGATGATGATGATGTTGTTGATGCTGCTGATGATGGTGATAATGATGATGGTGATAATACTGATGCTGATGAGGATGATCGGGCTGATGATGATGCTGGTGATGATAATGACGATGATGATGACGCTGATGGATGATGACGATGAAGCTGATGGATGATGAGGATGATGATGATGATGTTATTGTTGTCGATGCTGACAATGATCACGATGAGGACGATGATGATGACGATGACGATGACGATGGTGATGATGATAATGATGATGGTGCTGATGGTGATGAGGGTGATGATGATGACGACGATAATGATGATGCTGATGACTATGATGATGAGCATGATGACGACGATGATGATGATGATGATGATGATGATGGTGATGAGGAGGAACATTACGATGACGATCACGCCGACGAGGAGAAGAGGATAATGATGATGGTGTTGGTGGTGAGGATGATGACGTCGATGATGAGCTGTTGAGTTGCTGAGTTGTTCTCATTGTTGTTGTTGCTGATGCTGATTATGACTATGATGATGAGGATGATGACGATGATGATGATGACGACGATGATGATGACGATGATGATTATGATGATGATCATGATGATGCTGCTGATGATAATGATGATGATGACGATGACGATGAAGCTGATGGATGATGATTATGATTATGATGATGATGATGATGATGATGATAATAATGATGATGCTGATTATGATGATGATGATGATGATGATGATGATGATGATGGTGATGGTGCTGGTGCTGGTGCTGGTGATGGTGATGATGATGAGGATGATGATGATGATGACGATGACGATGATGATGATGTTGATGGTGATGATGATGATGATGATGATGATGATGATGATGGTGATGATGGTGGTGGTGGTTGTGGTGGTGGTGGTTATGTTGATAGTTGTCGGAGGAGGAGGATGACGAGGAGGAGGAGAAGGAGGAAGACGGCCCCACGTCCTCTCCCTCCTCGTCCTTCTCGTCCTTGTCTTCCTCCTCATCCTCCTCCTCTTCCTTCTCCGACCCCTCCTCCTTCCTCCCTCTCTCCCTTCCCTCCTGCCTCCCCCTTCCTCCATCTCCTCCTCCTCGTCCCACTGCCTCCTCCTCTTCGTGGCTTTTGGCTCAGACACTCGCCTGCCCCTGCAACTTTCATGGGAGCACCTGCTCCCCCCTCCCTCTGCTGCGATGGTGATGGCAGGACGGCACCAGTGCGGCAGGCGTTATATTCTTCAAGGCGCCGGCGCCTACATCACGTTCGGCTCGGCATCTCTCCAAGGACGCTCCAAGGTCGAGGTTGTCCTGGATCCTGCTGGCCCTGTCCTCATCACCGATACCACTGGCGACGTACTGCTGAACGTCCTTACCATTGTCGAGGGCCTGATGCTGACGCATGTAGACGTGGACCGTGGCCATCGCCACCCTGACGGTCGCCTGGAGATTGGACTTTGGTTGTTTGTGCTTGTTGCAGAGCGCCCTGAAGGTGCTGATGACGATGGACCTGATGGCCTGGTGGCGGAGGCAGCTATAGACATCGTCTGCGTGAGGGGCCTGGCCATTCATGGGCTTGGTGAATCTGGCCCTTGGCACGGAGGTGGAGGCTAGCACTGGTGCATATCGGATTCTGCTAAACGTAGGCTTCTCTGGGACCATCTTCCAAACAGTCCGCAGTTCCCGTACAGGGGTGTCAGAATTTTCATTATTTTTCCTGATGTGTATATACGAGTATCTACATAGAGGGGGGGAGCTCGATGAAGAGTCACGTGGATTTACTTCGTCCAGTGCCCAGTGCTCAGGAGGGTAATCCAGCATGCGTCCGCAATGCGGGCCCCAGAGCATTGCCTCCTACGGCATCGATTCTGGCTGGCATCCTCGATAGTATGCACCATGACCCTGGTCATGTGCGCGGGAATACCCCAAAGGAGCTGACTGACCTTTTGAATTTTGAATACGGCGCGCAGAGGAGTTCTCCGATCCTTCTGGTGCTGGGCGTGCGAATCTTCCTGTAAGGCTACAGTCGTCGCCGTGCAGTTGATGCTATTCGCGCGAACTAGGAAGTCTGCGCCGACTGCGGCCACCGGGAAAACACCCGGCACCGCATATGGTGTTGCAGAGTGCGTGGCGGCAGATATTTCGGCGACGGCGACTCCACCGAGAAGCACGGCGGCGGCGATGGCGACCACAAGAAGGCGGCTGCCCTGGCCGAGCACCTCGCGATGATGGCCAAGTTGTTTTTTGACATGGCGTCCGAGCTGCAGGCCATCGAGGCGAAGGCCGCGCTGCAACCGCCAGCGGTCGCCCCAGCCTCCGACAGCGATCTGGGGAAGATCGCTTCCGAGCTCCTGGAGCTGTCCGAGGAGGTTGATATGGATGTGGCTTCCAGTGCGGAACGCGTGGCGATGGGGTCGGTCGAGCAGACGCTGTCCTCCGTCGTCAAGCACCGTGAGAGCCTGGCCAAGGCTGAAGCTGCACATGCCGCGGCCATCAAGTACGCTCCAGTGAGCTGCGCACGGCGGTCGGGCAGCAGAGCCCCTTCCACCCCGACCAGCACCGTGCCGAGGTACAGGTCCAGAAGCAGCGCGCCAAGGAGGCTGCTCACGCTGCTGCTGCCGCGCGTCCTCAAGCTCTTGATGATGGTGGCCATGCTGGTCCTCGTGCTGGTCCTGGAGCTGCTGGGGCTGCGCAGGCAGGGCGGCCCCGCAGGCCCCGCCGCCGGCACGGGCGCCAGGGCCGGGGGCTGGAGAGCGCGGCAGGCGCGCAGGCTGGCCCCGTTGGCCCACCCCTCCCAGGCCTCACTCCCCAGGGCTTCGTCGGGAGTGTGATTCCCATGAATGATGTTTGCGAGATTGCGAGCAACGTTGACGATGACCCCGATCTGCTCCCAGCTCGCGTCTCTCCCCGAGGTTGCAGCGGCATGCTCGCGGCCACTGTATCACGATCCCTGCCTAGCGGCGTCGTGCCCGCTCGAAAGGTCCCCAGTTGCAAATCTTGTCCTGTAGCATCACATCGTGGTTTGCTATTGCGAAGGTACTCGCGGCTGCTCAGGCGTCTCGGGCTGATGCTTTTCTGATTGCCGAACATCATTCTCGGCGCGTTGATGCTCCACGCGCGAAGAATGTGTTTCGCGGAAAAGGGGATGGCGCCCGCATTTCCAGCCAGCGGCTGAATCCCCCGAGAATCCATGGAGGCGTTGCTGTTCTGGCCCAGTATGGCCTCGCGTGCTGGATACTCCTGACGCAGGTGCGTGGGGTTGGCCAGACCGGTTGTGGCAACTGTTGGTTGTTTCTCGCACTGACATTGTCGATGTTCTATGGGAGTTGGGGGGTGTTACCTGGTCGCGTCTGTCGGGGTGTCTTAGGGGGGCCTCGACCGAACGCGTGAGATTTGCCAGTTTAACAGGGCGTTGGCTATCCTTCGGTTTCTGATGGGCGAATTTAGTAACGCCCCTGAGATTCTCGGCGACTCGGGATGGTTTGAGCTGGCCAGGTCCTGCCCCGCCGTTCCCAGCAGCGTCGACTTCATTTGCACTAGTGGAGCAAAGAGCATTGGCTACCTCGCTCGCGCCAGAAATTTAGCCCAACTAGTTCGTGTCGAGCTTGTGCCGGAGGCGTCTTTTCAGACTCGCGCTGGCCTCTCGGCCACGACCAACGCTGACGTGATGCGCCTGGTTGTTGACGGGGGGGTCGAGCGCGTTCGGTTTCCGTCCGCCCGTGGCCCTGGCCATGCGTGACTTCGCGGTGCTAGGCTCACCTTGCAGGGTGACTTCGGCCCCTCGTATTCCGGCCGATGTTACTCAGGAGGGGAAAAAACGCACACAGACACAATTCATCGTCGACCCCCCAGTAAAGATGGGACACCATGGGGAGTGGGGGGGAAGACAAATATGGGACAAGAGGGCGAATCCTGTAATTTCTTTTTGTTTATCTGCGTGACCCAGGGCCCCTTCGCCAATGGCCTTCGGTCCAGCCCGCCCCCGTGCCAGGGTTGTGGGTCAGAGGCCTCTGGGATATTCGGTGGGATGTCGCGGGGGGCGCGACTTGGCGCCCCCGCGGGCGTGGGCGGGTCGCTGTCGAGTTCGACGGACGCAGTTGCGAGGCGGGGATTCATCCGCGCCCACCGCCTCGGAACCGGCGCCCTGGCGCCCCGGCGGGCGGTGGATGTGGATCAGTGTTGGCCCCCTGGGGGCTCGAATGTGTCCATGTCCACCGCCTGCTTATGCGGCGGTCGCGTGCAAATGCCCGCCTCGGATTAGTGCCCCTGGAGATGCTCGTTTCGATGGCGTCTTCTGCGGTGCGTCACCTACTGCTCGACAGACCAGTCCCAGAGCGCAGCTGTTCGCCCATGCTCGATGCTGCGAGCTCACAGCGTCGGCGACGTGGCGGCGCGCTTGGACCCCCCCCCTTCTGCGCGGGCCCCCGGGCGGCCGAGAGTTCTGATCGCCACCTGCTCTCCGATGCTCGATCTTCGGCATCTGATCTCGGATCGTCTCGGCAAGCGATCTGGGGGAGGTCGATCTGGCGTGGCTGACGGCCCATTGCACCGCGGCCTCCGCGCGAGCTGCTTGGGGCCCCGTCGGAGGACGACCGTGTCCCGAATTCGTGTGCTGAGTTTTTCGCAGGTGTGAACGCCGCCAAACGGGTGCGATACATGACATGCAATGCAACGCAATGCAGGTCTCCAGCGCAATGAATTTGCGATGCAATTGCCCCAAATCTATTGCACCACTCCCATTCGGCTGGATCCTTTTGTTGGTCAAAGTTACATCCCGAGCATGTCAAACTTGTTTTCAATATTGACTTGCTGTCTTCCTGGCATCTGGAGCTCCATCGGGAGGCAGCCCACGTGTTTCTGGAAGAAGGCCGACGCCGCGTTGGCAGGCCCCCCCCCCGCCCCCTGCCTTCGGGCCCTTTCCGCTAACGCTGTCCGTTTGCAGGGGCCGTATTCGGAGGTTGGTGGGCCCCCCACCCTCAAGTCGATTAGCAAATCGGTTGTTTTCGAGGTTTCGCGAGGGCGTCGCGGCCGTCATTTTTGCGGGTCCAGGTCCGTCGGTTTCGGTCCTAGGCCGTTTTCCACTAAATGGTGGTTTACAGAATGGAGGTTTGTCCACCGCCGACGTCGGCTGCGGGCCGCGCGTTTGTGCTTATCCGGGGCAGCGCCAAGTTTGCAGCCGCAGGTTCCAGGCATTCCGAGGCAAGACCGTTGAGTTCAGCCATGCTGTGGGGTGCCTCCATTGAGGGCGGGCCCCAGAGCTGCCCGTTGCCCCTGCACTTTCCCTTCGGCCCCCTTCTTCTCACACCGTCGATTGAACTCGGGGCTCCTTTTCGACCCCGCCTCGGCCCCCGATCAAGGCAAGGCCGAGCGTCTTGTCGCGCCGCTCTCGAGGGCCCTCGCCGAAGAGCTGGGTGACTGTTCCCGAGATAGCCTGATCCGGCCACTGGGCCCCCATCCATCACGGAGTTGCCCGCCGCAGTAAGGTCAAATACCCTCTTCCTCCTCTTCCTCTTCCTCCTCTCCCTCCTCCTCCTCCTCCTCCTCCTCCTCCTCCTCCTCTTCCTCCTCCTCCTCCTTTTCCTTTTCCTCCTCCTCCCTCCTCCTCCTCCTCTCCTCCTGGCCTTCCTCCCCTCCCCCTCCTCCTCCCCCCCCCCCCCCCCCGTCTCCTCCTTTTTTCTCTTTCTCCGGTTGTTTCTCTCCCCCCCCCCGCCCTCCCCCCCCCCGTTTTTTTTTTTTTTGTTTTTTTTTTTTTTTTTTTTTTTTTTTTTTTTTTTTTTTTTTTTTGTTTTCTTTCTCCTCTTTTTTTCCTCTTTATATATATATATATATATATTATATATTCATATTTATATATTATACATCTATATATAAAACTATTATAGTAATTTTATATATATATATATATATATATATATATATGCGCGCGAGCCCGCCGCCCCCCCCCCCCCTCCCCTTCCCGCCCCGACTCCCGGGGCCCGGGGTCGAGGCGGAAGGGCAGCCCCTTCCTCGGGCCTGGCTGCCTCGGCCAGCAGCGCGCCGCGGCGGCCTTCTTTGCGGCCCCGAGGGGCCGCCGCCATAGCCGCCGCCTCCTCGCGGGCGCCCGCCCCCCCCGCCGCGCCGGCAGCACGGGGTGCGACGCGCCGCCCGCAGGGGCCCGCCGCCGAGATCGCGGAGGGCGCGATCAACGCGCGCCGAGGAGCCAGTCGCGAGCCCAGATGAACTACCTGGTCTGCAGTGCGCCGTCATGTGGGGGATGGTCGTGGGCAGATCTCCAGCGCAGCCACTGTGGGAAATGCGGTGCCAGTTTTGCGACCTCCTCGGCCCCGACGCCAGCCCCGACCCCCGCGCGCTCCACTTCGAAGGGCCGCGCCAACCGATGGTCGCGCAGCTCGGCGCTCGTTCGGGGGCCCCGCCGCAGACGTCTCAGAAGGCGCCGATGAGTTGGATCCCGTCTCAGCCTGCATCAAGGCGGTCGCGTTCTGGCAGAGCATCGAAGGGATCGGGGGGGCGCGCGACAAGCAGGCGCAGGTGGAGGGAGTTCCAGGCGGCGAAGTCCGCAGCATTGGCTTCCAAGTCGCCAGACCAGCAAACGCAGAGCCTCGACGCCCAGCTCGCGGCCCAACGCGAGAAATTGGCGGAGATACAACGTGATGCACAATGGCGCATCGAGAAGTTGGAATCCCTCACGACCAAGTGCCTGGAGACTGCCAAGGGGTGCAACGAGGTCCAGGCGGAAATCCGGCTGCTGGCGGCCCAGCTCAAGGCGGCGGCGACGGCGGCGGTGGCGAAGCGCGCCACTTCGACGCCAGCAGCCGACGCCCTCGTGGCCTTCGCCCAGTCGATGTTCGGAGGCATGGCCTATCCGGCCGAGTTCCAGCAGGAGATCGACGCCTTGGCCGCCAAGCTCAACACAGGGTGCAAAAAGGCTGCCGCTGCTGCCGCCTTCAGGGCGCCCCCGCAGCCCGCTGCCGCCGCCGGTGGGCAGGCCTCGCAGCTAGCAGCCGTGGCGGCCACGCCGCCCGCGCCAGCGGAGGGGGCCACCGACGCCCCCGCGGGGCAGGAGTCGGACGACGCCGAGCTCATGGACACCCGGGGGCCCCTGGGCTTGGAGGCGGGAGCCAGGCGCATCTCGCGGGCGATCGACTCGGCGACGCAACTTCAGGTCAACGGCGCCGTGGGCCCGTCGGCGGCAGACGCGGCGCGCCGCCTCCGCCAGCGCGGCCGGGGGAAGGCCCCCCCCGCCAGCTGGCGCTGCGGCCGAGGCGAGCAGGCCGTCAGGTGGGTAACCGCCGAATTGTTTCAATCAGTGGCAGTTGCTGGAGAAGCGTCGAGACTTCTGTCAAGTTCCATTTTGAGCCTCGCCAGTTTCAGATCATATGCTGCCAGGGAACCATGTTGCGAGGGGCCGAAGTCTTGGAAGCTGTTCAATGGTGTGCCAAACGGGGTTGGAACGCCGTGTTCTCGGAGGGGGTCCGTTCTGAATGTGGGGCTATCATTCAAGGAACCGCCATCCTAATGCGTCAGGGGTTCGATGTTGGGATTGTCAAGACCGATTTCGAGACCAATGCGCCGTCTGGGGGAGTCGCTGCAGTGGCTCTGGAGGTGCCTGGCGACTCCCCGTTTCTAGTGTTTTCTGCCTACTTAGAAGACAAGGTAGTTTGAACGAGACTAGCCTCGCCTTGCTTGCGCGGGTCGCGCAGCTCGCGCAGGAGCGCCGCCTGCCGCTGGTGGTCGCAGGCGACTTCAACCTCTCCCCCGCCGAGCTCCTCCGATCCGATTATTCTGCGCGTTCGGGTGCATGTATGCTGGCTCCATCGGAGCCGACCCTCTACACCAATGAGACTAAGTCCCCTATCGACTATTTCCTAATCTCCAAGTGCTTCCAATATCATGCGCGGGGGCCCGTGGTCCTCGCGCGGTGCCCCCATCAGCCCCCGCAGGCCCGTGTACTTTGACTTGGCCGTGGGGTCGCCTTTCTTACTTCTTGTGCTGGTCAAGCCCCAGAAGCCCCCGACCGAGACCCCTGTGGGCCCCTTGAAGCAAACGCAAGAATGGGTTAAACCGAGCGCCGCCCAGGGCCAGATGGAAGCTGTCCCGGGCCAGCAGTTGAACTTCAGAGAACTGGAGGGCGCCCTGAACGAAACCTACCAGACGCTTGCCACGGACCTGGCGAATCACATCAGCACGATCACCGACGCCCCCTTGACAAGCCAACGAGTACGGGGCCAGGGGCCTCACATGAAACGGGTGCCAGCGCGGGAAGCCGAAGCGTATCGCAGACGTAGTTGGAGATCTTTCGCTGGGCCCCTCCGCTGGCCTGAGAACAAGCTGACGGGCGTGCGCCGAGCCCTAGATAAGCACGAGTTTTCGGAATCTCGATTTCCAGGATGCCTCTGGGGATCGCCCGCCCCACCCGAGCGCGTTCGACGAGAGTGAGGACCTGGGGCCCCTCTTGGGAATGGTGCTGCGGCCCAGACGGTGCTGCTAGACTACGCGAACGGCAGCCTGAATGTACATGTGGCCCGAGAAATCTTCGACGCGATTTTCGCCGACGCCGACGAAGGCCTCGACCGAGAAATTCAGCGAGACAAAACCACCGAGGCCGACGAGTGGAAGGACCGGGCAAAATCCAGCATGCTTCGCGGGGTAGGATGGGGCCACTAAGTGGTCCAAGGACCCATCGGCGGGGGGGCCTCAGAGAATTTGGAAGCCAGGTGAAGGTAGATGGACTGGGCGACCGTCCGAGCTGCTGTTCGCCGAAGCTAACAGGCTAACCAGTACCTGGACGACCGAACCCCAAGGGAACCTTCAAAGACAGAAAAGACCAGACCCAGAGGATCTTAGAGAGCTCACCCCGTTCACCGCGGAAGATGTACTCCAGGCCACCCGGGCCTTCAGCCGCGACGTGGCGTCCACCTGCGATGGCTTTCACCCTGGGCATGTTTCCTTGCTGCCGCGCGCTGAGCGAGAATTCGTCGCCCGTTTCCTCAACGCTTGCGAGGAGGCGGGGATCTTCCCGACGCAGGCGAGAGCCACCGTCACCATCTGGATCCCCAGGCATAAGCAGCAGGAGTCGACAGAGATTCCCAGCTATCGCGGCATTTGGTTTAATGGCACCGATTTGGAGGACCCGGGCCCGCGCGCGTCAACCCGTGGCTAGAAAATGGGAGGGAGGCAACAGAAGACCGTATTTGGCCCACCAGTCGGGCCGAGGATTCTGGAAACCGTATACTTTTAAGCTTTTCAGGCCGAATCGGCCCACTACGAGGAGGCCGCCAGGTACGCGGCAGCCACCCTGTGGGACCTTTCAAATTATTACGTGCATATCGATCGAGATACATGGTTTACTCGAGCTGTCGGAACCAAGCTCAATCAGGCCATCGCCACCATGATTTATCATCAGCACGGAGGTCCAAGGCTTGTTGCGAGTCAAGGACCAGCAACTTTTGTGGGCAGCCCGCAGTATGGAATCTTTGCGGGCTGCAGTTTCGCTACGTTCATCGTCCGGATGTTTTGCTTTTTCCCGCTCGACGTCTGGGCCCAAGACAATCCGAATATAGACCTCCGCATGTTTGCAGATGACCTTCTCCTCCAGAGCCAAGATAAGAGCCCCGTGAAACTAGTCGCTAACCTCTCCTCCGCCGCCTCCAGCACGGAAGATTCGATCGAGATCGACCTGGGATGTACAATCGCCTAACGCAAATCGGCGGTCCTCGCGTCGTCGCAGTCGGTCCGAAAGCCTCTCGTTCGAGCCCTGGGACCCTTGGCCGGGCCCCAGACGGAGGAGCGGATAGATTCGGCGGCCAGCCTAGGCATCGATTACACGGCAGGAGGGATGGAGGGATGGCCCGCTCTCGCAGGGGGCGAGCCATTCCCCGCGGGCGCTTCACCAGGCTTCGTCTCCGCAAACGCAAGCTGATGGCGCTGAAGCAGGCCGGCGCAGACGCGCGCAAGTTGCACAGAACAGGCTTGGACCAAGCCAACCATTATGGAACCGAGGTGGTAGGGCCCACGATCAACGAGGTCCGTCAAAGTCAAAGTATACATCTTAGCATTGTGGGGTCACGGAGTCACGCGAGGTCCCGTTCCGGGCCCGACGTGGAAGGCCGGTCTGGGGCCTGTCATCTACTATGGGCTTCTGGCGAGGCGGCTTTCGACCCAGGCCGCGCTTTTGGGGATGACGCGCGGTGAGTTCCGAGACGAAGTCCTGAACGTCATGAAGAACCCCCCAAGAAATTGGCGATTTGCAGAAGATCCGTAGGAGCCGCGATATTGAGCCTCGCGAGAATCAACTGGACCCTGAAGACTCCCTTTGAGGTCGAGACCCCAGAAGGCCTGATCATCCAGCTCACGATTGTTTCGCCGGCGCTGTTTAAGTATCACCTCGAGGAGGCCTGGAAGGCGATCCTCGAAAGACAGGCGGCAGGAAATATGGGCAGGCCCCAGGAAAGGTTAGACGTCACTGCTGCCAGGCAGGTCCTCGACGATCCCAAACTTACCAATTCCGAGAACAGCGGCCTGATGTCCTTCCTTACCCAGCGTCTGTGGACGAGAACAAGGCTGGCCGCAGCAGGTTACGACATTGACGCGACGTGTCCGTGCGGGCACGAGCGGGGCGACATTGCGCATGGGTTCGAGTGTCCCCTCGTCTTCAACCTGAGAAGTGAGATGCTGACCCCCCCAGATGAATCCTATATGGGCGGGTGCCCCCGAGCAGCTCCCCTAGCCCATGGTTTTCAGTTTCTTCCCCCAGCCTGCGTGAACCGGCCCGAGGGATTCGGCTTCTCTTGGAAGTTTTGGTTCCGAAGCGGTGGTCCGCTCGAGTATGCGATGGCTGTGGGAGGTTTTGCTGGCGGAAGTTGTTTAAAACAGGGCCCCGTCGATCTGGCATTAGACTGGATTTGCCGTCGCTGTGTTAGACGAGGAGGGCGAGTGCAAGGCGCATCTCTCGGGACAGACGGGGGAGCTGCTGCCGCCCACCTCGCCTGCAGCCGAGCACCCGGCCATGGCCGTCGCCCATTTGTGCCCCCGGCTCACGTGCGTCCACTCGCACCACCCAGGGGCCATGTCAAAGTATGGCCAGGCGGATTTCGATCGGAAGGATATATATATATATACATATGCGGGGTTAGAACTGCTCGCCAAGGGTAAACATAGCGGGGGAACCCTTCTTACGACATGTAAGGTCAAGGCGCACCAGGACTTAAAAGTTTTGGCCCCAGGGTCCAGGGATAAATACCTGGCCGCGGGAAACGATGCCGCTGATAGTTTAGCTGAAGCGGCTGCCGGCAAAGCTGGAGGTCCCTCGACCCCTGAGATCCAAGATTATGACGCGAGCCATGGTTTCCTGTTGCGTTGCTTTGCGCCGGCCTGGCCCGCGATTGCCCCGAAACCTGGCAGCAAGGCCTGTGAAGGGCCCGGTTTCAAGCCCGAGAGGAAGCCCCTGGTGGGCGCCGCCGTCCTCGCCCCTCTCCTGCCTCCGACCTCCGACCTTCTGAGGTCCCTTGGTTCGACGCTGGCGTCCCTCGCGAGGGCGACCAAGAGCAAGGCGGCGCCCGCCAGTGGGCAGATTTGTCTGAAGGCTTCAGGATGTGCGATCTCTGCCGAGTCAGAGCGCGATCCGAGGCCGCCCGAGTCCGTAAAGACGCCAGGCGTTGCCCTGGGCACTGCGCGAGCTTGTCGGCCCTTTCCGAACACAGGAACGGACACGACGTTTACGTTTTCGACCGCCTCGATAACGATAGCTGTGTTTTGGCTTGCTGGTCCTGCGGCGCATACAGCGAGTTTTACCCCAAGGCTTTTAAGAGTGGGTGCCTTGGGCGCCCCACCAGCAAGAATAATATCACAGCCTTGAATTGCTTCAAATCCTGCCACCACCCCAGGGGAGGCATGAGGAACAGGCCTTGTTTCAGCCCCCCATAACCCTCGATATGTTGATCAAGGAAGCGCAGGCTGCGCTTGGGGAGATACAATAAGCAAGACAGACATGAACTCAGTCAGATGCGCTGGTCCTCGCTCCTCCTCTTCCTCCTCCTCATTGTCTTCCTCCTCCTCATCCTCTCGTCCTCCTTCCTCTTTTGTCCTCCTCCTCCCTCCTCTTCCTTGCTTCTCCTTCTCCACTGTTCCCCCTTGGACCCCGAGGCGAGGCATCACTCCGCGGAGCGGCGCCTCGCGCTGACGCCGCACAGCTCGCAGCGGACCGCGGGGGTGTGTTGGGGGGTGGGGGGGGAGAGGGGGGAGAAGGGGATCTCTCTCTCTCTCTCTCCCTCTCTCTCTCTCTCTGTTTTCTTCTCTCTCTCTCTCTTTCTCTCGTTCTGTCTCTTTTTTGTTCCCCATCTCCCACGGATGGTGTTGCTATTTCTCTGGCCGCGCCGACTCCTCCTTCACTCCCTCCTCTTCCTCACAGAAGAACGACGATGGTGATAATGCGGCTGATGATGGTGTTTTGCAGAGTCGTATTCATGGTCACTACGCAGGTCATAATATGATGATGACTATGTTGATGACGATGACGATGACGATGGCGACGACGATGCTGCCGATGCTGCTGGTGATGCTTGTTGCTGATTGTGATGATGATAGCGATGATGATGATGATGATGATGATGATGATGATGATGATGATGATGATGATGATGATGATGATCATGATGATGATGGTGATGCTGGTAATGGTGATGATGATGATGATGATGATTATGATGATGATGATGGTGATGATAGTGATGATGGTGCTGATGATGATGCTGATGATGCAGATGATGATGCAGATAATGATGGTGATGATGGTGAGGATGATGATGATGACGATGATGATGATGCTGATGATGATGCTGTTGCTGATGATGATGGTGATGGTGGTGATGATGATGGTGGTGATTATGATGATGATGATGATGATGATGATGATGATGATGATGATGATGATGATGATGACGATGGTGGTGATGATGATGATGATGATGATGATGCTGATGATGATGATGATGATGATGATGATGATGATGATGATGACGACCCTCACGAACATGATAAGTATGATGATGGTAATCATCATCATGATGGTGGTGGTGGTGATGATGGTGGTGGTGGTGATGATGATGAACATCATCATCGTCATGAGGCTGATGATGGAACTGATGACGGCTGATAATCATTCATACACACATATCGTGGTGAGGATGTATCAGGCGAGGTGCTGGTTTCAGCACTCCCGAGTGAGGCGCGACAGGGGGGTATGACACGTGCCCGTTCGCGCCCAGAGTGTGTGGATGTCTCAGGCGTTTTGCCTGTTTGACTGCCCCAAATCTTTTGCTTTCGGAAGAGTTCGTGAGGATGTCTCAGGCGAGGCGCTGGTTTCAGCACTCCCAAGGGGGGGCGGCTGGGGGGTATCACACGGGCCCATTCGCGCCCAGATTGTGGGGATGTCTCAGGCGGTTTGTTTGTGTGGTTGTCCAACATTTTTCGCTTCGGGAGCTGTTTGCGAGGAAGTCTCAGGCGAGGCGCTGGTTTCGCCCCAGATTGTGGGGATGTCTCGGGCGGTTTGCTTGTTTTCGGGTGAGGTCCCAGGAGGCTCCAGGAGGCCCCAGGAGGCCCCAGGAGGTTTCAGGAGGCTCCAGGAGGCCCCAGGAAGCACCAAGAGGCTCCAGGACGCTTCAGGAGGCCCCAGGAGATTCCAAGAGGCTCCTGAAGGCCCCAGGAGGCACCAGGAGGTTTTAGACGATTCCAGGGGGGGCCCAGGAAGTCCCAGGATACCACAGGATGCCACAGGAGGCACCAGGAAGCACCAGGAGGCCCCAGGAAGCCCCAGGAGGCTCCAAAAACATCAAGAAGTCCCATGAGGCACCAGGAAGCCCCAGGGAGTCCCAGACGACTCCAGGGGGGCCCAGGAGGCACCAGAGGCCCCAGGAGGCCACAGAAGGCAACAGGAGGCCCGTCCCAAAAACCCCAAGAAGTCCCATGAGGCAACAGGAAGCTCCAGGAGGTCCCGGACGACTCCAGGGGGGCTCAGGAGGCCCCAGGAGGCCACAGGGAACTCCAGGAGGCACCAGGAGGCCCCAGGAGACACCAGGAGGCCCCAGGAGGCCCCAGGAGGCCCCAGGAAGCCCAAGGAAGCCCCAGGAGGCTCCGGGGTGCCTCCTGGGGCTTTCGAATTCCAGGTATTTTGCATATGTGGGGCTTGAATCCTTAGTGGTTTTTACGCATGCTCCTATGTGTTGTTTTTCCTCGGGCTCGAATCCGAAGTGTTTACATGTGTTGCTGTATCTTGCCCCTCTCATGGGGGGCTCGAATCCGATGTTTTTGACGCTTGTTCCTATATATATATATATATTCTCTCTCTCTCTCTATGTATATAGCCCCTTTCCTGGGGTTCGAATCGTGTGCGTTACACAAATATTCCTATCTCGATTGCCCCTCTCTTGGGGCTCAATCCTAGGTGCTTTAAGTATGTTCTTTTAGATTGCCCCTCTCCTTGGGCTCGATCTTGTGTATGTGTGTGTGTGTGCGTGTGTTGTTCCCAACCATCCTGTGGTGTTGGGTCCTCGTTTTTAAGAGACAGCGCCCCGCGTCCTCACTCCCGATGCCCCCTCCCTCCTCTCATCATCATCGTCGTCACCCGTTTCAGCACACCCCTCACACGTTTCGTGGCCCCATAGGGAGCCCACCGAAGGCCCAAATGCCAGCGTTCGCATGCGGCCACCGCACCCATTCTGGTACACCCCTCACACGTTTCGTGGCCCCACAGGGAGCCCCACCGAAGACTCAAAGGCCAGCGTTCGCATGCGGTCACCGCACCAATTTTGGCACAACCCTCACACGTTTCGTGGCCCCACAGGGAGCCACACCGAAGGCCCAAATGTCAGCGACCGGATGCGGCCACCGCACCCATTATGGTACACCCCTCACACGTTTCGTGCCCCCACAGGGAGCTCCACGGAGGGCCCCAGATGCCAGCGTTCGCATGCGGTCACCGCGCCCATTCTGGCACACCCCTCACACGTTTCGTCGCCCTAAAGGGAGCTCCACCGAAGGTCCAGATGCCAGCGCTCGCATGTGGCCACCGCCCCCATTCTGGTAAACCTTCACAAGTTTCGTGGGCCCATACAGAGTTCCTGCGAATGCCGTGCATATAACGACGGTGCCCACAGCTGCATATGGTTGGGTCCTTCGCCAGGCTAATTTTTTTATGTGGGACCCTGTCGCCCGTGAGCTCAAACCGTGTGTGTTTTGACGTGCTTCCTCTCTTCTCTTTCCTCCCGCCTGCTCCGCCCCAGGTCGTTCATTCCCAGACCCGCTCACGCTCAGACTCGCACTCTGACTTTCTCATGCTCAGACTCTGTCACTCTCGGATATGCTGAGCCGCAGCTCACGCTCAGACTCACTCAGACTCAGACTCACCCTCACAGTCAGACCACTCAGACTCAGATGCAGCCAGACCACTCAAACCCACCATCACACTCAGACCACTCACACTCAGACCACTCACGCACTCTCAGACCTTCACTCCAACACTCAGACCACTCACACTCATATACACTTACCCTAGGTTTTGCCATACTCACACTCATACACATATAATCACTCGCATCCAGATTCCAGATTCGCTCACACACACAGACCCACCCACACTCAGACTCACCCGCTTTCAGTCTCTGCTGCTCAGACCCACTCATACCCAGACCCTTTCGTACCCAGGCACTCGCAGCGGACAAGGCCCAGACAAATAGCGACACATTACCCACCTATACATATATCCAGGGCCACTACTTCTACCACAAATGTGGGTGCCAGTTGCCCGGCAAGCTTCCAGGGGGGCCCGGGTCCGCTTCCACATCGCTCAGACCGCCGTCAAGACAGCTCAAGAGGTCCCCGTGTCGCCCCGAAGACTGCCCCCAGGAGTTTCAGACCGCTAACGAGTCGTCTCGAAAGGCACCAGAAACCGCGAATACGCCCCAATAGAGCTCCAAGACGACACCCACGAGAGCCTCGAGAGGCACACACCTGCCCATTCCCGATGGAAAGTCTACATTTCTAGCATAATTATTCGCTTTCGGGACCTTCACACAAAAAAAACGGGCCCAATGGGCCCCCTGGACCGCCCCAAGACAAGCCGAGAACCCCCCCAAGAGGGCCCGAAGACGGCCCAAGAGGGTGCAAAGACGGCCGAAGAGGCGCCGAAGACGCACCAAGCAGGCCCCCAAAGGGCCCCAAGAGGGATCGAAGATTGGGAGCTCAACTGCCATTGGGAGCCCTCCGACCCCAGAGGGTACCCTCCTCCTCCTCCTCCTCCTCCTCCTCCTCCTCCTCCTCCTCCTCTTCCTCCTCATGCGTCGTTTGTATTCTGTGTCTTTCTTGTGTGTGTGCGCGTGTGTGTGTGCGTGTGTGTGTGTGTGTGTGTGTGTGTGTGTGTGTGTGTGTGTGTGTGTGTGTGCGTCCCGCTGCGTCGCTGTTCCGCGCCTTCTGCTGCGTCTCCGTTGCGTCATCTGTCTCCTGCTGCGCCTCCGTGGCGCGTGTGTCCTGCTGCGTATCCGTGGCGTGTCTGTTTCGTTGCGTGTGTGCTGCGTGCGTGAGGCCCCCAGGAGGCCCCCAAGATGCCCACAAGAGCTAGGTTCCCTGAAATCTGCACTTGGCCTTCGTTTAAGCCATTCTTACGCTCGTCGTGTTGGAAGCCATTTTGTTCAGCGCCTTCAGGCCTCATCGAACGCATCTTTGTTTTTGCGTTTTGAGTTTCGTTTTTGTTTAAAGCGTGTAGGTATCCGTTGATTGTGCTGTGTAACATTGCCGTCTTTCACGTCCTCAGTTCATCCTCCTTGCGTCCAGTCCTCTTTATATCTTTCTCAAAACAAGTTTGCTCTTCTCTGGTCGTCGCTGCTGACTGGTCGCGGGGCCTCAAGGCCTGTCCCTCGTCGGTGTCAGACTGTCGTTCGGGATTTTTGTTGGGGACGTTTTTGGCTGCGCGCGCGGAGCAGGAGGAACAGGGGGCGGCAGGAACGGGAGTGGGAGCCAAGACGGCAGGAGCAGCCTTTGACAAGGAATCAAGAAACGCTAAAGCATGGACAATCCACAGCGACGAGCCTGACAACGCAAAAAGCACGCAGTAAAAAAGCGCCAAGTACACGTAGCGCTTTTTAGCGTTTTTAGTTTGTCAAGAGCCCAAAATGCAGAAACTGTCAAAAACGCCCCCAGGGCGTTCTTGATAAGAGCCGAGCGCAAGAGGCCCGCAAGAGGCCCCAGGACGCCCCCAGGAAATCCCAAGACGGCCCCAAGACCCAAGACTTCCCAAGACGGCCCGGGAGGCCTCCGGACGGCCCGGAGTTGCCACCCATTAGGCCCCCAAAGACGTCTCCACGGCGCCCCCCGAGAGGCCCCCAGAGATCCAAGAGAGAGGCCCCGAGAGGCCTCCTCGAGGGGCGCGGGAGGCAGAGTTTGTTTTAGAAGACCGGAGGGAAGCATGCATTCTTGAAGAGCTCGCCCTCACACTGCCGATGTGCCCCAGAGGCTTCTGGATGGCCCCAACAACGCCGGAGAGAGCCCCAAGAAGAAGCAATCAGGCCCCCAGGGCACTAGTGGACGCACGTTGTGTCTTTTTCCCAGGCCCTTCCTGGAGCATTCCTGGAGCTCATCTGGGAGCGGCTTCTCGAACCCGAAGCTCTACCCCAATCTGTCCCTGAGAGCTTGCAAAGGCTTACGTTCCCACGGAGAGAGTTCGGGGCGTTGCGTTTGGAACAGATCACGGCGTCGGATCTCTAGGACTTCTGCTTCTCGGATCAGGTGGAAGGAGGGGGATTGGGAAAGGTGGAGTCTCGAAGATTGCTGTATGCAGCTGGTTTCGGCCAAGGCGCTGCGGGCACTCCTTGATACGTAGGCGCCTCTGCCGCCTGGAGGCGCTGGAAAACTAGCGCTAATTCCCTGCCTCCCTCTTTGCTATCCCCCCTCCCTTTGTCCGCCCCGTGTTTCTGAGGAAACGCCTCCAGAAGTAAGCAGCCGTGTGCGCACGCACGCAAGCAAAGAAGGTGAACTCATCGCGTTCGGCTGTGTTGCTGCGATACGCCTCTCCAGGTCTCTGCCAGAATGGCAGCAATATCTGTCCAGCAGACATTTTGCACATGCAGGAGCGGGCTTCATCACTTCCCTTGGCCACACCTGCCTTGGGAGAAGTGAGAAGGAGAAGGCCTTCTCAGAAGGCGGCGGGGTTTCTCAGAAGCCCTCGCGCCTTCTGAGAAGTTTTCTGCGTCGTCGCAGAAGGCTTAGAAAACCTCTCAGAAGGCCAGGGGACTTCTGAGCTTTCTGAGAAGGTCTCACTTCCCCCACTCTGGGCTCGCCGCCGACATTCAAGGAAGGGCCTCCTCCTCCTCCTCCTCCTCCTCCTCCTCCTCTCCCTCCTCCTCCTCCTCCTCCTCTTCCTCCTCCTCCTCCTCCTGATCCTGCTGTGGCGGCGGTCCCAGTGCCCAGCGACGGCCCCTAGGGGCCTCAAGCGAGGGGCCCCGGGCTGAAAGCTCCCCGCCAGAGGCGCCCGGTGCTTCCCCAGAGGCGCCCGGAGTCTTCCAGAGGTCTCCCGAGAGTTCCGACGATTATTTGTTCTCGGGCGGGTGGTAGTGGGGGGTGACCTAAATTGAGGGTGAATGAAGGGCCCTAAGGGGGCCCTTTAGGGGTTCCTTGTGGGCCCCTGCTTGCTCCAAAAGGGGTTTAAAGCCTCCATCAGGGCCCTTTTCTTCACCTCCAATTTAGGTCACCCCACCTTGCCACCCGTCCGATTTTCTATTATCGGTACTCTTTCGCAGGCCCCGCGACCATCAAGAGGGATCCAGGACGAACAACAGATCGCTGGGGGAGTGGTCGGGAGCCCTGGGGGCCGCGGATTCGGCACATGTAGCATCGTTGGAGATGCTGGGTCCGCGGAGTCCCAAGGCACGTAGTCCCAGGGTGTGCAGCCACTTCAAAACAGGCGCGCGGTCTCCCTTCCGGAGATGTTTTTGTTCTGCATTCTGGAGGTTTCTCTTCCAGCAGAAATGGAGGCTCGACCTCCATGATGGAGGTTTCTGGTCCTATGGGTGGCCCGGTTCTCTCCAGAGGCCTCCTGGGACAGGCTCCCAGAGGCCCAGAGTAGGCCAAGCGCGTCAGAAGCCTTGACTTGCCGTCGTCGCCGTCGCTGTCGCCGACGCCGTCGCCGTCGCCGTCGCCGTCGACGCCGCCGCCGCCGTCGCCGCCGCCGCCGCGGCCGCCGCCGCCGCCGCCGCCGTCGTCGTTGTCGTCGTCGTCGTCATCGTCGTCGTCGTCGTCCGTCGTCGTCGTCGTCGTCGTCGTCGTCGTCGTCGTCGTCGTCGTCCTCGTCGTCGTCGTCGTCGAGCCCCTTGCCGGCGCGCGCGAGGCTGGCGTGGCCCTGGCCGCGCCTGGGGCTGCGCACGCGCGCCTGCCGGACGAGTTCGTCTGGGGGGCGCCGATCGTGGGGGGGGGATCCCTCTGCACCCTGTCTTCCCACCGCTGGAGGAAGAAAAGGTACCGATACCGCTACCCTTGCCACGTTTTCGCCTTCTTGGGCCCTCGCCCTTGCAGGAGGTCAGAACGCGCCCCGGGAGAGGCCCGGGGAGTATAGCGGCTGCGTGCGCACCGTGCTGCGTGGGCGTCTGCCGAGGCGTCGTCGATCCTCGACCCTTGATCGGCGCGGTGCATAGTCTGGCGGCCCTCGGAGCCGAAGAGAGCTATGGGCCGCACCGGGGAAGCATGAGGTCCGTGCGGATTTCTCGGCTCGGCGGTGGACCCCCTCCTCGGCGCGCGGAGCAGCGCCGATCCGAGAAACCCGCGCGGGCCTCCGAGTTTGTATGCTCATGTCATTGTCTGTTCCCCCATGGACCGTACGGCCCGGGAGCGGGGCCCGGAAAGAGTCCAGGCCCGGTGCAGTGCATGTTCCCAATGAGGCTAGGCAGCGAAGATCGCGTGACGCAGCGGAAGGTTACCCTGGGTGATCTTATGATTTGGGCTGTTTTGGCTGGCGGAGGGTCTCATGTTTTTGAAGGATGTTCTTCTGGCTTCGGTTCGACTGTACCTTCCTCCCACCTCCCTCCTTCCCTCTCTAGGCCTCCCACATCGGGTCGGAGTAGATGGTATCGGATGATCGTGCGTGGAACCAGATTTTCTCCGCGCTACCGGCGCCGATGCATCGCTGACCTCGCCGATGCATCGCGGGTGTGTCGGCGATGCATCGGCGATGCAGCGAGATTCTCCGACCCCATCTACTCGGATCCCATTCGGGAGGCCTCTACTCTCTGGTGACAGGAATGCACGTTGTCTGCTTGCCCATCCACGTCGTCCGCAGAAGTCCAGGCGTTGTGCTCATTGTCTTTTGAGTGTGTCTACCTTCTTCCGCGACCACTTGCGAAACCTACCCCCACGGGTCCAGTCGACGCTGGGGTATCTGGCCCCCCCGCTGGGATTCGCCTGGCTGTAGACATTCTTCATGGTCTGAGCCCTGTTTGCAGAACGTTCATGTGCAGGGGTAGGGCTCATATGGTCGAATTGTAAACACTGGTTTGATGGTATATACACCGGTGTAATGGAGTTTCCCCAGTCAAACTGGTTTATTCCCCCGTTACTTTTTCTGAGACGTGAGGAAATCTGATTCGTCGCAGAGAGGCATCGTTCAGGGGTCTTAGAGGCTTCTAAGAGGCCTCTAAGAGGCTTCTTAGAGGCCTCGGAGAAGCTTCTCAGAGGCTTCTAAGAGGCTTCTTAGAGGACTCTACGAGGTTCTAGGAGGCTTCTAAAAGGCTTCTACAAAGCTGCTTAGTGGCTTCTAAAGAGGCTTCAAAGAGGCCTCATAGAAGCCTCTAAGAAGCCTCTTAGAGGCTTCTAGGAGACCTCTAAGAAGCCCCTTAGAAGTCTTCGAGGCTTGTACGAAGCCTCGAAGAAGCCTCTACGAGGCTTCTAAGAGACCTCTCAGAGGCTTTTAAGTGGCCAGTAGAGGCTTCTTTTTAGAGGCTTCTAGAGGCCTTAGAGGCCTCTGAAAGTTTTCTAAGAGGTGTCTTAAAGGCGTCTGAGAAGCCTCTTAGAGGCCTGAAAGACTTTAAGAAGCATCTACATGGCCACTATGAGGCCTCTAAGATGCCTCTCAGATGCCGCTATTTCTACCACGCAAGCGCCACACAATCAACTGACTGTAACTACTGCCGCTGCTAAGGACTACTACCAGTACTACTCGCAGTAGCACTACTACTACTGCTACTACTGCTATTACCATCGCTACTACTACTACTACTACTACTACTACTACTACTACTACTACTGCTACCACTACCACTACTACTACTACTACTATTGCTACGACTGCTACTACTACTACTACTACTACTACTACTACTACTACTACTACTACTACTACTACTACTATTACTACTACTACGACTACTACTACTACTACTACTACTACTACTATGACTACCACTAGTATCACTACTATCACTATGTTCACTACTACTACTACTACTACTACTACTACTACTACGACTACTTCTACTACCACCACTACTACTACTACTGCTGCTATCACTACTTCTACTGCTATCACTACTATTACTACTACTATTACTACTAGTACTAGTACTACTACTACTACTACTACTACTACTACTACTACTACTACTACTATTACGATTACTACTACTACTATTACTACTACTACTGTTATTATTACTACTCTACTACTGCTACTACTGCTACTACCACTTCCACTACCACTGCTATTGTAGCTACCACACAAACGAACAACAACAACAACTACTACTACTGCGACTACTGCTACTACTACTACTACTGCTAATACTATTACTACTACCACCACTACTACTACTACTGCCACCAGTACGACTACGATACTACGATTAATACTACGACTACTACTACTACTACTACTACTACTACTACTACTCCTGCTACTACTACTACTACTACTACTACCACTACTGCTACTGCTACTACTACTACTACTACTACTACTACTACTACTACTACTTCTACTTCTACTACTACTACTACTACTACTACTACTACTACTACTACTACTACTACTACTACTACTATTACTACTTTTTCTACTCCCTGTACTTCTACTACTAAATCCCGGCAGTTGGGTGATTCCCCGTCATTTGTTCTGGAATCTGTGCTGTCTCCTTAAGGGTATTGATCTTGTTTCTCGGCTCTTGAGGTTTTCCGACCACTGCTCATTTCCCTGGTCGACCGGGGAAAACCCTATTTAACCGGTGTTTAAGCCATCGAACCAGGGAATAGAGTACTGCCGGGCACACATGTGGCCGCCTATCCCTCCCTCCCTCTCTTTGGTGACCGGCTTGCACGGTGTGTACTTGCCCATTTGCATTTTTTTAGCGCCGCGCACATTCGTTTAACAAGATTGCAACCGTTTACAGCATTCGCAGGATTGAAGTACCAGGAGTTCGAGCACGATTTGGGCGCAAGAGTCACGTTGAAACAACGTGTCGGAGTCTCAGGAATGGCGTTCTGGCACGATTACTGATTGGGCAGGGCGCAACAGCCATGTGGATACGCGGCGGTGTCATTCCGGAGCGGTGTTTTGACACGACTTAGGTTTCTCAGACGATTGTCTTTCAATGGGGCGCTTCCCGCGCTGAAATTCAATTCTTCACTCTTCGCGTATCCCCACCAGCTCCTCTTGCCGGTCCAGTACCGTCCCTGTGCCGGTCGCCGCGCTCTTCCCCACCCGTCGGGATGCTCGGCTTGATCACCTGGTCACGTTGAGCTGGCTGGTGCCTGGCGCCTTTAGGGCGTTTCCCTCGCCGTCTCGCCGCCGGTCGCCGCGTAGAAGTCCCCAATCGCTGGGATGTCTGCGCCGGCCTTGGCGTGTAATTAGGGTCATTTTGTCCCTCGCGCGTGCGTATGCCACTGCGGCCAATTATCTTCGCTTCGCGCCCCGTTCGATGCCCCGCTCCTTGACATTCGCCTGGGAGCCGCCAACCGAAAAGTATCCCCACCAGTCCCGTTCAGAAACCTTGCCCCTGAGAGCTGACGAGAAAAGGGACGAAAAAATAAACATGTAGTGAAACAAACCAGGCAACCAGGATGACCGCAGAGATCTCTGGGAGCACGGGGGTCGACTTGGAGGGCCTCTTCGGGCCATCTCTGTGGCCCGCTTGGGGGTGAGGGGGAGGAGGAAGAGGAGGAGGAGGAGGAGGAGGAGGAGGAGGAGGAGGAGGACGAGGACGAGGACGAGGAGGACGAGGAGGAGGAGGATGAGGAGGAGGAGGAGGACGAGGAGGAGGAGCAGGGCCCTCTTGGGGCCCTCGTGGGCCCTCTTGGGGCCCTCTTGGGGGCCCTCTTGCGGACCTCGTGGGGCCCTCTTGCGGCCATATTGGAAGCTATCGGTTCAAGGAGGGGGGTCCTCGATTTGCCCCCCCCCCGGGGGCCATCAAAATCGCCTCTCGGGCCCCTCCTGGGGCCCTCTTGGGGCGCGCTCGGGCGCCATTGGGGCCGTCTGGGAGGCCTCGTGGGCCCCCTCTTGGGGCTGTCTTGGGGGCTGGGGCAATCCTGAGGCCTCAGACGCGCACCGGCAGGGAAACGGCAAGAAGGCAAACGTCCTTCAGCTATTTTGAGCCGCTTCGGAGGCCATTTTGGAGCCGTCTTGGACAACCTCGGGCGCTCGAACCCCTCGTGACCCCCCCTAACAAACCTCAGGGAGAGGATGGGGGAGGGTACCCTTTCCCGAAGGGAAGAAGCAAGAAAAACATCGTTAGACCGCCTTCGCTCAAAGGGCTGGTGTTGCAGGGACCTGTGAAGAGGGAATTTTGAGGTGTGCGTTTATTTCGACATCACTGATGCGACCTGATTTAACACTGGTCCTCCACTCCTTTTCCTTCTAACTATCTCCTCCCTGTTGCACCCCGAGGCGTGTCGGTAGGTCGGGTCGGGCGTTTCGCTTAAGACTTCCGCACCATGTGTGATCTTGAAGTTGAGGAAGAGCTTCAAGACTGGAGGGCGGACCGCTTTCAACATGCAGCTTTCGCTTCAGCGCCGCGCGCATTCGTTTCAAACAATGCAGAAGTTTCACGGACGGCGGGCGGGCCGCTTCTAAAATGTGGTTCTCGCCTTAGCGCTGCACAAGTCCATTTTTAACACTGGCAGATGGTTCATGGGTGGAGGGCGGTCCGCTTTCAGACTGTGGTTCTCGCTTTAGCGCCGCGCGAATTCGTCTCATTGTAAAATTGCCAGAGTTTCACAGATGGGAGGCAGCCCCTTTTCTTCAAAATGTGACTCTCGCCTTAGCGCCGCGCTCTTTCGTCACAGGAGTTTACAACAGTCTCAAGGAATCTCATGGTTACCATCCCAGAAATGGCGTTTTGGTACGATGTCGGAGTGTCAGGGCGAGTCTTTACGTTGAGTCGCGGTGTTCAAGTCCCAGGAGTTGTGTTCTGGCACGGTCCAAGATCGTCAAGACGCAACGGTAACGGTGATTCGCGGCGTTGAGGTCCGAGAACTGGTGTTCTGGCACAGGTCAAGATTTTCAGACGGTTGTCTTCCAACGGGGCATTTACCTCAACGAAAATGAACCCACGTCGGGGCCTGTGAAGTGGGAACTTGGAGGGAGGGTTTATTGTAACATCGCTGAGGAGTCTTTGGTCTGCACTTGTCCTCCTCCTCCTCTTCCCTCCCCTCCGTCCTATGTCATTCGTCGTCCCTCCCTCCCTCCACCACCTCCTCGTCCCTGTCCTCCTCTCGCGTGGAGACCCCCTAGCACCTCTTGGGGGTCTGGACGTGCTGCCCCTCCTCCTTCTCCACCGCCACCACCACCACCATCTCCCTCCACCAAACCTCCTCGTCCCCCTCGTCCTCGAGAGCGGAGGCTCTCGACCCCCCCTTGGGGATGTGGACGTGCTGCCCATCCTCCTCCGCCACCACCTTCCTCCACCACCCCCTCGTCCCTCTCCTCCTCCAGCGTGGAGGTCCCCGATCCCCCTTGGGGAGGTGGACCACCATCTTCCTCCACCACCCCTTCGTCCCTCTCCTCCTCCAGCGTGGAGGTCTCCGACCCCCCTTGGGGAGGTGGACCACCATCTTCTTCCACCACCCCCTCGTCCTTCTCCTCCTCCAGCGTGGAGGTCTCCGACCCCCCTCCTTTAGGGGAGGTGGACGTGCTGCCCATCCTGCCGATCTTCTTCTTCCTCCTGGCCTTCCTGTGGCAGGCCCGCCCTCCTCGTCTGCGGGGCCGGCGGCCTCGGCGCAGCTGCCCACCGCCTCTCTCCTCCCTCCTCCCTCCTCCCTCCCCCTCGTCGTCCTCCCTCTCCTCCTCCTCCTCCTCCTCCTCCTCCTCCTCCTCCTCCTCCTCCTCCTCCTCTCCTCCTCCTCCTCCCTCCTCCTCCCTGCTCCTTCTCCTGTTTCCTCTTCCTCCTCCCGCCCCCCGCGCATCCTCCTCAGTGGGGGCGGAAGCAGCGTGGGCTGTGCCCAGCAGCGAGTGCTGTCCCACGACCAGCAGCGGCCGCCGTCGCGACGGCGCCCGCGGCGACTCCAGCGGCGAGCCCTGCTTCGAGCTGGACAGGACTTGTCGTCGATCTTCGTGCCTCGATCTTCGTCCTTCAATCTTGGTCCTTCGATCTTCGTCCCTCAACGACGTGCTGTCTACCAAACCTACAGGGTGTTCCCAGTGTGAAGCGACTTCATTCCTCTTCTCACCTTGTCTGTGCACCCTTTCTGACCCTGCTTTCTGGTCTTCTCTCTTTCTCCTTCCTCGCCACTTTTCTGTGCGCTGCAGCTCTGGCTCCGGGGTCTCGGCCGTTGGCGCAGCGTGACGAGCTCTCGGGCAAGCTCACCGCACCCAAGTCGGTTTTCCACTCGCACGGGTGCCCACCCCCTTACGACCTTCGTCCTCGAGTTTTGTTGAACCATATGTTTCGAGTAAGTTTCCTCTCCTGCACGCTGGGCAATTTGCTTCTCGGTGCCCCCGTTTAGCTCTATCGCTGGTGCAGCCATTCTGCCTCGCTGCCGACGAAACATGTCTCGAGTAGTTGCAGGATGAGTGGCAGTAGTGGCGGCGATGGCGATTGTAGTGACTGAGCTTACTGTGCTTTCCGGGAGGGCTGCGGTTTGGTGCTTCGCCCAGGCGCGCGCAGTCGGCGTGCGATTCCTTGCCGTGCCGTGGTGCGGTGCTGTCGTGTGCCGTGCCATGCCGCAGTGCCGTGCGGTCACGCGGTGCCGTGGTGTTGTGCCGTCGTGCGCGGGTCGGCGGTGCGCTGGCCTGGCGGTTCCGTCTGGCTGGGTCGGTGTACCAATACCAGCCAGGCACCCTGGCCAGGGCGGCGGCCGAGCTTCGCTTGGCGGCCGACGAGATCGGTCCCCCGCGCGCCAGCCCTGGGGTGAGGTTGCTGCGGGCGCGAGCTGGCTGTGCGACGTGCTCGGGGGGGTGCACCTTCTTTCCCACCTCCTGTCCTTGCGGCGGGCTCTCTCCTGCCCCTCCTCTTGCACGCGGGACACTTCGCAATGCCGTAGCCTGGGTTGCTTGGACGCGCGAGCGGATCGCCTCTGCCGCGCCGCGACGTGAAAAGGTGCTCGGTGGGTTCTCGTCCCGGCAGGGCCCGCACAGCAGCGACATGCACCCTTGTGGCAACAGAATACGCGCTGTCAGGCCCCAGAGCCGGCCAGACTGACTGGCCTCCTCCCCCCTGTGCCCGCCCATGGGGGAGGAGGAACAGGAGGAGGAGGCGGAGGAGGAGGAGAAGGAGGAGGAGGAGGTGGACGAGGAGGAGGAGCAGCAGGATGATGATGATGATGATGATGATGATGATGATGATGATGATGATGATGATGATGATGATGATGATGATGATGATGATGATGATGATGATGGTGATGGTGATGGTGATGGTGATGGTGATGGTGATGGTGATGGTGATGGTGATGGTGATGGTGATGGTGATGGTGATGGTGATGGTGATGGTGATGGTGATGGTGATGGTGATGAGGAGGAGGAGGAGGAGGAGGCGGAGGAGGAGGATGAGGAGGAGGAGGAGGCGGACAAGGAGGGTTCCAGCGATTCCAGCAAACAGGGGTGAACGAGTACAAGCTGGGCCCTGGCAGCAGACAGTTCATGGGCTGGGAAGGTCATGCCGTACTTCGGGGGCTTACCCTCCGCCAGCCTGTCGAGGTTGCGCCTGCCAGCTGCAGACGGCTCGGGAGTGAAAGGGTGGGTCAGTTTCTGTGCAAAGCTGACCTCGAAATTCCCACATCCTCGTCAAAACAGAAACCTTTGAATTCAGCTAGAACGTGCGCCGGATGCGTACGGCCGAAACATGAATGCCCACCCGGATTCCCCAAGGTCGGGCCCGCAGCCGTCGAGGGGCCCAACCCAGCCGCCTCAGAGGACCCAAGCACGAGTGCCCCAGGGCACCGAACAGGACAGAAGCTAGCAAGCTCTCCTTTCACTGCGGGGATCTTGCCAACACAGCGAGCACCTTTGAATACACCGCCAGCTTTGGAGACATCGGCCCTGCTCGGTGAGCCTCTGCTTACGTACATTCATCGAGCTGGGCCCTTCCTCTTTGTTGTGCTCTCTGCATATACGATCCTCGCCGCTCCTCGGGCACGTGGGGAAGACATGCCGAGAGACAGCAAGGAGCCTCTTCATCACAGAGAGGTAAGTCCCATCTATACTGTTATTCTCACGATTTTATCTTCTGGTAGGAGCCCCTACTTGGCAGCTTCCCCCGCGAAAATGTCAGCCACACCGTTGGCAGCCAATCCTTAGGGTGACAGGCGGTGGGCGGTAACGTCTTTCCAAGCTGTGTGATTGTTGCACCAACGTGCCTCGAGCTCCCCCTACCTGCAGTTCAACAAATATGATGCTCGCTGCTACAGGTCTAGCACAGATGAGCGACTGACCTCGAGGTTCGTTCTGCTCATTGTCTTTGCGATGGGAAGGTAGTCAATGTACAACAAAGCGTCATCCTCAACAAGGCGCGGCATCTGGATCAAGGCGTAAAGCATTGCTCTGGGTGAATTCTGGTCCTCACCATGTAGCGTGCCACAGATGATGCCCGCAACCTGCAGAGAACCTGGGTACAACCGAACCACGCACCAGGAACACCTCCTCTGTCAACAACTCTTTCCTCGAACGTTAATACATGCGCTCGAGGCGTCGTGAACATATCCCCAGGCCCAGACGCGAGCTTCAGCGGGTCCGGCCACGGATCCAGAAACATTCAGACCTGGGCACACCATCATTGGACGCCATCGGTTACATGTTCCATTGCTGAGATAGCCAGACTCCTTCAGGCGCATCTCAGGCTATTGGCCATCTGCAGCAAGGTGGTTCAACTTAGTCACTCCATCGTAGTCTCCTTGTTTGGCGAGGGAGCTGCGCAGCTTCCTCAGCACAGTAAGCTCAACACCTCTATGAACTCCCTGGCCCCCATACGCTGTAGACGCTTGCCCCTAGACCATGGTACTGACGTGCTTGTACACAAGTTTCCAAAGACAATGGGAAAGCACGCCGATCAATACGCAGGGTCATACGTCGTCGTCATTCGTGAGGTTCCAAGGTGTTCCCGCTGAGTTTTAACCCACACGCACACATGATAACAAACGCGATAGGCCCCCGAACATGCCACCACCGATGAACTTTGGGGGCACCGCGAAGCTTATCAAGAATCCGAGGCCGCACAACTTTCACACTGCTAACTTGACTGGGGTCGAGGGCTCTCACGGTCCGGCTCCATTCTAGAAGGTGTTCATCTCTAATATCATACGCGAGGTCGTCACACATCGCGTGACCTCAGGCCAGGAGTGTAGTGGTACAACACCCAGGTTGCCATCTTCCAGACGCTTTCGCTGCTTGAGCTCTCAACTGCTGCATCTGGAGGGGTGGGGAACCTATTACTTGATGGCTCCAGCATCCTACAGCAGCAACTCCTTACTTGCACAGTTTCGTCGCACGACGGTTGGCCTGGGCGGGGACACCAGCTTCTTAGATCGACGTTTAATTTCCTCCTTCCTTTGTCTCGTCTTCTACATCGTCTCTCTCCTCCCCTCGGTAGCCCCAATTCCCAGATCCTTCGCAGTTTCAACGAGGCAGAGCGGAACATTCAGCAGACACAGCGACACATGACTTGGATGAACTCTTGCATCCACGCTTCTTGAGCAGCTCACAGAGCTCTCGAGTAGCTGCATCCCTGGCGCACTTTCCTGAACAGCGCCATGGATGCACTGGGTCAACTCATCCACATCGGCTGAAATGGGTACGCGTGGTACCCGATGGTAAGCTGCCTCTCACCTGTCATACAAATAGCACTGAATCCAGGGTAGCGACTGCGAGCAGCCTGGAAACATAGACGGAAGAGGAGGAGGGGGACAAGGACAAGTTAGGTGCGCTCGCGTCAGCATCTGACCCTTACCATGGCGCTGATTTTCTCTATCTGCGGACGCGTGTCGTAGCGGACCTGTGGCTCCGCGCGCGTGTGCGTAGTGGGTGGTGGTGCGCGTGCGTGCGTGCGCGCGTGTGTGGTTGTGGTTGTTGTGGTGGTGGTGTGTATGTGTGTGTGTGTGTGTGTGCGTGTGTGCGCGTGTGCTGTGGTGTGACGTGGTGTGGCGTCTTGGTGGTTTGGTGGTGGGCCAGGTGCGTACGTGCGTGATGGCGGTGGTGGTGGTGGCGGTGGTGTGTGTGTGTGTGTGTCTGTGTGTGTGCGTGTGTGTGTGTGTGTGTGCGTGTGTGTGTGTGTGTGTGTGCGTGCGTGCGTGCGTGCGTGCGTGCGTGCGTGCGTGCGTGCGTGCGTGCGTGCGTGCGTGCGTGCGTGCGTGCGTGCGTGCGTGTGTGTCTGCGTGTGCGCGCGTGTGATGTGGTGTGACGCGGTGTAGCGTGGTGGTGGTGGGTGGGGTAGTGCGGTGGTGGTGGCGGTGCGCGGTGGTGGTGCGCGTGCGTGCGTGCGTGCGTTGGTGGGTGGAAGTGGCGGTGGGTGTGCGTGCGGCGGGGCGGGGCGTGGTGCGGCGCGGTGGTGGCGGGCGGATGGGCGCGCGAGAAAGAGGCCCGCGCTGGGGCGAGAACGCCATCCTGAACGACGGAGGCAAAACACCGATCCGAAAATGAGGCCCACGCTGCAGCGGGAGCACGATCCGTAAAGATTCGGGAACAGAAATGAGGCCAGCGCCTCCGCGAGAGCAGCATTTTGAAAACAAGCGCAGGCGAAAACCCAACTCCGGGGAATCGTGTGTGTGTGTGTGTGTGTAAAAAACAGTACGCGGGGAGGGGCGAATACGCAAAAGACGTCATCAGGGGAAGAGGGAGAGTAGTATTCATATTGAGTAATTGTGGAGGAGGAGGAGGACGAGTGATGATGATGAGGAGGAGGAGGAGGAGGAGGAGGAGGAGGAGGCACCCCAGCCCAAGCTCCTCCCTGTCCTCTTCCTCCTCCTAGTCCTCTTCCTCCTCCTCCGTCTCGTTCTCCTCCTCCTCCTCTTCGTCCGTGTTCCGCTCGTCCTACCTCTCCTTCTCCTCCTCGTCGTCCTCCTCCTCCTTCTCTTCCTCCTCCTCCTCCTCCTCCTCTTCGTCCTTGTTCCGCTCGTCCTTCTCCTCCTTCTCCTTCTTCCGATTCGTATTATCGTAGGTATTCTTATCTTTCTTGTTTTTCCCAACCATCCTGTGGTGTTGGGTCTTCGTTTTGAAGAGACGGTGGCCCGCGTCTCCTCTCCTCCTCTCCTCCTCCCCCTCCTCCTTGCGTTTCACCCACCCAGCACAGCGTTTCGTAGCCCCGTAGGGAGTTCCACCGAAGGCGCCAGTGGCAGGGTTCGCATGGCGGCCTCGGGCCATTTCGGCACACCCCTCACGAGGATCGTGGCCCCATAGGGAGCTCCACCGAAGGCCCCCAGTGGCAGGGTTCGCATGGCGGCCTCGGGCCATTTCGGCACACCCCTCACGAGGATCGTGGCCCCATAGGGAGCTCCACCGAAGGCGCCAGTGGCAGGGTTCGCATGGCGGCCTCGGGCCATTTCGGCACACCCCTCACGAGGATCGTGGACCCATAAGGGAGCTCCACCGAAGGCGCCAGTGGCAGGGTTCGCATGGCGGCCTCGGGCCATTTCGGCACACCCCTCACGAGGATCGTGGCCCCATAGGGAGCTCCACCGAAGGCGCCAGTGGCAGGTTCGCATGGCGGCCTCGGGCCATTTCGGCACACCCCTCACGACGATCGTGGACCCATAATACGAGCTCCACCGAAGGCGCCAGTGGCAGGGTTCGCATGGCGGCCTCGGGCCATTTCGGCACACCCCTCACGAGGATCGTGGCCCCATAGGGAGATCCACCGAAGGCCCTAGTGGCAGGGTTCGCATGGCGGCCTCGGGCCATGCCGGCACACCCCTCACCAGGATCGTGGCCCCATAGGGAGCTCCGCCGACTGCCCCCAGTGGCAGGGTTCGCATGGCGGCCTCGGGCCATTTCGGCACACCCCTCACGAGGATCGTGGCCCCATAGGGAGCTCCACCGAAGGCGCCAGTGGCAGGGTTCGCATGGCGGCCTCGGGCCATTTCGGCACACCCCTCACGAGGATCGTGGCCCCATAGGGAGCTCCACCGAAGGCGCCAGTGGCAGGGTTCGCATGGCGGCCTCGGGCCATTTCGGCACACCCCTCACGAGGATCGTGGCCCCATAGGGAGCTCCACCGAAGGCGCCAGTGGCAGGGTTCGCATGGCGGCCTCGGGCCATTTCGGCACACCCCTCACGAGGATCGTGGCCCCATAGGGAGCTCCACCGAAGGCCCCAGTGGCAGGGTTCGCATGGCGGCCTCGGGCCATTTCGGCACACCCCTCACGAGGACCGTGGCCCCACTGGAGCTCCACCGAAGGCGCCAGTGGCAGGGTTCGCATGGCGGCCCCGGGCCATTTCGGCACACCCCTCACGAGGATCGTGGCCCCATAGTTGTGCTGCTTCAACAACCGCGCCTGGGCGTCGTACTCCGCCTTGTCGACGTGCAACGCCACCTCCTCCCTCATGGCTCTCAAGGCCCTTTCCTGCTTCCGCTCCTCGGTGAGAGGGACGCCGTCCTTGTCGTCGTCGGCGCCCGCGAAGACGGCCACGTACGTGTCCCTGAGCATGTCGGGCTCCGGCGGGAAGCCGTGGCCACATAGGGAGCGCGGGCGAAGATGGTATTCACAACTGCGGTATTCACAACTGCATATGGTTGGGTCCTTCGCCAGGATAATTTCTTACGATTCGTAGTATTATTATTATTTCTTCTGCTTGTTATTATGACCATTCGTATTATTATTCGTCTTCTTCTACATATTAATTATTATTATTATTATTGTTGTTGTTATTATTATTATTAGCATCAGTATCCTTAGTATTGTTCGTTTTCTTATTATGTTTGTCGTTATTGTTCTTATTACTATTCGTATTATTAGTATCAGTAATATTAGAAATATTCTTAGTATTAGTATTCGTATTCTGATTCGTCTTCTTCTGATTATTATTATTATTCTCCTCCTCCTCCTTCTCCTCGGGGGCTCCTTTCCCTCCTTTTCGGCGGGCCTCCCCGAGGCCTCCGTCGGCTTCCGCTGAGAAGTCGCCCGGCGCGGACATCGGGCGCGCGACGCGCGCGGGCGCGCGAGTGGTTTTTGATCCAGCGCAGAAAAGAGCCAGGGAGGGACGGAGGGAGGGAGGGACGGAGGGAGGGACCGATGGTGAGGAGGAGGAGGAGGAGGAGGCGGAGGAGGACGAGGAGGAGACGGAGACGGAGACGTAAGGCGGAGGAGGAGGAGGAGGAGGAGGAGGATCAGGAGGATCAGAAGTAGGAGGAGGAAGGATGAGGAGGAGGACGAGGAGGAGGACTCGGAGGAGGACTCGGAGGAGGAGGATGATGATGACGAGGACGATTTTTTTTGCCATCAACCAGGCGCTACCCACATACTCGACAAGGTGGCGGGTGCGGCCACCGAGGTGACTAAAGCAATCCTGTCAGCAAGCTGGACGACAGAGAGGCCTGAAACGATTGGATAACAGCAGCCGTGTCCAACTCGGCAGTGTTCCCAAGTTTTTTGGGGTGAAGCCCCCGTTTCAGCTTGGACCAAGGGCTGCTGTGAGAGACCACTTTTTTACACTTGTACTTTCTTATCCACCTGCCTCCAGCAGTTCCGCCACCGTGCCAGCGCAGCATTCTGGGTGACAGTTGCTCGATAAGGCAAGGGGGCCTGCTGGGTGCCTCGTGGGGCAGAAGGCTCGAATGCTTGGTTCGTGTTCCCATTATTTTGCTCTTCTTGGGTCCCTCCTGGACAGTCTTGGGCGCCTCTTGGGTCGTCTTGGAGCCCTCGTGGGCCATCTTGGAGCTCTCTTGGGGGCCTCTTGAGCCGTCTTTGGGGAGTATTGGGGGCCTCTTGGGCCGTCTCCGGTGCGTCGCGATCTCGAAAAGGCGAGAACACGAAACAATGGAACAACCTAAGTAAGATCAATGATTCATTGGCTGACGCCGCACCGCCGACCCCTGGGGGCGGCAGTAAGAGTGAAAAACGGAGTTAGCGGATTTTCTGGGGGATCTTGGGGTTTCAGCTTTTTGGGATTTCGTCGGGGACGGTTGGCGGATCGCCGCTCTGCTCTTGGTCTTCTCTGGGCTCTCCTGGCAGCACTTTTGAGGCCTCTTGGGGGCCGTTTTGAGGCCTCTAGGAGCCTCTTTTGGGCCTCTCGGGGGCCTCATGGGAGCCTCTTGGGGGCCTATTGGCGCCTCCTCAGGTTTTTTCGGGGCCGAGTGCTCGAAATGTTCATTCGGGTTCCCCCTCTGGGTTTCCTCTTGGGGCCGTCCTGGGGCCCTCCTGGGTCGTTTTGGAAGCTTCTGGGGCCGTCTTGGGACCCTCTTGGGCCGTCTTGGAGCCCTCTTGGGGGCCTCTTGGGCTATCTTGGGTCGATCTTCAAGGCTTCTTGGGCCGTTGTGGGCCTCGTGAAAGCCCAAGAGGCGAATGTGCTAGAAATATACGTTTTCTAAGGAATGGGGCGATTTTTGCTTCTGGAGGGCCACTTTGGACGCCTCTTGGTGGCTTCTTGTGGGACCGTCTGGAGGCGATCTTAGGCGTCTTGGAGCGATTTTTCGGCGACTCGTAGCCCTCTTGGACCGTCCGGGGGTCCTTTAGGGCCCTCTTGGCCCGTTTTGGGGCCCCCTGAGGCTCTAAGGGTGCGATTGATACCTTTGCCCCCCCCCCCCCCCCTCCAAACTGGCCGGACCGGGCTCCTGGGGGAGGGGTTCGGGGAGGGGGAAGCATCTCACACGCCGTGACCCCAAGGGGTCGGTGGATTTGTGCCTCTCGAGGCCCTCTTTGGAAGGCTCTTGCGGCTCTCTCTTTCTTTTTCTTGGGACGTCTCGAAGGCCTCGTGGGCTGTCCTGATGTCATGCTGGGCCGTCTTGAGGCCAAATTGGCCCGTCTTGGAGCGACATGGGGCCGCCTGAAGGGCATCTGGGCCTCGGGGGCGCGAATCTGTTGTGTTCTGCATGGACTTGTGACCTCGGGGAGAGGGGGCGATGCACGCCGCCGGGTGCTTCCTGAGAGGGCGGTCCCCCCCCCTGACAGAAATATGATCGAACCTCCATCAGGCAGCACTTGGCGCTCTCTGCTACGCCTCAACGTGCCAGGGGGCACGGTGGCGGATCGAGGAGGAGGAGGAGGAGGAGGAGGAGGAGGAGGAGGAGGAGGAGCAGGAGCAGGAGCAGGAGGAGGAGGAGGAGGAGGAGGAGGAGGAGGAGGGGAAGATTGGGGAACCGAGGAGGTGGGGGAGGAGGGGGAGAGGGGAGGCAGGAGACAGGAGGGAGGACGCGGCCGCAGGCCTACCGAGAAGGGGCGGGCCTTCTCAGGAGGCTCGGAAGTCCCCCGGCCCTCTGAGAAGTCTTCCGAGCCTTCCCCGAAGACAGAAAGCCTCCCCAAAGGCCGCAGGTCTTCCGAGAAGCTCCGCCGCCTTCTGAGAAGGCCTTCTCCTTCTCGTTGCCCCCCGAGCTCGCCGCTTTATGGAGCGATCGGGCGGGGGGGGAGGGGGAGGCCGGATGGGGAGGCAGAGGGGGGGATGCAGGCTAGGTGCGCTCGCGCCATACCCAACATCCTACCCCTACCTTCCATCTCTTCCCAGTGCGCAGATTTTTCTCCATCCGCCGACGAGCGTCATAGTAGACCTGAGCTCCAAAAAGGACCCCATCGTGTAATGCGCAATTGGAGGTGGAAAAAAGGCAGGAGGAGGAGGAGGTTGACGACGGGGGAAGTCCTCCTCCTCCTCCTCCTCCTCCTCCTCCTCCCCATCTTCCTCCCCCTCCCCCTTCTCCTCTCCTCCTCCTCCTCCTCCTTCCTCCTCCTCCTCCTCCTCCTCCTCCTCCCCTCCTCCCCTCCCCCGCTCCTCTCAGAGGGTCGCCCGGCCGCGCGCGCGACGCCCGCGCCGGCGCGCCGCCCCGGCGACCGCCGGCGCGCCTCGCATGCACCGCCCCGCGGCGCGGCGGTGACCCTCCGTGGGCGCACGTGCGCCGAGGCGGCGCCGCCCGCGCCGCCCGCGGCTGCTGGCCGCCGTCGGCGGCGGCCCTCTGGCCGCCCTCGGCGATCCTCGGCGGCCCTCGGCGGCCCTCGGCGGCCCTCGGCGGCCCTCGGCGGCCCTTGGCGGCCCTCGGCGGCCCTCGGCGATCCTCGGCAGCCCTCGGCGGCCCTCGGCCGCCGGTGGTCGCCAGCGCCTGTCGGCGGCTGGCGGCGACCGCCGGTCGCCGGCGCGGCCCTCGGCGGAGGCCCGGCCCAGCCACGTCCTTCGCTGGTCCTCGACTCGCCGAGGACGACGGGTCGGACGAGGGGGCTGATAAAATTTGCTGCATGCAGCTGGTTTCGGCCCCGCCGCTAGGAGGAGGAGGAGGAGGAGGAGGAGGAGGAGGAGGAGGAGGAGAATCACGAGGACGAGAAGGAAAAGGAGGAGGAGGATGAGGAAGAGGAAGAGGGAGAGGACACTACTACGACGACTTCTACTACTACTGCTAGGACTACTACTACTACTACTACTACTACTACTACTACTACCACTATACTACTGGACTACTACTGGACTACTATACTGGACTACTACTACACTGCTACTGGATACTGCTACTGCTACTACTCTACTACTACTACCACCAGCTACTACTACTACTACTACTACTACTCCTACTACTACTACTACTACTACTACTACTGACTACTACTAACTACTACTACTACTACTAATACTACTACTACTACTACCCCTACTACTACTACTACTACTACTACTACTACTACTACTCCCGCCTGCTGCTGCTACTACTACTCTTAACTACTTCTACTACTACTATTAACTACTACTGCTACACTACTAATTACGACTACGACTACTACTGACTACTATACTAACACTAACCACATCAAAAAGTGTGTGACCACTACTACCAACTACCACACTACTACTACTACTACTAACTACTACTGCTGCTGCTGTGCTGCTGCTACTATACTAACTACTACTACTAGCTACTACTACTACTACTACTACTACAACTACTACTACTACTACTACTACTACTGCTACTATTACTACGACGACGACTACTACTACTACCACTACTACTACTACTACTACTACTACTACTACTACTACTACTACTACTACTACTACTACTACTACTACTACTACTACTACTACTACTACTACTACTACTACTACTACTACTACTACTACTTACTACTACTACTACTACTACTACTACTACTACTACTACTACTACTACTACTACTACTACTACTACTACTACTACTACTACTACTACTACTACTACTACTACTACTACTACTACTACTACTACTACTACTACTACTACTACTACTACTACTACTACTACTACTACTACTACTACTACTACTACTACTACTACTACTACTACTACTACGTACTACTACGTACTACTACGTACTAATACTACGTACTACTACTACGTACTACTATGTACTACTTACTACGTACTACTACGTACTACTACGTACTACTACTACGTACTATTACGTACTACTACGTACTACTACGTACTACTACGTACTACTACGTACTACTACGTACTACGACGTACTACTACGTACTACTACGTACTACTACGTACTACTACGTACGAGCTACTACTATTATTATTAGTAGTATTACTACTACTACTGCTGCTACTGCTACTACTGCTACTACTACTACTACTGCTACTACTACTACTACTACTGCTACTACTACTACTACTACTACTACTACTACTGCGACTACTACTACTGTTATTACTTTTATATCACTACGATTTCTTCAGGGGTCATTGCAGTACTGACTGGGCTCCCCCTCCCCCGTCGCCGTTATCTTGAACTGATTTCGGCTGGCGAGCCCGCCGCCATTTTGTTGTCGCCTAGTTGCGGTTGCGGTTGCGCCCGCGGGCGGGTTGAAATATGTCGCTTGGTTGGGATTTGAAAAGTATGGCCGTTCCGCGTCACGCGGTACGCCCTTGAATTGAATTGCAAATATTTCTCTGGTGAGTCGTGTTGCACGCCATATGCTTCAAGTGAACTCAAACAGTTTTCCCAACCATCCTGGGGTGTTGGGTCCTCGTTTTGAAGAGACGGTGCCCCGCGTTCCCGCCTCCTTCCTCCCTCCCTCCTCCCCCCTCCTCCCCCTCCCACACCCATTCTGGCACACCCCTCACACGTTTCGTGGCCCCATAGGGAGCTCCACCGAAGGCCCCAGTGGCTGTGTCCGCATGCGGTTCCACCCCCCATTTCGGCACACCCCTCACACGTTTCGTGGCCCATAGGGAGCTCCACCGAAGGCCCCAGTGGCTGCGTCCGCATGCGGTTCCACCCCCCATTCTGGCACACCCCTCACACGTTTCGTGGCCCCATAGGGAGCTCCACCGAAGGCCCCAGTGGCTGCGCCCGCATGCGGTTCCACCCCCCATTCTGGCACACCCCTCACACGTTTCGTGGCCCCATAGGGAGCTCCACCGAAGGCCCCAGTGGCTGCGCCCGCATGCGGTTCCACCCCCCATTTCGGCACACCACTCACACGTTTCGTGGCCCCATAGGGAGCTCCACCGAAGGCCCCAGTGGCTGCGTTCGCATGCGGTTCCACCCCCCATTTCGGCACACCCCTTACGACGCTTCGTGCCCCCATAGGGAGCTCCACCGA
>CAUYUJ010021713.1:119291-134803 GCA_963575745.1 Prorocentrum cordatum | reverse complement strand
TGCATATATGCATGCATGTATGCATTCATACATGCATACATACATACATACATATTCTCTCCTGCCTCTCACTTCGTCCTTTCCTGCGTGCCAGCTTGCCTCCTACCTCGCCATCCCTGCGGGGGTGCGATATGGGAACCTGTTTCCAATTTCGACAGGTACTGGGGGTCCTGCAAAGCGACGTCCTTACCCAGATTCAAATGAGACCTAGCCATCCCTGGGGGGCTGCGATATGCGAAATTGTCGCCACTTAAAACGGCTTCTCGGCGGGTCCAGCGGAATGACGTCCTGGCCGGATTCAAATAATACTTCGCCATCGCTGGGGGGTTGGGGTCGGCGAAAATGTCACCACCTTCGACGCTGCTGGGGGTTCCAGAGGAGCGACGCCCTATGCGGAATCATAATAGACACCGCCATCCGTGGGGGGCTGCGATTTGCGAAATAGTCACCATTTTCGAGGGTTGCTGGGAGGTCCAGTGGAGTGACGCCCTACCTGGATTCGAGTGAGACCTCGCGATCCTTGGGGGCGTCCGATTTGCAAAACGATCGCCATATTCGAAAGTTGTTGGGGGGTCTAGCGGAGTGACGCCCTTTCTGGATTCAAATGAATCCTCGCCGTCCTTGGGTGGCTTCGATCGGTCAAACGGTCGCCACTTTCCATGGCTGCTGGGGTGGTCCATCGGAGCAACGTCCTACCCGGAGTCAAATGCAACCTCGTCGTCGTTGAAGGGTTGCAATCTGCGAAACTGTCGCCACTTTCGACGGTTGCTGGGGGGTCCAACGGAGTGACGTCCTTTCCGAATTCAAAGGAGACCTCGCCATCCGTGGGGGGCTGCAATCTCAGACCGGCCTCAACTGTCGAAGGCCAGAAACGGCCTCAACTGTCGACGGCCGCTGGGGTCCAGCGGGGCGACGTCCTACCCGGATTCAAACAGTCGCCACCGTCGAGGCATGCTGGGGCGCCCCGAAGCGCGACGTCCAACCCAGATTCAGATGAGACCTCGCCATCCATGTGGGGATGCGATATGTGAAGGTGGCGCCACTTTCGAAGGTTGCTTTGGGGCCCAGTGGAATGACGTCTTACGCGGACCACCAGGAGACTTCGCCATCCCTGGGGGGCCGCGATCTGCAAAACAATCGCCACATTCGAAAGTTGCGGGGGGGTCCAGCGGAGCGACCGCGTACCCAGACTCACATGAGCTTTCACCATCCCTGAGGGGCTGCGATCTGCGACTACGTCGCCAATGCCGACCGAGCGCTGCTGCGGGATCCAACGAAGTCTTGACGTTTTACGAGGACCACCAGGACACCTGGCCATCCCGGGGGGGCTGCGATTGGCGAACATGTCGCCATCTGATGAAAGGGCTTCTGGGGTCCAGTGCTGTGAGGTTTTACGAGGACCACCGGGAGATCTCGCCACCCCTGGGTTCCAGCGGAATGACGCCTTTTTCCTTTACTTGTGCCACGACCGACCTGTTGATGATACGCAACCTCGGCCTGGATTTCCTGGCCCGCGGGCCGCCGCCAGACCTGGCGGCGCCCCATCGAGCGTTTAGCTCCGTCACTGGAGAATGCAGGGAGGAACCAAAAACGCTGGCGGGCGAGCTAAGCCTTGCTCGCTTCTTCTTGCACGAACTATAAGCAAGGCCAATCATTCCCAACCCCGCTGCGTTGGGTACTCGTTTTGAATAAGGCACTGCGCGCGCGTTTCCTTCTCCTCCTCCCCGCCTCTCTCCTCCTCTTATCTTCCCTCACCGCCTTTCACCTCGCTCCCTCCTGCGTGCCAGCTTGCTTCCTACAAGGTCATCCATGCGGGCTGCGACCTGCGAAACTGCCGACACGATCGAAGGCTGCTGGGGGTCCAGCGGACTGAGGCACCACCCGAACTCATACTAGACCTCGCCTTTTTTGGGGGGCTGCGATGTGCGAGCCGTCGCCATTTGCGAATTCTCCTGAGGGGCCTAGCCGAATGTGGCACCACCCAGACTCAGATTAGACCTCGCCACCCCCGGGGAGCCTGCGAGGTGCGAGCCTGTCGCCACTTTCGAGTGTTGCTGGGGGGTTCAGCGGAATGCGGCACCACCCAGAGTCAGATTCGACCTCTCCATCCCTGGGTGGCTGCGATCTGAGCAACCGCCCCCACTTTCGAGGGCCGCTGGGGGGCCCAGACGGGTGACGTACAACCCACATTTAGATTCGACCGCGCCATCCCTGGAAGGTTGCGATCTGCGAAAATTCCGACACTTTCGAAGCCTGTTCGCGGGTTCACCTGGGAAGCTGCGATCTGCGATACTGCCGACACTTTCGAGGGTTGCTGGGGGGGGCCAGCGGGGTGAGGCACCACCCGAACGCAGAGGAGACCTCGCAAGCCCTGGGAGGCTGCCATCAGCGGAAGTGTCAGCACTCTCCAAGGCTGCCAAGGGGTCCAGCGGGGCGCTGTCGCAGGCCGCCGGCAGACCTGGAGGCGCGCCTTCGGGAGTGTAGCTCCCGCACTTACGAGTGCAGGGAGCAGGCTCGGCCTCGCTCGCTTCCTGCACATTCTGCAAACAGGTTTAGCGGTTTAACCATTTGGTCGAGCGCCGCAGCGACATGGCGCAGGCAACGCTGCATCTGTAGCGTGCTACCGGCAAAGGCAAGCACTCTTCGGTTTCCTCCCGTCACTTGGGTCGTCGTCCTCTGCCCCCTTGCCACCTTCCCTCTGCTGCTGCCGCGCTGACGAATAAGCCCCCCGCGCGACCGTCATTCTCTTGTCGTTGTCCGCCCCCATGTCCTCCTCAAACCCCTCGCTCATCATCCTTCTGTTGTTGTCCTGTGAATCGTGCCACGCAAGCGAGTCCCATGTAGCTAGCACCACATATAACGACGCCTGCGCTGCCATTGTCTTGGCAAGTTGGGGCCAACTCCTCTTACCACTTGATGCAAATGGGTTGGGTGCGTCAAAGGGTACATGGTCAACATTTTTTGACATTAGGAACATCCGAGCCTCTCCTGAATCTGGAGTTGTCCTTGTTGCAGCGATATGACTGTACTGGGAATCGCGCGTATACACTATAAGGTATCTGGGCCCTGTCCAATGGGGTTGCGCAGAAACGCCATCGAACAATGGTTTGTTTAAAATTGTGCGACCCTTTATTGAGGCGACGTGCTGAACAAAACATACAAACATACACTGTGTTTGGACTACCATGTATCACTAATGGGTTGACTAACATGACAGAATGGACTGGACATAATCCAGGCCCGGATTCACCCACATCGCTTACACGCAAAAATGACCCTAGGCAAGAGTGATCTTCCGCGCGCGGCAAGGGAGGACCCTTTAGGGACACCACCAGGCGCGAAAGCCGCTGCTATATCGCATCGCATTCAGGTGCCCAATTGGGCTCGTCACTCCGGCGAAGAGCACCAGAAAATCGTAACAAAGGCTGACCAGATACAGCCGTTCCCGGCATTCAAATAGGGCTGACTACCAAGACGTGCTCTCAGAATTCAAAAACGCTCTGATAACCAAACAACAGTGTTCTCAGAACCTAGGCCCGATGTGCTACAACAAGACGGCCTCAACCAGCGTTCTGAGAACATGTCGTGCAGGACCACAAGAGGCTCTTACAATACGATGCGGGCGCGGCGGCAAGAAACCCTCGCACGAAACCCAACCCTGAAAACCCGCACGAGAGGTGCACTCGAGGGGAAACCCGGAGCAACTGGAACGCAGCAGCTCCTTCAGCGGCTGCGGGAAGTCATCGCCCAGCGCGCGGAGCAGAGAAACCCAGGAGGCCCTCACGAAAAGCACTTGGTCTCTTCAGGCGCGCTCCCACTGTCTTTTCTGCTGGGCCTGGACGCTTCGCCCCTGCTCGATTCCCCATCGGGCGTTGGCAAAACTGGGTTTAGTGGGACATGGTTTAGTGATCTTAGGGGGAAAACAGAACTACCTCGCTTTTGACCACCCTCGCTTCCAAGAGATACCAAGCGATGCCAAACTACGGCCTGTACTGGTCAGGCCGCTTGACGAGGAGGCGCGTGGTATGACTTGGTTTTTCCTGGAAGCGAAAGCGGGGTAGGTAATTCACTCTCTGAGATATGTACTGGGGGCCGCCCCCCCGCCCCGTTCCACTGACCGGAACTACCGTCGCCCGCAAAGCACCAGCTACGGCAGACCTGGTTCAGCGACTCTGGCAAGTTTGAAGGGCTCCAGGGCCCTACCACTAAAGGGTCCCCTTACCTGGGGTCCTGGCCTTAGTGGGCCCCGGAAACGGCAGGGCCGTTTTTTCTCCGTTTCCGAAAAAATAGCCCTTGAAAATGGAAACGGCAAAAAAACGGCGACCGGAAACGGCAACAAAAACGGCTCCAGGATCGGAACCAAAAAAGGAACGGCGACGGAACCGGTAAACAAAAACGGCGTCGGAACCGGCAACAAAAACGGCAAAACGGAACCGGTAAAAAAACGGCCCTTTCGTTGACAGGGCCCACTAAAGTCCTGGCTAGACCCGACACCCCCCTTATAATGGGCCCTGGGAACGACAGGGCCGTTTTTTTTTCCGGTTCCGTTTTGCAGATTGTTTGCCGGGTCCGACGCCGTTTCTTTGCCGGTGCCGTCGCCGTTCTTTGACGGGTTCCCGCTCCGGATGCGATCCTGGAGCCGTCTTTGTTGCCGTTTCCGGTCGCCGTTGTTTTGCCGCTTACGTCTTCAAGGGGCACTTCTTCGGAAACGTTATAAAAACGGCCCTGCCGTTTCCGGGACCCACTAAGGTCCTGGCTATACCCGACCCCCCCCCGTCGCACGATGCCGCAGCCACTCCGACGGCCACCACCACGGGCGGCGGCGGCGGCGCGGTGCGGTCTGGCGGCATTGCAACAAAACGTCGTGTTGAGGCGTTTTCGAACAAAACGCTCCGGAAACATGAAAACGGTGTGACAGCGTTCCGCTCGCGTCCTGGGCTGTACCGTACTGTACCCGACCCCCCCTCGTCGCACGATGCCGCAGCCACTCCGACGAGCACCACCGCGGGCGGCGGCGGCGGCGGTTCCCGCCCGGGACGTAATGAAATAAGAAGAGGCGCCATGAAATCTGGGGAAATGTCATGGCCCACGCCATGATATCCACCCCCCCCTAGTCATCACCCCCCTCTTTCCGCCCCCGAGTAAAAAAACGGCCCTGCCGTTTCCAGGACCCACGAAGGCCCCCCCACCGTCGCACGATGCCGCAGCCACTCCGACGAGCACCACCACGGGTTCGGCGGCGGTGCCCGCCCGGGCCTGCAGGCCGCCGACGCCGGCCGAGGACGCGGGCTCCAGGGAGAAGGTCACCTCGTCGCCGTCCTGCGGAGGCTGCAGGTCGTGCCCCTGGCCCCTGGCCATCGCTCGGACGCCCAGTCCCCGCGCCTGTGTGGTGGACGTCCGAAACGGGTACGGAAATAATGGGTACCATGCCCAACAACGAATGTTGTCCCAAAGCAACAGCGGCCGCTGTTGGGCACGCGGCCTTCTGTATCGAATGGGCACAGACCGCGGCGGCGGGGACAGCGAGTCCGGTTCAAAATGAACAAGATATGCTGTTGGGCATTGTACCCGTTCTTTCCGTGCCCATTTCGTTCGTGCAGATTTGCCGGATTCGCACGTGCATTTTTCCGCAAGATGAACCAGGATGCTTCTCGATGGTCCACGCCAGGAAGAAACGTAAGCGCGTCCGAGCGATGAAGGCCCAAGGTGCTCCCAGGATTTCCAGAGTGGAGCGAAATGCTGGAGGCACCTTGGGCCAGGGGCACCTTGTGCAACCACCGACTCCTCGTCCACAATGGTGACCTGCGGCCGTCGCCGTCGCTGGCGCCAGACGCCGTTGCGTCGGCAGCGTCATCGTGGTCGTCGACGACGTCGTCGGGGCGACGATTCGAAGCAGGGCAAGCTGAGACAACGGCAGCGCAAAATCGGTCTCCACCCCTGCATGGTCGACGACGTCGTCGGGGCGGCGATTCGAAGCAGGGCCAGCTGAGACAACGGCAGCGCAAAATCGGTCGCCACCCCTCCATGGCACCAAGCATGTGTGTCGAGCTGCGCCAAACGGTAGCAACGAAGGGCCACCCCGAAGGCCAACGTACAGCTATCTCAACTCGCCATCGTGATCGTCGTCGGCGGCGTCGTCGACGTTCTACCTCCAAGAGATTCGACGACTAGGGAGTAGGACCCAGAATCCTTGCCCTTCGAATCGACCGCCAGGACGTATATATCGAAAGCTGGGCGAAGGCTGCTAAAACCGTGGTTGCTGAAACGGCCCTCCCGGAAGGAAAAAACAACTTCCCGGAATGAGGCGCGGCACGCAAAACAGTCAACGGGCTTCATCCCCGCAAGGACGAAGACAACCTCCAGGAGGTCGATTCTAGCAGCCACGGATTTGGCAGCCCTTGCCCGGCTTCCGAAGATCGAACGCACCAGGACACGCTAGCACTGCGAGGCCCCCCCGAAGGCGCACGTCCAAAGCCAACATGCGTGAGCGGCGTCTTCTTCGGCGTTCCGGCACTGGGCGGAAGGGGGGAGCGGGAGCGGGAGGTCCGGCTCCGGACCTCCGATTCGCGCGACCGTTTGCAGCAGTGCGTCCTCCGGGGGAGACTCCACCTGCTCGAAGCGGGCCCCAAAAACCTCCAGGGATCTACTTCACGTGGGGGGGGGGGGGGAGGGGGTACGAGGGCCCGCGCCCATCGGGAAAACAATGAATAATCACACGATCGCTGTGTGAGTAGCACACATTCTTGGGCGGCGCAGCACAAGGGGGCGGGGGGGAGGGGGGAAGGCTTCTGGAAGGCTGGCTGCCTTCTTGCCCAAGGCGCGGCCCTTACCGCTGTTGAAGTGACAGGACAGCTTCGGTTGCTGTCACGATGAAGCATGGAATTCGAGGACGAGGAGAAGAGGAGGAGGGTAAGGAGGAGGAGGAGGAGGAGGAGTGGGACGGTGGAGGGGGAGGAGATGGCGAAGGAGGAGGAGGAGGAGAAGAAAAAGGAGGAGAAGGAGGAGGGGGAGGAAGAGGAGAAGGAGGAGGGGGAGGAAGAGGAGGAATAGGAGGAGGAGGAGGAGGAGGAGGAGGAGGAGGAGGAATAGGAGGAGGAGGAGGAGGAGGAGGAGGAGGAGGAGGAGGAGCGGGAGGAGGAGGAGGAAGAGGAGGAGGAAGAGGAGGAGGAAGAGGAGAACGAAGAGGACAAGTCGCCTAAGCCCTTCGGAGAAACCCTCCAACCACCTCTGCGAATGGCCGAATATCGCTACCCATGCAGAATGGCCAGAACACGGCAGCCACCGAGCATATACTATCATGAAGTCGGGCGTGTCCCCCTACAGGCGGAGTCTGGGCGAAAAGTAAAAGAGCGTAGAAACAAAAATACTCCAACATAAAAACATAAAAAAATGGAAAACACATGATCGAAAGATAATACAATACCCCCAAATAGAACAATTGGCACGCAACTTATCGAACAAATCGTCCCCAGGCTACTCTTTCACTATTTTTGGATACTTCTCCTGTCGAGGACCAGGCCCGACTTAAAACTGTCAGATCTCTGCGCGGGCGTGTCGCCGCCGAGGGGCCCACGCGCACACGGTGCAAGGAAGGGGCCCCGGGGGACACCAACGACTCGACAAACCCTGGCATTTTTAACACGAACGACACCAAACCCAAAACTCGACGACACAAACGACTCGACAATTTCAAATTGTTGTGCATACTTGCTGTATTTTCCTCTCTTTTTCTCTTTCCTTCCGATTCCCCTCTTTCCCCCTGCTTTCGCGGAACTGTGCCGGCGATGCCCTCCCGGCAGAAGTGTGCCTGGGGCCTGGGGGATCTGCAAACAGGCAAGGCGTCAACCCTCCTGGCCCTGCTGGAGCGTCCTCGTGGCCACGGTTCGGGGCAGCTCGGAGGACCGACTGGGACAGACCCTGGGGAACGAGGAGGCTGGAGACTCCAGTTCCAGAAGGCCCTGGAACGGATCTGCCCTCGGCCTGGCCCCGTCCGCTCACCAGCGGGCTCCGGAAATTCCCGAACCGACCGACCTGGCCATCTCTGGGGAGGCCGAGGCTTGCTTCCGCTGGCCTCCGCTGGCCTTCCGACGGCGGAGGCGCCCCCTGAGGTACCAGAGGAGAAACGCCATGCACATAAACATTTGGCGCTCCACGCGGCTCTCCAAGAAATCTGCGCGGAGCGCCCAAAGTTTAGGTCTATGGCGTTTTTTTGTTATATGATTCGATATACTTCCGCCACCTTCCGCCGAGGAAGAGATGGCAACTCACTCGACCATCGAAGGCGAATCCATTCCTAAAGCGCATCGACCAGGCTCGGCGTCGCCACCGCTCGGGGAGGACGAAACGGGGAAGATACGGCGGGTTCGTGTCCTGACAATAGAAGAAGGACCCCCCAAAACGCCAAAAGTTAATGTTTCTGGTTTCTTTCTTCTTCGAGACAACCTGCACTTTGGTTGCTGGCACCATGTGAATCGTTCGACCTGGAACGATCGGCGGCTTTCCCATCGGACGATCGTTCCATTTTGGCCGACTCTGGGCCACGACTAGAACCTGCCGATCAGCAGGGGGGGCTGGCCAATCAGCTCCGTGCAGCCAGCTTGCCCGCGTACCTCCTAACGCTAAAGGCGGCCGTGCATCGAGGAGCGCGCCAAAGGCCGAGAAGCCAGCTACACGCAACACATGTCGCACCTTTTTCCGAGCTCCTCACTTCGTCCGCCTCGACTCGCTGACTGTGATACGGCAGCAGCGGCTTGCAAGCGTGTCGCCACTCGTGCCAATGGTCACTCTTGCGTGCTGCCGACGCTTTCGAGCTCTTCTGTTCGTGACTCGGGTCTCTTGCGGCCGACCGCGACCACTCGGGCGCCCCCGGAACGCTCTCCGCGAGGCGCAGCTGCTGGAACAGATCCCGAGGCAAGAAAACCACCAGAAACACTTTGGACTGTGCAGGGAAACGACGGGGGGAGGGACGGGCTCGGCGGGGAAAACATCGACCCGGAATCGGCGATACATCGCCGGTGGATCGGCCATAAACCCTAGATAGCGAATCCGAACTGGGCGGGTTTAGGTGTCGGGCACCTCATCGGCGATCATGGGTGACTGGGGGTCAAAACGTGCCTCCCTCGAGCCCATCCTCCCCACGAAGGCTGCCCCTGGCAGATGCAAACAAAGTGCACACAAACGAAAAGAAGCCCTGATCATCGAACCCTCTGGACACCCACTCCCCCATGGAAAGCTGCACCAAAGGCCACGCCCACTGTTGCAAGCAGGACCGGGAGGCGGCGGCGCCGCCGCCGCCAGGCGCGCGGCCCGGCGCGGCCGCGGTCGCCGACGTCGTCGTGATCGTCGGCGTCCTCGTCCTCGTACTTCTCGTCGTCGTCGTCGTGCCTCATCCTCGTCCTTGTCCTTGTCCCCGTCGTGGCTTCCGCCGTCGTGGTCCTGGTCGTGGTCGTGGTCCTCGTCCTCGTCCTCGTCCTCGTCGACGTCAACGTCGTCGTCATCGTCCTTGCCGTCGTCGTCGTCGTGGTCCTCGTCCTCGTCGTAGTCGTCGTGCCGTCGTCGTGCCGTCGTCCTCGTCCTCGTCGTCGTCGTCGTGCCGTCGTCGTGCCGTCGTCGTGCCGTCGTCCTCGTCGTCGTCGTCGTCGTCGTCGTCGTGCCGTCGTCGTGCCGTCGTCGTCGTCGTCGTCGTCGTAGTCGTCGTCGTCGTCGTCGTCGTCGGCGAAAGCGGCGGCCGCGCCGCGGCGTCGAGTACCTCGCGGTCGGCCCCGAAGCCGGCGGCGCCCTGCGCGGCGCGCCGCACGGCCTGCGCGCGGGGCGACGCGCAGGCCGTCGGCGCCGTCGCTGCGCAGGCCGCGCTCGCCGCCGCCGTCGGCGTCGGCGTCGTCGCCGCCGCATCGTCGGCAGGTGCATCGTCGCCAGCGCCGTGGTCGCCACCGCCATCCTCACCGGCCTCGAACTGATCCCTTATCCCTAAGATGGACACGCCAAGAGGCGATGACAATCTTGGGGATGCGCCGTCAGAAAATAAGGGGATCCCTAAGATTGGCATCGTGCTGAGGAGATGCCCAGCATAGGGACAGGGATATGTTCCAGGCTGGTAAGACCAGACAAAGCTGAACCTGAACGGTGCTTTTCGTTCTTCGTTTCGTCTTCGCATTCCCTGTCTCGGATCCGCCCCTACCGCAAAACGAAGTCGGCACGAACACGGGCCACGAAACTGCAAAAACACCCTTTAGGTCCAGCCCTGCTACCAGGCCACCCCAACCATAGGGATAGAGGGGGGCGGAAAGATGGGGATACGTTTTGTCCCCGGACCTCTCTTGGGGTGCGTTCTGACCAGAATTTCGAGGCGTATCCAGCGGTGACAACGAGAATTCCCCAGGAGGACCAAGAAAGGCCGAAAACGAAGGGGGACGACACGTATCCGCATCTTTTTCTCCCCCGAGCTACCAGGCCGCCCCAACCATGGGGATAGGGATATGTCCCAGGCCGGTGACATCCCATCGTGGGCGACTCACGGGGCCACCCAACCTCGCGCACGGCGCGGCCACTGGGCGGCCAGCGGCCAGCGCGCCGTGGGGGTTCCGACGGGGACGGGGACGAGAACGGGGAGGCCGGCCACGCAAGCAGCGCTGGGCGTGTCCAGCAGGCTCTGCAGCGTACTCGCGCAGCTTCGCGCGCCCGAGGGCGTACTTATACGACGTGCTGATGGAGTTGCTCGTCCGACACGAACATCTAACAAACCAATGTTCGAACAGGTCCTCGTGCGAGCGGTGCGGCCAGAAAACGCCCGTCACAGAGCCTGTCAGAGTTGAGGGGGCCGAACGGCCATTCACTGTCCCTGGGCGCGTGGCTGAAGTAAGGTTCCGCGTTGCGGATCATTGTTGAGTTGTTGCTTTCGTCGTCCTCGCCCTCGACCCCCCTTGCGACCCACCCCACGACCCACCCCGCGAACCACACTCTTGTCCGCAACTGCGGGGTGCTACGTATATGCTACAACATGTCCGAGTATATCGCGTCGTCCTCTCCACGTGAAGGCGCACGATGGGCCAACGCCCGCTCACCGCACTGGCTGGCCTCTTCGGGCTGGGGGACCTTCGGCCCAACGCTCGGCCGCACGGGCGCTCCCGAAAGTCAGGGCGCCCCGGTGACTCGCCGTAGGCTTGCAGCGCAGGCGCGGCCGCGAGAAACCCTCGCAAGAGACCCAACCCTGAGAACCCGTGCGTGAGGTGCACATGAAGGGACCCGCTCCTTCAACGGCTGCGGGAAGTCACCGCGCAGCGCGAGGAGCGAAGAGGCCCGGGATGCCCTGACGAAAAGCACATGGCTTCTTGATGGGCGCCCCCACTGTGTGTTGCTCACGTCGTGCTTAAGGACCACGTCCCTGAAAGAATTTCGAGCACCCGGAGAAAAGTGTCTAAAGAGTTCGAAAGAGCGTCGAAATAGTGTCGGACGAGCCTCCCAGGGCATGACACGCGAAGACCATCGCGTGCCGGTGCTTTTCTGGCGCTCGGAATTCTTTCTGGTGACCAGGGCTAAAGTACGCTGAAACGTCATAACCGAAGGCGTCGTTCCGATTCCTGCGCACCTTTCCTGACCCCCCTCTTGGTGGAGGCCTGGAAATGGGCACCAGCACCAGCACAGGGGCTTCGCCTCCACAGGGGGAAGGTGGTCCTCGATTTCGGTGGTGGTGGCAATATTTCGAAGCCCGAACGTGACCACCATCGCCAAGATCGGGATCATGTTCCCTCGGTGGAGGCACACCGCCGACATCGGTGTCGGTGTCAACCTCAAGGCCTCTGATCTTGGGCGCCCCCCCGTCGCCGCGGTCCTCCGCAAGCGGGGGCTCCAGGCCGCAGTCCTGGGGCTTCGCTCTCGCGCACCGCGCGCGCGCGCGCCCGGGGCCGGCGGGGGCCCGCTCCCTCGCTCTGCTGCTCCTCCTCTCGGGAGCGGCAAAGAGGGGGGTGTCCAAGAGGGGGGGGTGCAAATCATGACCGGCGGCATGTGGGCGGCCCAGCGGGGGGGCCAGGGACGTACTGAAATAAGAAGGGGCGCCATGAAATCTGGGGAAATATCATGGCCCCCGCCATGATATCCAACCCCCCCTAGTCATCACCCCCCTCTTTTCCGCTCCTCCTCTCGTCATTGCACGGGCCTTGCAGGCGTGCTGCAGCGGACGTCTGCTTGGACTTCAGCCCGCAGCGGCGAGCGAGAAACGGCGTGAATGTCGCGTGGATTCTTTCTGGTCTTCATTCCTGGCCAACAAAAGTCCGCGCGAAATTCACCTCGGCATCGGAAACACAATTCTCCAGGACAAGCCGGGCCCCTCCTGTCGTTTTCCGAACCAAATCCGCTATGCGATGTTGGCGCCATGACCTCTCACGTTCCGTCGCCCAAAACTCTAAATCCTCCAGCAGGGAAAGACCAATACGTAAGTCGTTCTCGAGCAAAGACCGACCGTCCCGATATTTCTAATTGGGCCTTCCACGGGATTCTTCAAAAACGAATAAACTCCTCCGATGACAAGAACGAGTTGCTCAATTCGTAAACGCGACTGGTGCGAACAAGACCGGCCTCAGCGAGAAATGATCCAAGAACGCTTCGCACGGAACACAACAAAGTAATTCGATGCGTCTTTGGTGGGCCTGTGAGCAAGCCATGACGCCTCCCCACTGCTTGCCTCTCGCCCCTTTCGACCTCTCAGGGCCCGTACGTATGGGCCCAGGACCGACAAGCAACGGCTCGGGACGAAAAACCGGCCGCAGGGTGAGAATCGAGACTCGGACCGTTCTGGAGCGCAACAAAAACTCACCGGGCTCAAGCCGTGACGGCCACTGGCTGCCAGTCGCGCGAGGATCGGTTGCCTTGACGCGGCCCCCTCGGTCCAAGGAGCAGGGCGCGACGATGCCGCGCTGTCCTTCGAACCGCGCTGGATGTCCCACGGTCGATCTCCCACGACCGATCCAGAAGTCGGCAGCTGTGCTTCATGGGCCTCCCTGGGGGCAGTCTTCAGGTCGGGGGCGTTCGAAACCATGCATTGCGATCACAGTGGGTTTTGTTTTTTCAGTTTCGATTTGCACTTGGATTGAAGTTGAATTCGCATTACGGCTTCGATTGAACTGTCATGTGCGTTCCGTTTTTCATTGCCCATCACATTCCCTTTATACCTGCAGCGTGCATGTCGACTGAGATTGCATGGGCGCCCCGATCGGAACTTTATTTTCTTGCACGTCGCTGTGCGTCCCGATCTGCTTCTAACACTTGCAACTAGGCGCGTGTGGCTCGTTCGGCATATCGTTTGTCACGACATTCGCATTACTCTGTGCAGCTCCCACGGGACACCCAAGGGACAACCCCCGGGACAAGCACAGGGCAGTTCTCGGGACTACCGCAGAGTAACATGCGGGGAGAACAACCCACAAAATCACCCATGCGCCCATGCGATGACACCACGGGACACCCGACGGGACAGCCGTGGGACAATCACGCCACCACGCCGAGGATCTGCACAACCTGAAGAGGAATTGCTGTGCGACCTACGCCACGAAAAGATGTTCACAGACGCCCTCCGACTAACTTTGCATGCACCTTCAGGGAGGGCGGCGGTGTGTAGAGGCGCTGGCTCCCAGTGTGACGTATACACCGCCACCTTCCCTGAGGCCCAGGAGCAATCCACTGGAGGGTGTCAGTGTATATCTTTCTGCGTTGTACGGCCTGGCCCCAGCTGCGTCGGCGCATCGTCGTCATCGCGCAGCTTCGCCTCACGCACCACGCGCGACACGGCCCGAAACCGACATGGAGATTTTTTCTGGTTAGGGCCACTTCGTTGTCAGCCCGACCCCTCGGATTATCTGTATCGCAAACGTAGCTAGAATAGTATTTGATATATTTGCTTGCCCGGCAAAGCAAACGCGAGCTGGCCGAGCGCGGAGCGCTCGGCCCACCTCCGAGGAGGGTGTCCAAAGAGCCTGCATGAATTCGCATACAATGGGCGGCTCACGTAGACTACGAAGAGCCGCCGCAGCTCTATGGAACCCATTGGGTAGCCAGCAATATCAGGCTTCTATCCCCGCAAGCCATTTGGAGAAGAGGCATTAAATCCATGGGCACTCGAAACTCAGACTCAAAGGCCATGAAGACGAGGTCATGACGGGCATGCCGCCCCGCTTCTCCAGAGCGCAGCCTAACAGAGCAATGCAGCGAGGAACACGAGGCGCAACGATGGCGTCGAGAGATGGTGCAGAGGAACAGCAACTGCATACGCATCAACTCCCAGAGCTCTGCGTGGATTTCGAACGCTCATGTTTATGCTTTGTTCAGCGAGTGGTTGCACCGCCGAATGCTCCTCCTGCCTCCTGATCACCATCGCAATCGCCATCTCCATCTCAGTCCTTGCTGAAACCATGCTCATCATATCCTTATCGTTATCAGTCTCTCCTCCCTCCATATCCTCATCATTCTCGTCCGCGGCCCTGCTGCTTTCCATCTCTTCCTTCTGCCCCGGCTTCTGCCATTATTCCGTCGCGCGAAACATTTCAAGCACATTCCATGGCAAACGCACCTGGCGCATCGGCCGCGCAATCAGAAATCCCGTAAACCGCCCGCATCATAGCCGTCCTCCTCCTCTTCCTCCTCCTCCTCCTCCTCCTCCTCTGCAGGTCCACCTCCACCTCCACCTCCTCCTCCACCTCCTCCTCCTCCCTCCTCCTCCTCCTCCTCCTCCTCTTCAGGTGCAGTTGGACGCAGACGGACATACTAGTAGTATGTGTCCCCCCGGGAGGCGTGGGTCCGACCAGACCACATAGCACAACCGTATGCTAGAATATCGATACTCCGGCTGCATGGCCAGAGAACGCATGCCACAAGTTTCTGAGCGCGCATGGTACAAAAAGTGTTTGGGTGAAGCCGGTGCAGGGGCGCCTAGCGAGCAGGGGTCCAAGGCGGGCCCCTGCCAGGGAAACCAGCAATGAAAAGAAGCCGCTCCCCACCAACCCTCGTTTTCATCCTCGTCATTGACCTCGCCGGCTTCCACTCTCCGCCGTCTTCTTTTCGAGAGCCGTCCTCCCTCAGGCCTGCCCCCCATCCTCCACTTCCTCCTCCCTCCAACTCCCATCCTCCCTTCTGCATCTCCGCCCCTCCGCGAAGGCACACAACAAAGGGAAAGATCTGCCACCCCACGCCTAGACTTCATCCCTCACGCGCCTCCTCCCTCCCGCTCCCATCCGCCCCTCTCCGCTTCCTTTCCATGGAAGAGGGCGAGCCGCCGACGCACAAAAAGGGGAAAGAACTGTCATCCACGCCTGGGTGTAATCCCTGCGGCTCCTTCATCCCGCTCCCATCCCCACTCTCCGCTTCCTCTCCTGGAGGCGAGGCCAGAGGGGAAATGAGAAGAGCCTGACTGCCCAGAAGGCTCCGAAGGCCTCGGGCGTTCTAAAAACAAGTTGGATCCTTTTTTTTTCCGAAGACGCAGAGAACTTCTCGGAAAGCCGGAGAGCGCCTGAGAAGCCGCGCCCCCA
>CAUYUJ010021713.1:34291-116791 GCA_963575745.1 Prorocentrum cordatum | reverse complement strand
ACGTGCCAATGGTGCGCAGGGCTCCTGTTGGGTCACGGGGGGTACCCGCACGGTAAGGAGACCTCTTGGTCTCCGAAGAATGCTTCCTCGTCTCATCGAATATCAAGATGTATAGCTCAATTGGTTTGCGCATTGCCTCATCGATTTCCCAGAATGCTTTCCTCATGTTGCGTGATACCGTTAAACCTCTGACACTAGGGCACTTGGACTTCCACATAACAGAACCCTGGTATTGCTGTATGAGGGTACGCCCCCCCAATCTTGCATAGTTTGCAAATATTCTCGTTTCGCGATGAATGCAAACATTATGAGTCAATCGGTGTGCTAACTGCCGCCTGGATTTCCTCCTAGGTGTGCTTATTGTCTACACCGTGGTACCCCGCATGATGGGGCATGGGCCTCTCCAATTCGATGTTTTACACCGCGATGCCCCTGATGCAGGGGCATTGGCGTTTCTATATAGCAACACCAAGAAACGGCTGTCACGGGGTGGGCCTTCCCCAGTCTTGCGATCTTGAAACTTGGCTCGTAGAACGGCAAATCTGTAGTTCGAGAGCTTGTCCGTTCTAGCAATTAGGTTCCAAGTCGAGGATGTAGCCTCCAGGACGTGGCTTCGTTGCATTACTGGCGACCCTGCACTCACACTCTCACGAAATATTCGATTACACTGAGCAACGTTAGACACGGCTGTACGGGGGTCAACCTTTCCCATTTCGTCTGCAAATTTCGTGCTAGAACGGCGACTCTTTACTTCGTGGGCTTGTCCAGTCTCGCGACTCCGTCCGCGAATTTGGCTAGCCTCCAGCACACAGTCCGGCGGCAATGCCGGCAGTCCTGTTGTCACACTGGACATTCACTCGTGGCATTTGCGTTCGCAGGGCAACGCCCCGATACTTCATAAGGTCTCTACGGGCATGTCTGGTCTAGCGGATCTGGTGCCATACCAGGCGCTCATGGGAGGTCAGCTATTGATTTCGTGATCTAGCCCGTCCTAGCGATTCTGGTTCCAGCAGAGGCGTTAGCTTCAAGGACACAGCCCCGCGGCAATACCAGCAGTCCTGCATTCACAGTGCACGCTCTCGCGAGGAATTCATCTCCTCGGGGCAGCACCGAGCGACTCGGTTCCCGGACGGGGTGTTAGCCTCCAGGATATTGCCCAACGGCAATGCTGGTGATGCTGCATTCGCACTGGCGGTCATGCTGGCAGTTTTGCTTTCACTCTGGGCATTCGTACGTTACGACTATTGTGGCTGTATAGGGGTGAGCATTCCTCAACTCAGCACGTTTGAATGCTTCTTCATAGAACGGTAGCTCTGTGCTGTGTGAGCTTGACCGCAAAGGCTTTGGCCTCCAGGACACAGCTCAACGGCAAGAACGTTGGCCCTGCTGTCACGATGCACGCTCGCACCACGTGTTCACTTTTGCGGGGCAACTCCCTGACACGGCTGTATGAGGAGGGGGTCTTCCCCAATCTTGCACATTAGAAGAATGTTCTTATCGTTGCGAGTGCGCAACATGTTAGCACAATTGGTTTGCACATTTTCGCGTCGATTTCCTCAAGTAGGTTATATTGCCTAGAACACAAAAAAAACGATACACCGCATGCTGTGGCATTGGCCCTTTTCACAGGGCAGCACCCTGATACTGCTGTATGGGGGTGAGCCTTCCTCAATTCTAAACAGTTGAAGATTGCTTTCTGGTCGCGGCGAATACCAGGCAGTATAGTTCAAATGGTTTGCGCATGTTCGCTTCGCGTTTCTCAAGTCCCCCCGTATCTTGTTGATATACTATGATGCCACTCATGCTGGGGCATTGGCCCTTTCACAAGGCAGCGCCCTCCACATGCCCGAGGTCCTGCACACCTTCAGCATGTGCTTGCCGAGTGTTGAGGAGACTGTCAGGCTGAGGTGAACAGAAGTGGTTGTCACTAGGCATGTGGAGTGCACATGCCTACCACCAGTCTAAGGCGCATAATATTCCACAATCGCGCGTACAAACGGATCTAGGACAGAAGAACATCCTACAAGAACACGAGACCCTCCACTGTCCAAAGCACACAAGAAGATCCGAGGGTACCCTCCACAGGATGCACCAGAACATCAAACAAACAGGGAGAGCAGTAGGGTACCTCCCCGAAGCGACCTCGATCGTCGACCTCTTTCCGACTGTACAATCATCAGCGAAAGGTGCGACTTCCCCACGTTCACCGGCAACGGCGGTGAAGGATGGCAAAAGCCCTGCTTAACCACCCGACATCCAGTCGGGGCGTTGACCCGAGGAACCCGAAATAAGGAACGGGGCCCCTTTTTCCACGAGTGGAGCTTCGATTCCCCGTCGAAGACCCCAGGAACACCTGAGGCAAGCTGGGACACAGTCAGGGAACTCGGAGCCCCTCCCCATCGAGAAGGGTTCCTCCTTCAGCGCCCCGACTGTACAAAGGGTTCTGCCCAATTGCCCTCACGGGCGTCCAAGCCACGCTGCACGGGAGGAGGAGGCGGAGGAGGAGGAGGAGGAGGAGGAGGCGTTTGTTTGTGTTGTGCCAGCACCGTGCCCGCCGCCGTGCAAGAACCAATGCGCAGACAGCTCGGCCAGCGGCGCACTGAGATGACGGCAAGTTCACCTGTAACTTACACTGCACTCCTCCACCTCCACCTCCTCATCCTCCTCCTGTCCCCCCTCCCTCATCCACCTCCATAATTCAACCTCCTCCTCCGCCTCCTCCTCTTCCCCTTCCTCTCCATCATCCTCATCCTCATCCTCATCATCACCATGATCATGATCAGCAGTGCTATCGTCAGTAGCATCAGCATGCTAATCAGCATCACCATCAGCATCATCACCACCATAATCACCACCATAGTCGTCACCACCATCACCACCACCACCATCATCAGCAGCAGCCAGCACCAGCGACATCATCACACCATAAGCAGCATCATCATCATCACAATCATCAACAGCATCACCATCGCATCAGCATCAGCATCAACACCAGCACCAGTACCAGCATCATCAGCATCGGCATCAACATCCGCCTCAGTATCAGCATCAGCATCATCGTCATCATCATCAGCAGCAGCATCAGCATCATCGTCATCATGATAAACATCACCATCATCACCCTCCCTCCCCCCAGTGCTTCATCCGCCCTCCACTCCTCTCCCCTCCTGCACCTCCCCGCTCCCTCCCCTCCCTCTCCCTCCCGCTCCCTCTCACTCCCACTCCCTCTCCCCCACACATCCCAGGATGAGCTGTTCCCATGCGCTGCGCAAGGGGTCCCGACCCCTTCCCCGAGGCCAGTGTTCGCCCCGGGTCTCTTGTTCATGGCCTCCGGACCCGAAGAAGGGCCCCTGTGAGGCAACATCAGAAGGAAGCACGGATTGAACAACTCGGATCGTTGGAGAAATGGGTGCCTCTCCCGCACCCAGCCGCTGCCTCCCCACCTCCCTCTCCCCTGCTCCCTCCCCCCCCCCCGCGACTTCCGCCGCCCCGCCAGCGCCTGCGGCGGGAGCACCTCGCCCGTCGCTGCGTCGGGCGTCGCCGCCTGAAGAGGAGGTGGGGAGGAGAGGAGGAGGAAGGGGACGAGGATGAGGCGGAGGTAGGAGGAGGAGGAAGAGAAAGGGGGAGGAGGAGTGAAGGAGTGGAGGAGGATCGCGAGGGGACGAGGAGCGCAGACGAAGAGGAGGAGGGAGGAGGAGGAGGAGGAGGAGGAGGAGGAGGAGGAGGAGGAGGAGGAGGAGGAGGAGAGGAGGGAGGAGTAGGGAGCAGTAGGGAGGAGTAGGGAGGAGGACGAGGAGGAGGAGGAGGAGAGGAGGAGGAGGAGGAGGAGGAAAGAGAGAGAGGAGAAGGGGAGGAGGAGGAGGAGGAGGAGGAGGAGCAGGGAAGAGGGGGAACCCCGCCCCCCGCGTGCAGGGGGCCGTCCTCGGCGAGCTCGGCCAGCAGCACGTCCACCACCTCGTGGCACAGTACCTCCGGCCGCGGGCCGTGCGCCCGAGGCGCGCCGCAGAACGAGGGTCCTGTACCTCCAGAAGGAGAAGAACGGATCCTCCTCCTCCTCCTCCTCCTCCCTCCTATCTTAGGCGACCCGTCCTCCAGCTCCTCCTGCTCCTCCTCCTCCTCCTCCTCCTCCTCTTTCCTCCCCCTCCCCCTCCTCCTCCTCCTCCTCCTCCTCCTCCTCCTCCTCCTCCTCCTCCTCTCCTCCTCCTCCTCCTCCTCCTCGGGTCCCGTACGGCCCCGGGGGAGAACGCGTCGACATGCAGATTGGAGGGGCAGGTCTGACCGTCCGCCTACAGTCGGACTTGGGCCAGAAGAGCATCCTTCAATCGGGTCGGGCGAAAGGGGGGGATAGCAAAAGGGGGGGTTTGAGAATCAGCTCACGTAGCTGATTTTCCCGGCGCCTCCCGGCGCCGGGAGGCGGCCATGTATCGAGGGATGGACCCCCTCGGCGGGGCCGAAACAAGCTGCATGCAGCAAATTTCGTAACCCCCCTTTCTCAATCCCCCCCTTTCGCCCGGCCCGATTCAAGAACATGAGATCCTCCGTCGCCCAAAACAAACAAAACATCTAAGGTTGCCATTTCCAAGATGCACAAGAGCATCCAACATCCAATAAGCACGAAGAACACTAGGATGCCCTCCCCGAACCGACCTCGATCTTATACCTGCGCCTTACTGAACTATGCGACGGCCCCTCCAAACGACGGCCAGACGAGGGAAGCATCCACGGACTTCGTTCAGGCGCGAATCCTGCATGCGAGCCCTCCTGGGACGGCCCTCCTTGCGGGCAACCCGGCCGAACTCCTGGCGGAAGTCGCCCCAGCGAGGCCGCAGAAGCATCGAAACACGCCCCCCGCGAGCCCCGTCGCCAGCCTGCTCGGACTCCGCCTCACCGTCCGACTGGGGCGGGGGGGACAGGCTTGGCGAAGCTTGGCAGGCGATTGACCCAAAAGGGGCCCCGAACCCTTTGGGAGGGGACCTAAGCTAAAAGGGCAAACACAAATCAGGGATATGGGGGTCTTTTCTTGACGATCGAACAACACGCACCCATACCCATAGGGGGGACGGAGGGGGCTATGGGTGCGTGTTGTCGGATAGGGGGTCCCCGCTCGAACGGGAGCTTCCCCCAGGGTCCGACAACTCGCACCCATACCCATAGCCAGCTCCCCTCCTTTCGACCCTCCTATGGGTATGGGTGTGAGTTGTTCGCTCGTCTTTTCTGTGGATGCATCAGACCGAGCCGCCCAGAAGAATCACCTCCGATGCGAAGACGGGGACCTCAGGGAGGCCGCGTCTTCGTGGTGTGATCAGGGCTAGGGCCTCTCCTCTCCTCCTCCTCCTCCTCATCCTCCATATCCCCCCGCAGAAGCGGATAAGAGTGGTCGATGAGGAGGGGCTCCCAAGCAAAGGGGTGGCAGGGACCGCGGGCGGGGGGAGCAGGCACAGCAGGCGCAGCAGGCGCAGGAGGCGCACTGAAACCCGGGAGGCGCCGCCGCCACCACCGGTGGGAGCTGGGGAGGGTCGTTCCCCGGGGCGGCCCGCCGAGTGAAGCGAGAGGGGGCACGGCGAGTTCGTGCGGCGTCGGCGCGCGCAGAGGTCTTTGGCACCGCGTCGATCGTTCCATCTCGAGTCGATCGCGGCCCCGATTGTTCAAGGTTGAATCTAGTCGGGTCCGATGGCATTGCCGTGCCCATCGGTGCTTCCTCGTTGCAGAATTCAACATTTCACGCCTTCGCTGTCGTCGCCAGCGCGTCAACGCCGCACGAACCTACCGTACAGCCGGACCGTATCACAAGGACAAGCGACAAGGATGCAATGTCCTTGGAGGGCCATGCTCGTCGAGCTGGGCGCCGCCAACGAAGTGGCCAAGGATGGACCGAGGAGGCAAAGATGCAGGGATACCCTTGGGAAGGTTGCCCAACCTTACTGTGCGGGTTGATTGTAAGCCTTCTGAGAAGACGGCGCTTCTCCTACGCCTCTTCTGATCTGCTGAGCAGCCGTCTATGTCTTCGGAGGAGGCTTCGGAAGCTTCTGAGAAGGCCGGCGTCGAGGAGCACAAAACTGCATAAAGATGCACTATTGGAGGTCCGCACGGATGTCTTGATCTACGGCGGACCTCTTTTCGCCTCCCCCGCTTCCCCGTCGTCATCGTCGTCGTCGACCTCCCAGGCGCGCGGGGGCACCAGCGCCGATCCGAGAAATTCGCGCCGAGTTCCGAAAGTTTATGCTCATGCCCATGTGTAAGGTTCGAAAGAAGCCTTCTGAGCCTCCTTTCGAAACCAGACTCTAAGTGAGAGGGGGCTGGCCTTTTCAGAAGGCGGAGAGTGCCCGGCCGGGGATCTACTGACGCAGGTCAATCCAGACAGAGGTCAGTCACGCTTTGCAGGATCCTGCCGGATCCTGCGGGATCCTGCAGGATCCTACGCCCAAGCCCGCGGCCCTGCAGGATCCTGCAGGCTCCAGCACTCCGGCTGACCCCTGTTTGCACTGACCACCGTGCCTTGACCCCGACTCACAAGACCTCTCAGGAGGTCGGAGGCTTTCTGAGCCTCCCCATCTGCCCCCATCTGCCTTCCCCCCATCTGCCTTCCCTTTGTGGGCCCCGGAAACGGCAGGGCCGTTTTTTCTACCGTTTCCCAAAACAATGTCCCTTGAACATGGAAACGGCAAACAAACGGCGACCGGAAACGGCAACAAAAACGGCTGCGGGATTGGAGCCGGAGCCGGAACCGGTCGAAAAGCGGCGACGGAACCGGTGACAAAAACGGCGTCGGAACGGGCAACAAAAACGGCAAGACGGAACCGGTGAAAACACGGCCCTGTCGTTTCCAGGGCCCACTATCGAGTGCCTGCCCCCCTGCGCGCGCCGCTCTGGCTTCCCCCCATATCTGCCTGCCTTCCTCCCCATCTGCCTTCCCCCCATCTGCCTTCCCCCCATATGCCTTCCCCCCCCCCTGCCTTCCCCCCTCTGCCTTCCCCCCCCTGCCTCCCCCCCCATCTGCCTTCCCCCCATCTGCCTTCCCCCCATCTGCCTTCCCCCCCCCCTGCCTTCCCCCCTCTGCCTTCCCCCCCCTGCCTCCCCCCCCATCTGCCTTCGCCCCTGCCTTCCCCCCCCTGCCTTCCCCCCCCTGCCTTTCCCACATCTGCCTTCCCCCCGTCTGCCTTCCTCTTCGGGCGGGGCTGAATGGGGGGGTCCATAAACGGGGGGATCAGAAAAGGTCCCCTTTCGTGCCCCTTCCGGGCCCCTCCAGAGCCCCAGGGGGCTGGTTTAGGTAGCGTTTGGGTACCTCTTCGAACCACCCTCGCCAACCCCCCATTTATGACCCCCCCATTACGCGGCGCCCAACCTCTCCTGCCTTCCCCCCCTTGCCCGAGGCTTCCCGAGCTTAGCCATTTTTGGCGTGGCGCGCCCCCAGCCGCCTTCCCCCCGGCGCGCGCCGCGCCCCCCCCCCCTGTTCCGCGGCCGCGACATCCGCAGAGCTCCAGCCCGCGGGGGCATCGGGGGATCCCTTCACTGGCCATCGCTCGGACGTCCTATCTCTGTGCTTTTTTCGGTTTCGTGCGTGGTTTTTTCCCACATGATCAAGGATGCTCCTCGATGGTCTTCACCGAAAGATAAATGCACACGTCCGAGCGATGCCAAGCTCACTGGAGCTGGCTCGCTGGCGGTGGTGGCCCTTCTTCTGCCTCCGAGGAGATCAGCAGGACCACCAGGTGTCATCCACCAACCAATGCAGCGATGCACCCACACCAACCCTCATCGGGCAACTACTGGCGGTCACACTGCCTCCGAGGGGAGCAGCAGGACCACCAAGCGTCATCCACCAACCAATGCAGCGATGCACCCACACCAGCCCTCATCGGGCAACTACTGGCGGTCAAACTGCCTCCGAGGGGATCAGCAGGACCACCAAGTGTCGTCCACCAACCAATGCAGCGGTGCACCCACACCAACCCTCATCGGGCAACTACTGGCTGTCACACTGCCTCCGAGGGGATCAGCAGGACCACCAAGTGTCGTCCACCAACCAATTCAACGGTGCACCCACACCAACCCTCATCGGGCAACTACTGGCGGTCACACTGCCTCCGAGGGGATCAGCAGGACCACCAAGTGTCATCCACCAACCAACGCAGCGATGCACCCACACCAACCCTCATCGGGCAACTACTGGCGGTCACACTGCATCCGAGGGGAGCTGCAGGACCACCAAGCGTCATCAACCAACCAATGCAGCGATGCACCCACACCAACCCTCATCGGGCAACTACTGGCGGTCACACTGCCTCCGAGGGGAGCAGCAGGACCACCAAGTGTCATCCACCAACCAATGCAGCGATGCACCCACACCAGCCCTCATCGGGCAACTACTGGCGGTCACACTGCCTCCGAGGGGAGCAGCAGGACCACCAAGCGTCATCAACCAACCAATGCAGCGATGCACCCACACCAACCCTCATCGGGCAACTACTGGCGGTCACACTGCCTCCGAGAGGATCAGCAGGACCCCCAAGTGTCATCCACCAACCAATGCAGCGATGCACCCACACCAACCCTCATCGGGCAACTACTGGCGGTCACACTGCCTCCGAGGGGATCAGCAGGACCACCAAGTGTCGTCCACCAACCAATGCAGCGATGCACCCACACCAACCCTCATCGGGCAACTACTGGCGGTCACACTGCCTCCGAGGGGATCAGGAGAACCACCAACTGTCGTCCACCAACCAATGCAGCGATGCACCCACACCAACCCTCACCGGACAACTACTGGCGGTCACACTGCCTCTGATGGGAGCAGCAGGACCACCAAGCGTCATCCACCAACCAATGCAGCGATGCACCCACACCAACCCTCATCGGGCAACTACTGGCGGCCACACTGCCTCCGAGGGGAGCAGCAGGACCACCGAGTGTCATCCACCAACCAATACAGCGATGCACCCACACCAACCCTCATCGGGCAACTACTGGCGGTCACACTGCCTCCGAGGGGAGCAGCAGGACCACCTAGTGTCATCCACCAACCAACGCAGCGATGCACCCACACCAACCCTCATCGGGCAACTACTGGCGGTCACACTGCCTCCGAGGGGAGCAGCAGGACCACCAAGTGTCATCCACCAACCAATGCAGCGATGCACCCACACCAACCCTCCTCGGGCAACTACTGGCGGTCACACTGCCTCCGAGGGGATCAGCAGGACCACCAAGTGTCATCCAACAACCAATTCAACGGTGCACCCACACCAACCCTCATCGGGCAACTACTGGCGGTCACACTGCCTCCGAGGGGATCTGCAGGACCACCAAGTGTCGTCAACCAACCAATGCAGCGATGCACCCACACCAACCCTCATCGGGCAACTACTGGCGGTCACACTGCCTCCGAGGGGATCTGCAGGACCACCAAGTGTCGTCCACCAACCAATTCAACGGTGCACCCACACCAACCCTCATCGGGCAACTACTGGCGGTCACACTGCCTCCGGGGGGAGCAGCAGGACCACCAAGCGTCATCCACCAACCAATGCAGCGATGCACCCACACCAACCCTCATCGGGCAACTACTGGCGGTCACACTGCCTCCGAGGGGAGCAGCAGGACCACCAAGTGTCATCCACCAACCAATGCAGCGATGCACCCACACCAACCCTCACCGGGCAACTACTGGCGGTCACACTGCCTCCGAGGGGAGCAGCAGGACCACCAAATGTCATCCACCAACCAATGCAGCGATGCACCCACACCAACCCTCATCGGGACAACTACTGGCGGTGCACACTGCAACTCCGACACTGGAGAAGCAGGACCAGGTCATCCACCAAGCAGCGATGCACCCACACCAACCCTCATCGGGCAACTACTGGCGGTCACACTGCCTCCGAATCAGCAGGACCACCAAGTGTCATCCACCAACCAATGCAGCGATGCACCCACACCAACCCTCATCGGGCAACTACTGGCGGTCACACTGCCTCCGAGGGGATCAGCAGGACCACCAAGTGTCATCCACCAACCAATGCAGCGATGCACCCACACCAACCCTCATCGGGCAACTACTGGCGGTCACACTGCCTCCGAGTGGATCAGCAGGACCACCAAGTGTCGTCCACCAACCAATGCAGCGATGCACCCACATCAACCCTCATCGGGCAACTACTGGCGGGCACACTGCCTCCGAGGGGATCAGGAGAACCACCAACTGTCGTCCAGCAACCAATACAACGATGCATCCACACCAACCCTCACCGGGCAACTATTGGCGGTCACATTGCCTCTGATGGGATCAGGAGAACATCCAATTCGCATCCATCAACCAATTCACCGATGCACTGACATCAACCCCCATTGGGCAAAGATTGGCGGTCACACGACCTCTTAGGGGGCCAGGAGAAACACCACTTTGCATCAACCAACCAATTCAAGGATGCACCAACACCAACCCTCGTCGGGCAGCGATTGGCGGCCACACAGGTCCTCGCAGAAAGTTTGGAGTCCCGAAACGGTGAGGTGACAGACCGTGCGGTGACCTCGGAACCCCAAGAGACCTCACCGCACGGTCCGTCACCGCACGGTCTTGGGACCCTGGAGGCCCCCGTCGCCCGAGACGTCCTCGGCGAGGGACTCGAGTCCCCGAAACCGTGCGGTGACCCCGAATCCCCACCGACTCACCGCACGGTGTGGTCACCACCCCCTTTGGGGGCCCCCGAGAAAGAGGTTGCCCGAGACGTGCGCCGGAGTATCGCCAGCCCTCTGGGCGGAAGTCGTTTCGCAATCTCGCCTGTCCAGCCACACATTTCCCCTTCGGGAAGTGGTTTGCCCTGTCCCCCCCCTTCCTCCCGCTGGGTCTGGGCGCGGGCGGTCCCGAGGCGTTGGCATCGTCATCGTCATCATCATCGTCGTCATCAACATCAGCAGCAGCAGCATCCTCATCCTCATCCTATCCTCGTCCTAATCATTTCCTCATCCTCATCCTTATGCTCCTGCTCGTCCTCTTCCTCGTCCTCCGCATCTGCCTCCCACCCCTGCTCATACACACCCTCCTCGTCTGCGTCCTGCTCCTCATCGTCCTCCTACTTGTGATGAAGTCTCAAGGACGGTTTGAAGAGTAAAGAGTAAAGGACCTGTGAAGAGGAAGTGTGAAGAAAAAACTCGGAGGGAAGGTTTAGCGCTACGTGAATGATGTGTCTCGGGTTCACACTGGTCATCATCCTCATCCGCCTCTTCCCCCTGCCTGCTCCACTACATCCCGTTCCTGCGCGTCCGTCTCCTCATCGTCCTCCTCCTCTGAACACAGTTTAACAGCAATATATCCCCACTGGCGCGACCTAGGCCCCACTGCCGAATCACACCCCTGGATGGGGCATATAGGCTGGCCCCTCCGGGGCTCGAGGGCACATCCCCTTCTGGGGTGGTGGGATGGTGGGGATCAGGATGAGGATGGGAACAGGGTCTTCCTCCTCCTCCTCCTCCACATCCTCTAGTTCCTCTAGTTCCTACCAGAAGGCGGTCCGCTCCGCAAACCAGCCTCGGCCCCGAACGGGGATCAAAACACTCCACGGCAGACCCAGGACCCGCCAGGCAAGGGAACCTGGCGCGGGAGGGCCCCTTGGAGTCCAAACCAAAATTTAACAAAAGTTAAACCCTCCTTGCCGCCGCCCTCGAGACAGGGAACGGGACCGCTCCCCAGCGGTTGCCTGTCTGGGGCTCCCGCCCCGCTCTGAGGCGCTCGAGGGCACGGCGAGCCAGGCGAGCCGCGTCGCGGCCCTTACTGGCCAGCGGGACGCAGGGGTCGGCCAGGAGCTTCGCTTGGCGACTCCCGTGGGCCCCGCACGTTCGACAGAACACGAGACAGCCACCCGTCCCAAAGGACCCCCGACACGGCCCATCCCCGCCCCGAATCACCCAAAGCCTGTGGGACGGGTGGGACCTGGCGACCAACCACGGGAGTCCTGGACAGGCGCTGGCGACAACCCTGGCCCTGGTAGCCCGACGGATCCCGCAGACCGAACAGCCCCAGGCTCGACCGAGCCTGGCCAGGACGTGGCCCCTGTCGGGCCCCACCAGGGCCAGGGTCCCAGGATCCGAGCCCCTGGGCCTAGGGAGGGCCCCGCGATCGGGCCATCCGAGGTCGGCGAGCCTTTTCAGGATCCCCCCGTGGTGGCCGCACCAGGCCTCTGCTTGCGCGGCGGCGGCGTCCAGGCGGCGGCTCAACTCACGCAGCCGCCCCTGCCTGGGGTGGAGCCTGGCGCCTTCCTTCGCCCTCTCGTCGGCCTCCCTGTTGCCCGCGAAGGCCTGCCATGGCGCGCCTGCAGCACTGGCCCTGGCCCACGAAGTGTGCGACGGCAGCCGCGTCAACCTGAGGAAGCCAGGGCCGAGGTCGTCGAGCAGCTGCCAGACCCGCCTCCACAGGTCCGCGTACTTGTGGCCTGGGCCGCAACAGCGTTCGCGGCCTGCCTCGAAGTCGTCCTTGATCCCCTTGCAGTCTGTATAGACCGTGATGGGCGATGGGCCGACCTCCTCCAGGACTCTGCGCAGCGCGTAGAGCTCCGCGTAGCCGATCTCCTGGATCCAGCCTGGCGTGAGCCCGAAGAGGCCGCCGACGGCGTTCCCGACGTCGTCTACCACCACGGCCGCCCATCCCGTGCGCGTCAGGCACGGGATCTCGGGGTACATCGCGGACCCGTCGATGCAGGTGACGCCCTCGAGGAGGCCGCGTCGCGCGCAACCTGCGCGGTGGCAGAGCTCGTCCGTGCCAGGGGGCGGGGCTTGGTCCAGCCCGAGGTTGACGAGGCCCCTCACCAGGCCCAGGTCGTCCTGCGGCGCCCTCCTGCCTGCGCCGGCGACCTCTTGGAAGCCCAGGTCGCGCGCCCAGCAGGCGATGGCGGGGCACACGAACAGCCCGTGGTGCGCCGTGCCTGGTGCTTCCCCGCACCACTGGCACAGCGGGCTGAGCTCTGCCCTCTCGTCGCACAGGTCGGACTGCGTGACTAGCCCGCCTGCCATGTGCGCCTCCACCAGCGCGGCCTCCTGCGACTTGCCAGCGCGCCGCATGCCCGCCAATGCCGTCCTAAACGGCTCCAGGTTGGGCGGGCGGCCCTGGAGATGTTCGAAGCCCTCGTGGCTCGCGACCTTCAGCATGAGGTAGCGGTGGACCCCTCTCTCGACGAGGCTGGCCACCATCCGCGGGCTGAGCAGCTGCACGTCGAGGATCTGCCCACGGTCGTCCCTCCAGCGGTGCCAGTCCAGCAGCTCCCAGCCGATGAGCTCCAGCGAGAGGCGGACCGCCCCTGCTGGCCCAGTGACCTCGCCCCAGTCGCCTGGTCTGCACTCCAGCACCTGCTTGAAGACCGCAGGGGGCCGCACGCGCAGGAAGACGGCGCGAGCCCAAGCCCTCAGCGGGAGGGCGTGCGCCGCGTATGCTGGGTCGTGCTTCCAGTCCTTGCCCTCCTGCAGGGCGAAGAGCACAGTCCTGGACCTCTGGCCGATCTCGCCCGAGATGGCCCTGCCGTTGACTGCTCGGGCGCGCTGCAGGGTCTTCGTGGGTACTCCGCTGACCCTCGCGCCGTGGAGGATGGACGCCAGCCCTCCTGTCCTGAACACCTTGGAGAGCCTCTTGGCCCCCGCCTTGCGCAAGGCCCTGTATCGCCCAGCCCTCTGGCCCAGGCGATTGATCCTCTGCCGTAGCACCCTCCACGAGGCCGACCTCGCCATGGTGAAGTCCACGCCCAGGTTCTTCGTGGCCTTCACGTGCGTGAACTTCCAGCGTCTGAGCCTGTGGGCGACCCGCTTGGCGATGTCGGAGTCGGTGCACAGAACCTGGCCCTTCGTCAAGGAAATGGTGAAGCCGATAGCCTCCAGGTCCAAGCAGAGGGCGCGGGTGGCCCCGACCAAAAGGTGCTCCAGCTGCGCGCGCTTAGCGTAGACCGCCAACGTGATGTCGTCGACCACGAGGTATGGGCGCACCATCTGCCAGGACGCCAGCATCGCGTCCAAAGGCTCGACCAACACCACGCGGAGCAGCGTCGTGGCAAAGGAGCAACCCGCCAGCAGCGACAGGAAAACCTGGAAGGCCTCCGTCATCCAGCGGTCCAAACAGAGGCGCCTCCTGCCCCCGTAGAGGCGAAGGAGGATCTTGACCCTCCTCAGCGGGAAGCCCTCCCTCACCGCGGCGTGGACCATCCCTCTGTGCGTGACCCTCTCGTAGGCCTTGCTGAGGTCCAGGAGCGCGGAAGCGGCCTCCAGGTTCAGCGCCTTCGCGTGGTCCGCGTCGAAGCTCTGCAGCCAGACCGCGTCCTCGCAGGACCTGCCAGCCCCGCCGAAGAAGTAGGGCCTGTCTTTGGCGGCCTCCCAGCACTTCGCCTCGTCGTGCCTGATCTTGCCCTGCAGGCGGATCAGGGAGGCGATCAGGCCGATGGGCCGCCAGCCCCCATCGGGCTTGGCCAGGAAGAAAATGAAGACCTCGGCCACCTGCGACGGGAAATCCGTCCGCAGCTCGATGAGGTGGAGCAGCAGGCTGAGCGCGAGGATGCCGTGGTCGGAGAGCCAGCCGAAGTGGTGTGGCTTGAGGCTGTCCACCCCCGTCGCCGTCTCGGCCTTGAACGACCTCGCCGCCTCTCGGATGGCGTCGGGCGCGGGCGGGCCAGGGGCTTCGTCCAGGAGCTCGTCGGGGAGCATCGCCTCCAGGTCGAAGTCCTCCTCCTGGTGCCGCCACACCTGCTGGTACTCCGTTTTCAGCGCCTCCAAAGTGCCAGCGATGCCGGCAGGCCGCCCGCTGGTTTCCACGTCCGCAGTCCAGCCCCGCGGGGCCCTGCAGAAGCCGTGGGCGGCCCCCGCGCCCCCGCGCACCGCCTCCTGGGACCAATCCCTCCAGGCCTTGGTGCGGCCCTTGGCGTCTCTCAAGTCGAACGCCTTGGCGGCCTGCCTGGCGTAGGCCTCCAGTGACTTCAGCTGGCCGTAGGTCATGGCGCCCGTCGCCCGCAGCTGGCGTGCCAAGTCCCTCTGCCTGCTCCACTTCTGGGCCTCGTTCAGGCCGATGTCGCCGACCAGGTCCTGCGCAGCCAGCTTGCCGAGCTTGGCCTGCAGCCGCGCCAGCGCGGTCAGCTCCCTCGAGACAAGGTGCGGCGCCCGCAGGCGGCGCCTGCTGGCCAGCTCCTCCCAAAGCAGCGCCGCGATCCTGTGCCAGGTGCGCGCCTGCGAGGAGCCGCGGGCACGTGCCCCCCGCCTGCTGGCGCTGACGGTGCCCTCCTGAAAGCGGGCGGGCTCGCCGCGCCCCGCGCACTTCATCAGGTCCTCCTGCTCCATGTCGAAGAGGCCGCCCAAGTCCTCCTCGAGCAACGCCGCGAAGCTGGCGTAGAGCTCGTCCAGGGTCCGAGGCCAGCTGCCCGCGGCCTGAGGGGCCTCACCAGACCCCAACGACTGTGATTGCCTCGCCCCAGCGCCCCCACGCCAAGACTGATCTCCGCCAGCCGCTGGGCGCCTCGTGCCGTCTCCCCCCAGGTCGCCCTCGAGCCCAGCAGCAGGGCCCAGCCTCTCGACCTCGGCCGCGCTCTCCGCCGCCCCCTCGCCAGTCTGCCTCTGGCCTGCGCCGCCAGCCTGCCCTGCAGGCTCGGGCTCGCTCTCCGTGGCGGCGCACGGGGGCGAGTCCAGCACGTCGCCCTTCAAGGAATGGACGACCGCCGCCCAGTCCTCGTCGTAGCACGCGCGAACTCCTCGCAACGCCTCGGCCGAAGCTGACGGTGGCAGCAGGACGGGTGGCCCTAAAACGCTCGGCAATGTCTCATGGCCGTCGGAGCTCGCATCCACTGCAGGGCAATTTATCGCAGGCTGCCCCCAACTGCTTGTCCCAGGACTTGGATCCTGGGGGACCGCTCCCAACGGGACTGGTCCCCCTGGATCGCGCCTCTCGCCACCTCCCTGGTCGCAGGACTCGTCCAGCTCGGCGGCCTCGACGTCCTCGGCGGCCTCCCCAGCGGCGGCGGCGTCGGCCTCCCCGGCGGGCTCGGGGCCATCCTCCGACGGGCCCTGGCTGCCAGCGGCGCTGCTGGGTGCTGCCGCCGCGATAGCGTCCGCCAGCTCCGAAAGCAAGCCTGTCCAGCACGGCGGCTCGCGCCTCGGCCCCACAGGTCGCTCGGTGGGGAACGGCCTTGGTGCCCGATGCCACAGAGCCCTCTCAGGCGCCTTCTTGCCGTCCAGCGTCAGCTGCACTGGGTAGTGCGGGCTCAGCGCTGCGTCCAAACGCGAGACTCTCTTCACGGCCGCGCCCATGTTGCAGGAAACCACGAAGAAGTCGATCTCTGTGCCTCCTCCAACCCTGCAGGTGGTCTGCCCCGAGCTCGCCACGAAACCCGAGACTCGATCGGGCCAGCCCCATCTCTCGAGCTCCTGCGGTGCGCAGTTCCAGTCGCCGCCGATGATGCACGGGGCCTGCACCGCCTCGAGGTACTGGCCCAGCTGCGCGAGCAGCACCCTGCTCTCGGGGTCCAGGCCGCTGGTGGTCGCCACCAGGTAGACCGAGACCGCCAGGAATCCTCCTGGGACGATGGCGTTCACCCAGCGGGCCACCATCCTGTCGGGAGGCAGCGCGGGCCCCGCGGGCGGCATGCCCATGCCCAAGTGGGCCCTGCACGCGATGCCGACTCCGCTGGAGAGTCCTCCTCGCTCCGTGCGGCGAGCCTCCGTGAAGGAGGCCTTCCAGCCATCACGTCGGACGGCCTGCTCGACCTCCGCCCTCGCTCCTGGCGCCACGCCCGTCTCCTGCACGAAGAGGATGTCGCCCTGCGCCTCCCCCTGCAGCCAGCGTCGCATGCTCGCCCTGGAGGTCGTGTTGGCAGAGACTAGCCTCCAAAGCGAGCCCTCACGGGGCGCCAGGGCCCTGCGGTCAGCAGCTGCCGCATCCGCGCCCTCGGGCGCCTCAGTGACTCTGGCCCTCGCTTTTCTCTGCTGCCTCGGCCGCGCCTTTGCCTGCAGCGGAGCCCGCTGGGAGGCGCAAGCGCTTGGGCAAGGAGCAGCCGTGCGACTCGAGGAAGCGCTCGACCTCGGCTCGCTTGGCCCCGTCGAGGGCCTCCATTCTGGCGGCGAAGTCGTCGCCCTCCTCCTGCATTGCGTCCCCTCCTGCGGCTGCGGGTGACCCGCCTGCGCTGTCGGGAGGGCGCTCAGCAGGAGCAGCAGCAGCAGGAGGCGCCCCAGAGGGTGGGGCCTCCGCCGCCCGCTCGGCCGCATCGATGCGGGCCTTGCTCGAGGCGGCGAGCCTTGAGAAGAGCTCGATGGCCTGGGTGACCTGGACGGCCTCCTCGCCCTCGAAGTGGTCCTTGAGCTCGGCGGCGTACCTCGCGCCGAGGGTGGCTTGGGCCAGCCTGTCAACGTCCTGCGCGCGCTGGTCGAGCTGAGCCTCAGGCGGGAGGCCCGCCTGCTCCACCCTCCTGGCGCGCTCGAGCAGGTCCTGCGCCTGGGCGTGGGCCTTGGCCGCGGCCTCCTTGGCCTCCGCGGCCTTGTCCACCGCCAGCTGGGCGTCCGCCAAAGCATCCTGAGCGGCCTCCAGGCTCTGCTGAGCCCGCTCGAGCTTGCCCGCCGTGTTCTTGACCTTCCACATGGCGCTCTGCACCGTCGCATGGTGCGACTTGGGCGCCTCTGGGGCCGCCTTGCCAGGGTCGGCCTGCCTGCCGACGCCCAGCTTCCTCTGCGCCTCCTCGTCCAGCTGGACACCGCGCTCCTCCAGCAGCCGCAGCGCCGCGGCCAGCTGGTCGGGCTCGTCGTCCTCCCCGACCTCGACGACCTCCGCCTCGCGGAAGCGCACGCGCCGAGGCTTGCCGCCGCCGTGCACCCAGGGCGCCCCTGCGGCCGCCGCCGCCGGCTTGGGCTCCGCCTCGGCGCTGGCCTTGGCGCCCGCCTTGGCCTTGGGCGTCGCGGTCCTGGGCGGCCGCGCCGCAGACGGGGACGGGCCTGCCGCCGCCTCCACGGCCCGCTGCCGCACGGAGACGGGCGCGGGGGCCCCGCAGCTCCTGCAGTGGAGCCGCGATGCCCAGTTGGCCGCCTCACCGCAGCGGCAGCCCCAGGCGGGGGCTTTGGGCCCAGGGAGCACGGTGCCGCCGCCCTGCGCCGCCGCCCCGCCGTGGCCACGCGGCCTGGTGCCCATTGCGTGAGCCAAGAGGGTTGCGGAGATAAAGGAATGGCGAGAAATCGGGTGATCGTTGCCAGTGCTCGTGCGCACACGGCGCTCTGAAGTATGTACGCACAAGACCCCCCCCCCCTGGGAGAGCCCAGAACGCCTTCCTCCACATCCTCCTCCTCCTCCTCCTCCTTCTCCTCTTGTCATCCATTCCTTTTCCTTATAAATCCCTTCTCCCTGTCGCACCCCGAAACAAGTTTTTAGGGCGGCCCTCACCATGTATGACTCTGAAGCTTTAAGAATGGCAACACTTTCACAGACGGAGGGTGGGTCGTTTTCAGAATGTGGCTCTCGCCTTAGCGCGGCGCAGACTCGTTTAAAACAATTGCAAGAGTTTCACCGATTGAGGGAGGGTGGTTTTCAAAATGTGGCTCTCGCATAGCGCGGCGCACATTGAGGGCGGGTGGTTTTCAAAATGTGTTTCTCGCCGTAGCCCCGCGCACATTCGTCTACAAACTTTTCAAAAGTTTCACGGGTTCCCCTTATCAGCGAGCAGAAACGCGGTTTGAGAAGGATTCCGGAGTATGCGGGCGCAAAGTTTACATTGATTCTCTGTGTTGAAGTCCTACGAATGGCGTTCTGGCAGGATTCAGGGTCGTCTAGACGCAACAGTCAGCTTGATCTGTGGCGTTGGAATCTCGAGAACAATGTTTTGGCAGGCTTCAGGGTCTTCAAACAGGTGTCTTCCAACGAAGCAGTTCCATCAACGGAAATAAACCGTTGCAGGGGTCTGTGAAGAGGGGGCTTGGAGGGAGGGTTTACTCCAACATCGTTGATGACTCTTGGGTTTACATTGGTCCTCCTCCTCCTCCTCATCCTCCTCCTCCTCCTCCTCCTCCTCTTTGGTCGGACCAAAAAAGGGGTCCAACTGAAAGGGGGTGGTGCAATAGACTTCGGGAAATAGAGTTGCAAATGTACTGCAGCGGAAATTTGCATTGCATCGTATTGCGACGAAGGCACTGCGCGCGAAACGCCAGTAATACATTTGCGCCCCGGAACGCATTGCACGCCCCAAATGTACAGTCGGGGCGCTGAAGAAGGAACCCTTTCCGTTGGGGAGGGGCTCGATGTTCCTTCATTGTTCCACACCTTGCCTCAGGTTTCCCTTCGGTTTTCGATGGGGAGTCAAAGTTTAACTTACGAAAAAAGGGGCCTCGTTCCTTATTTGGGGTTCCTTAGGTCAACGCCTCGACTGTACTGCAACCCCGCAGAGCTCCATGGCACCGCATCTCTGTTGCGCCACCCCCTCGCCGCTGGACCCCCTCTGGGGCCGGCCCGATCCTCGCACAAAGAGGCCGACCCGGAGAGGCCAGCCTCGCGCGCCGCCCGGCGATCCGCGGCAGGCGCAGGAGCGGCAGGGCCGGGAGCCCCAGGGAGGGGTCGACCACAGAGTGGACCTGGCCATCGCTCGGACGTCCAGTCCCTGTGTTTTTTTTCCGGTTTCGTGCGTGGCTTTTTTGCCAAATGATCAAGGATGCTCCTCGATGGTCCTCGCCGAGAGAACAACGCACGCGTCCGAGCGATGCCAAGTGACCAGGTCGTCGGGCCGACCGACGGAACGGAACCGCCACGGAGCGGCTGGTCGAGGCCACTGCCAAGGTCTCCCAACTTCGCGCGTCGCGCTTCGCGCTGAGCCCCGAGTGCGAATACCTCTGCGCTCTCGCGACGCCTCCCAGGGGAAAAGGGGAGGACGAGGAAGAATTGGGGCCGAACCGCGAACCGCGAAGCGCTTAACTTCGTTCTTGACCCGGCCCCTCGAACTGCCGGTGTCGCAGACGCAACTACAAAAGGCATCTAATTTTCTCGAACAGGGGCTCGACTGCAGACATGATCTGCCCCGGCATGGAGTTGTTCGTCGGGTCCACGATGCATGCGTCGAAGATTCGTAGATTCAGGTCGGGCATGTCCAAGGGGATTTTGGCTGAAACATCCCAATTATTCATATTGCTATGTTCGAATATTCCGCCTCTAGAGGGACAGGCCCGACTCAAGCGTAGATCAACAGACATCCGACGCACTCCTGGCACAGCCGACAGACATTTCAACTCCGGGGCGCCCCCCGGAGCAGATGGCTCCCTGGCTGTCGGCCAGAGCTCGGGCCGCCCGGCGGCCGTTCGCAACGACCTGGGCCCCTCCAGTATAGGGGGTAAAACATCCACCCCCGTGCGAAAGCTGTCCCACCCATTCTCCTCCCCCGCCCCAGGCTGGCACGCCTCGCAGAAGCGGCCAGACTTCAGCAGGGCCTGTTACTCGACAGGAGGAATATGGATGATTTTCTGCATATTTTTGGGAATATTTGATTTTCCGTCCAAAATCCGCCTGCAAGAGGACATGCCCGACCGGCAGCTGGGCGAGGGCTCCTAAAACCGTGGCTGCTAAAACGGCCCTCCCGGAAGGAGGAAACAACAACATCCCGAAAGGAGGCGCGGCACGCGAAGCAGTCAACGGGCTTCTTCCCGGAAGGACGAATACAACTTCCCGGAGGTCGATTTTAGAAGCCACGGATTTAGCAACCCTTGCCCGGCTTCCGACCCATAAGAACCATCCCGACACGTGAAGCCGTTGACTACACGCGCCCACTGAAGGAATCGAACAGGGCAGGGCTGTGAAATGAACGCCCAGGGCTGTTTAGTAAGCGCCAATTGTCCAGTCCGGGTTGTTTGTCCTTCCTTGATCCAAAAGACTGAACACACCCGACGAGGCGCAACTGCTGGAAACCATCCCGCACGTCGAATTCAAACGTCAGACGAAGTTCAGTAAGCTCAGCAGTCAACACGTACAATACGGATACGCGGTGAGGATGCAAGGGCCTTGGAAGGCCATGTCGACACTGTGCGAGCCAGGCGTGGCCAGCGAAAGCGGCCAACGATGGGCCGAAAGGGAAGGATTGGGAAATTGCTCGTCCTGACTATGCGAGTTGACTGTAAACTTCATTGCCCTTCATCTCGGGCACACTCTAGCACGGAGTGTATCAGGGGCGAAAATGCCAGATCCACGGGCCAGGGAAGCTGCACCAATGCCGCCCGATCTGGCAACGGATCGCGCCGACTCTGCACGGAAGTGGGACCCGCCGCTGGTCCACGCGCACTGACGTTTCCTCGATCGATCGTTGCCCTTCCCCCCCCCCTCCTACGCTAGTACCTGCGCAGGCTGCGGTCCGCCGCTGAGGCTGAGAGACCCGCCTTGCCGAAGTGCCTGGCGCACCAGACAGGAAGAAATGGTCGGATCTACGGCCGTCCTCTCCTCCACCACCTCCTCCTCCCGCTCGAGCCTCTCTTACGGGGCCACCTCGGGGCTCAGCCCTTGAGCAACGTGGTATGCGCCCTGCCGGACCTGGTGAAAAAGGCAGGGTTGTGGCACAAGCGACCGCAGGGGATCTTGGCAGAAGCCCGCCAGGCACCAGCGTAGGTTTTGGCGCCGAACCCCCTTTCTGCGGACGGGGACGAGGAGGAGGAGGAGGAGGAGGAGGAGGAGGAGGAGGAGGAGGAAGAGGAGGGGGACGAGGATGAGGAGGACGAGGACGAGGACGAGGAGGAGGAGGAGGAGGAGGAGGAGGGGGACGAGGTGGAGGAGGAGGAGAATCAGGAGGAGAGGAGGAGGAGGAGGAGGAGGAGGAGGAGGAGGAGGAGGAGGAGGAGGAGGAGGAGGAGGAGGAGGAGGAGGGGGACGAGGATGTTTTGGCACGTGTGCTCCTCTCCCTTGGACATCAGCAGGGGGCGGGGGACACGGCGCCTGGCCCAGGCCCAGCCCGCGCAGCGCGCGCGGCAGCGGCGTGGGGCCCCCTCGGCGGCCGCTCCCGCCGCCGCCGCCGCCATCTGCGTCGTCGTCGTCGTCGCCGCCGTCGCGCCCGTGATCTTCGTCGTCGTCCTCGTCGTCGTCGTCCTTCTCGTCGTCGTCGCCATCTTCGTCGTCGTCGTCGTCGTCGTCGTCGCCATCTTCGACGTTGTCGTCGTTTCGCCGCCGCCGCTGCCGTCGGTCCGGGGGGGGGGGCAAAAAGCAGCATCAAGGACACGCCGCCGCATGGGGCCCTTCAGCGTGCTTCTGCTGAACGGACAACAAGCCTCTGGGCTCGCGGCAGACCCGACTGCTGAATGGGCAGCAGGCCTCTGGGCTCCAGGCAGAATCACAGAAGTTGGAGGAAGGGAACACTGCACCAACGTAAACTTTGGGCGCTACGCGCCGCCGGATTCTCGGATCCGCGCTGGGCCCCCCTCCCTGGCACGCGGAGCGCGACAGGGGTGGCACTGGAGGCGCCGCCAAAGGGTCCCGCACCGATCCAATGAATCCGCCTGGAACTCCGAAAGTTTACAGTGGAGGCCCGACCACAAGAGACCTTCTACCAGAAACCCAACCCTGAAACCCCAGGACGTCCATCGATTGGGAACGTCACGCTCTCCACAGCAAAACCATCGAAACCCAAGAAACCCAGGGCACCCTGGAGGCATGCATGGTGTTTTTTGGCATGGGCCCCCACTTTACGGTTATGCAGTTCGGCTCCGTCGCTGACGCCGGCGCCGGCGCCACCGCCGGGCCGTCGGAGGGCCACACCAGCACTTGACTGCTCAAAGGCTGCCCTCAACGTTTGGGGGGGACCAGCTTGGGGGGAGGGGGAAACATCGAGCTGGAATGGGCAACACATTGCCGATAAATCGGCGGTAAGTCCCCGATAGCGATTCCGAATGGTCCTGGTCGGGGCCCAGGGTCGGATATCGGCATCGATTGGCGATGAATGTGGCGATTGGGTGTCGATCCCCTCTGAGCCTTTCCCCCCTGATGTTGCCCCTGGCCTTCCCCTCATTGTTTTCAGGCCAGAACACGAATCTCCGTTGGCTGTTCGGACAGATCTCGGCACCCTAGACGCACTCGACGAAACGCAGCGGATTGAAACCATCCCGGGCCCAGGCAACCATCCGGGGCCCAGTACCATCTCGGGCGCACGCCAACATGGATTGGGGAGCGGTGGATCTGGCGCACGGGCGCCAGATCCACAGATCGGGGAAGGTACCCCCCGACACACGAAGCCAATGCCGCCGATTCTGTAGCGCTTAACGCTGCCCCTGACAGCCGCAGACAGATCGACTGTGCCGTCTGCACAGCAGGATCGGCTGGATCGCATCGACGCCGCGCGCGGGCCTCAGCGTGCGAACGATGCGCCATGGACGGCCGCGCTCGTAAGCGCTTCGGCCGGTTCGGCACCCCCTCCCCCAGAAATCCAGTGCCTTTGTTGGGCCTGCTTTTCACGACCACCACTTCAGACCAGGGGCGGCTGATCAATGGTAATGGTTTGCTTTGCGACGCGCTGACCGCGCCCAGCAAAGCACTAGCAAAGGTCAACCACCCCTAGTCTATGGTGGTGGCGGTAGGGGAAAGCAAACTCATGAGACTTGAAACATCAAGGCTGAATGTTTGTCCCCAATTGTCGGCTTCTGGAAGCCCTCACTGGGCCTCAGGACCGTCAACGAAAGGACTTTGGGAAAAGGCTCTGACCTCAAGGGGCCTCGTACCCGTCAGCCGGTAGAAGGTGGACACATGAAGTAGGAAGGCGGATAAAGTACATTGGGTGCGGGCCCGCCCGAAGAAAATCCCAAAACAGCAAAATGATTCACAACGTGGAACTCCCCATATGTGCATCTATTAGCATGGACCTGTCCGCCGTGAGTGTCTAGGGGCAAGGAGTTTTCGAATATGAACGGGCTTGCGTATTGACGGCCTGGGAGTGGATCTAACTGTGAATGAGTTGGAGTGTGAATGAATCCCACCAGCCCTCTGGGCGTAGGTGGTCTAGAGCAGATCCTCTTCCACCCCTCCCTCTTCCCCCTTGGGGAGGGGTTTACCCCTCCCCCTACCCCCTCCCCTGGACCTGGACGGGGGGGGCCGCGGGTAGTTAGAGCGTCCAAGATGGCCCAAGACGGCTCCAAGAGCGCCTCAGAGAACCCAAGATGAGCTCCAAGATGGCTCAAGATAGCGCAAGATCGCTCACGATGGCTCCTAAGATGGTTCCAAGAAGCCCAAAGACGGCCCCAAGATAACTCCAAGTGGCCAAACAGCTCCCCAAGGAGGCCCCGAAGAGGCCAAAATCGTCCCAAAACCTAAGGAAAATCAATGATTTTTGCTTTCTCGCCTTTTCGCTTCCGATGGCCATCCGAGGCCTGGAGATGGCTCCAAGATGGCCCAAGAGGGCCCCAAGAGAGCCCCAAAAGAGCCCCAAGACGGCCCCAAGAGCGCCCAAGAGCACTCCAAGAGCGTTCCAAGAGGGGTCCAAGAGGCGATTTTAGGGGCTTCCGAGGGGGGGCGCTAATTCACCCCCCCCTCTTGTTTGATCGACTCCCTCCAAGATGGCCCCAAGAAGCGCCCAGGAAGCCCCAAGAGGTCCCAAGATGGCCCCAAAATGGCCCCAAGAGGCCCCCAAGAGGCCCCCCGGAGGCCCCCAAGAGACCCCCAAGAGGCCCCAAGAGCCCCCCCAGATGCACCCAAGATGCTCCAAGAGGCCTCGGCGAGAATGCCTAATCATTGATTCTACACAGGTTTTAGCCACATGGAGGCCTCTTGGGGGGGGGCACGGATTAAGATGACTCCAAGAGCGTCTGGGAGAGCCCAAAATGACCTCCAAGATGGCTCAAGATATCCCAAGATGTCTCATAATGGCTTCCTCTGTGTGCTGCCCACTTCTCTGATCGAGGCAATTCCTCTGGGCATCGTTTCTGGATGGGCTGGTGGGGATTCGCGAAGCGACAACAATTTCAGTAGTATCAGTGCGCCTCTGCGCATGAGCCTGGGGCCTTCTGGGGCCTCTTGAAACCTCATGGGGCTTCCTGGGGCCGCCTGGAGACTCTTGGAGCATCCTGAAGCCTCCTGGGGCTTCCTGTGGTCTCCTGAGGCCTCCTGTGGCCTCGTGTGGCCTCCTGGGGCTTTCGGGAGCGTCCTGGAGAAGATTCGTGCCCCAAGAGAGGCCAAATCTATTGGAGCACACGGAAAACACTTCGGATTGGAGCCACAGGAGAGGAGAAACCTGTAGGAATACAAATGCAACACCAAGGATTCATGCATCAGGGGAGGCCCAATCTATAGGAAAAAACGCAAAGCACCTAGGAGTTGATACACAAGAGAAAGACAACATGTAGAAACATACGTAAAACACAACGGGTTCGTGCTCCAACGGAGGCCCACGATATAGGAACATTCGTAAAATACCAAGGATTCGAACCACTCCTGTGGCCTTCTGAGGCCTCCTTCTCCTGGGGCCTCGTGGGAGCTCATGGTGCCTTCTGGGGCCTCGCCCGCCCACGCAGCTTCGCCTCGCCCGTACGCACGGCACGCACGAACACGAAACCGAAACCGATTTCCCGGTAGGGGGGCTCTCCGTTCCACTTCGATCTCACCCCCTCACCTCCGACCATAACATACTATAGCATACCCAACCGTACCATGCTATGGCATAGCCTACCATAACATAACATGACAGAACATGAGGAAGGAAGAAGGCAGAAGAGGAGGACGGAAGTGAGAGGGTGGATTGCCGGCGCTGTCAGAGTAAGTATTCACTGCGTGGAGCTCCCCACACGTGCATATATTGGCATAGATCTGTCCGCCGTGAGCGTCTAGACGAAAAAGTGTTCGAACGTAAACGGGCTTGAGTATTGACGGTCTGGGAGTGGATCTAACAGCAAATGAGTTGGAGTGAGGATGAGTCTCAGAAGTATGAGTGCGTCTCTGCGCATGAGCCTGGGGTTTCCTGGGGCATCTTGAAACCTCCTGGGGCTGCCCGGGGGGCCTCCTGGAGCCTCTTGGGGCCTCATGGGGACTCTTGGGGCTTCCCGTGGTCTCCCGAGGCCTCCTGGGGCCTCGTGTGGCCTCCTGGGACTTCCTGGGGAGCCTCCTGGAGCCTCTTGGGGCCTCATGGGGCCTCTTGGAGCTTCCTGTGGTCTCCCAACGCCTCCTGGGGCCTCGTGTGGCCTCCTGGGGCCTCCGGGAGCCTCCTGGAGCCTCCTGGGGCCTGCTGGGGCCTCCTGGGAAAATTTCGTGTTCCAGGAAAGGCCCAATCTATACGAACACACGGAAAAACACTTCGGATTGGAGCAACAGGGGATGGGCAATATATAGGAACGCGCGTAAAATACAGAGGACTCGTGCCCTAGGGGAGGCCCAACGACAATCTATTTATAGATATATAAACATTAAACAAACACCAAGGATTCGAACTCCAGGGGGGGGGGCAATCTATAGGACCATATTCTCATACGCACCACTCCGAGGGAGTAGAGCTCAGAGGCGATTAATGCGCACGCGTCCGCGATTTGTCTGGGCGTTTCTCTCGGGACATCCTCGAAATTCTGAAAATCGGTGGCACCCCTCACGCAGATCGTGACGTCAGGGTCCAAAAACACATGGGAATTTCAACAGTTTAACATAAAACCTTCAAAAACACATGGTAATTTCAATAATTGTGACCCCGATTCTCAGGGAATGGCGGTTTCGCTTCAAAAATCCTTCCAAAATCGAGCCCCAGACCCCGCCTCGGAGCCTCCTGGGGGCCTCCTGGAACCTCCTGGGGCCTCCTGGGGCTTTCTGAACCTTCTGGCACCCCAGACCCCGCCTCGGAGCCTCCTGGGGGTCTCCTGAAACCTCCTGGGGCCTCCTGGGGCCTCCTGCGGCCTCCTGGAGCCTCTTGGGGCCTCCTGAAGCCTCCTGGGGTCTCCTGGGGCCTCCTGAGGCCGCCTGGGGCTTCCTGGGGCCTCCTGGGGCTTCAGAACTACATGCACACAGAAACACAAATCACGCCCAACACATCACACGCTAGACAAATCACGCCCAAACTACACACACAACACCTACAACACACAAAAAGCACGCACCACACAAAGCATACATCACACACACACACACACACACACACACACGCACAACACTCACAATCCTGGGGCCTCCTGGAGCCTCTTCTGGTATCCAAGTCGGGCCTCCTGAGGCTTCCTGGGGGGTCCTGGTACACACATCGCAAGGTGTGGCAACCCCACTTGCGCTCGAGTGCGACTTCGATGTTGCATTTCACTCCTGCTTCAAACGCCCCTTCAGTTTTTTGTATGAGCCTGGGCACACACGTGCCACTTGTATAAAATACAGAGGATTTGAGCCACTCCTGTGACCTCCTGGGGCCTCCTCCTGGAGCCTCCTGGAGCCTCTTGCGGCCTCCTGGAGCCTCCTGGCGCTTCCTGTGGCCCCCTGTGGCCTCATGTAGCTTCCTGGAGCCTATTGGTGCTTCCTGGGGCCCCCTGGAGCCTCGTGGGGCCCCTTTGGCCTCCTGAGGCCTCCTGTGGCCTCCTGTGGGCTCCTGATGCCTCCTGGTACCTCCTAAGGCCTCCTGGGGCCTTCTGGAGTCTGCTGGAGCCTCCTGTGGCATCCTGAGCTTATCCTGAGGAGGATCCGTTCCCACGAGTCTGGCCGTCAGAATAGGTCAACCACTCGAGAGATCCTCCCAAACTTGGCGCGAACGGAGGAGTGCAACACCCCCAGGCGGCTCCCCTTGGGTGCGAAAACCAGCGCCTCGCTCGAGACATCCAAATCTGGTCCGACAAGTGGGGGACGTTGGGCACCGAAACAAGCACCCCGCTCGAGACATCCCCACCATTATGACGCGAACGGAAAAGTGAGATACCCCCTGGCGGCTCCCCCTTGGGGGTGCTGAAACCCGCGCCTCGTTCGAGACATCCTCACAATCTACCCTGTCGTCATCATCATCATCGTCATCAGCAGCAGCAGCAGCAGTAGCAGCAACAGCAGCATCATCATCACCGACATCATTACCATCGGCATCAGTGCTACCATCATCATCATCATCATCATCATCATCATCATCATCATCATCATCATCATCATCATCATCATCATCATCATCAGCATCAGCATCAGCATCATCATCATCATCATCATCATCAGCATCATCATCAGCATCATCATCAGCATCATCGTCGAAACATTCGCATCGTATAACGTGGTACAGCATCGCATAGCAAACCATACCATTACATAACATGCCATTACAGGTCATGCCACACAATGTCATAACATACCATATCTACCAAACCACTGCAAACCATACCATAACATAGCATACCATCACATACCATAACACGATGGGGAAACTGAGGACTGAGGGAGGTGAGTGAGGAGTTGCAACGTCAGAGTAATAACAGTAATCCCAGCCTTTGGATAGGTGGAGTAAAATAGCTTACCTTACTATTACATAGCCTCAGATGTCATACCTTACTTCAATCGCATACCATATCATAATGTAAGTGTTGAGTGTGACTCGGGATGATCCATCATCATCATCAGCAGCATCCTCATCAAACCACACCACACCATACCATCACCTAACATACCATACTATAACATCTCATAACGTATCATCATGTAACAGTTGGCTGTGGCTCGGAGAGTTCCACCATCATCATCAACATCATCGTCATCACCAACCTCATCATATCATAACATGATATAACATAACGTACCATAGCATTACTTGCCATAATATAGCACTGCACCTCAAGGTGTAATATAACATGATATACCATAACAATAACTACCGTATCACGACACGTCATACCATTACGTATATTACCATAGCATAAACACCAACATATAACTTGACGGGGGAGGAGAATGGAGGGGTGGGTAAGAAAGTTGGCGCGGCCGAAATAATAATAAGGACTCCATCCTATGCATATGGGCAATGACAAGACCCCAATTTATTCAATATTAGGAACATCTACTTATGTGCGTGTATATATACATCTATACATATACAGATGTGTGTGGCGGGTTCCAAATTGTTCTATTACCGGCCTTTTGGTCCCGGGCTTCCTCCGGTACTGGGGGCAACCTTAGCAAGACCTCTCTCAATATATTACCTTCAATTGTAACATCTGGGTTGCAACACATATGCCCGAGAATCCCTAATCAGGAAGGCCACGGTCCATCCGCAGAAAACCTACTTGTATCGACTGCGGTCCCGGGAAGAGCCTTCCCGGAGATGGGCTGGCATCCCGCGATCCGCACGGCTCTGTCGATCGGATCCAAAGTTCCGAGGGCTCCAAGAATGTCTCAGGCGAAACGGTCCAGAATGCCTCAAGTCAGGGCATCTCGGAGCCTGGGGTTCCGAGGATGTCTCAGGCGAAACGGGCCTGAGCACCTCGAGAACCGCATCTTGGACCCCAGAGCTGGTGGATGTCTGAGGCAGAATGTGACATCTCGAAAGGGTTCTCGAGAAAGGGCATCTCGAAAGGGTTCTGAGAATGCCTCCAGCGAAAGGGACCTGAGCACCTAGCGGACCGCATCATGGAACGCAAAATCGTGAGGGCATCTCAAGCGAAACGGGCCAGAATACTTCAAATCAGGGCATCTCGGAAACAGGGGTTCCGAGGATGTATCAAGCGAAACTGTCATGTGCACCTCGCGAACCGCATCATGGAGCCCAAAATGCGAGGATGTCTCAGGATAAATGGGCAAGAGCACCTCAAGTCGGGGCATCTCGGAGCCAGGGGGTCCGACGATATCTCAGGCGACTCGGGCCTAAGCACCTCAACTATCACAGCTTGGAAACCAGCATTGTGATGATGTCTCAGGCGAACCAGGCCAGAGCATCTCAAATCAAGGCATCTCCGAGCCCAGGGTTCCGAGGATGTCTGAAGCGAAACGGGCCTGAGCCCCTGTGGGCCATGGGGCGCACCGAGCTTTACTGAAGGCAACACATCCCGGGCACCTCCCAACAAAACCGCCGGGCCGTTGGGGTTGCCATGGTCGCCCGGGGCGACCCAGTCATGGGGTGCAGAACAGCCCCAAAGCTGACTATAGTGGCCAGCGAGGACCATGCAGCTCTGATAGTACACACGCCGACCTCACAAAACAACAAATGGGCCATTCGAGATATCGCCGCAATCTGGGCGCGAACAGGCCCGTGAAACACCCTTGGTCGGCAGAGCACCAGCCTGCATCACAAGACACGATCGACCCGCGTCCAGCCCTGTCGACGAGGAGTGTCCCGAAAGCATCGACAACACAAGTCCTTGCCTGATTGCAGCGCGAACATTACCATTCCTCCTCTTCCTCCTCCACATCCTCATCCTCCTCCTCATTCTCCTACGCTCCTCCTCCTCCCCCTCATTTCCCCTCCGCATCCTCCTCCTCCTCCTCCTGCTCCTCCTCCTCCTCCTCATCTACTCTTCGCACTTCTCCTTAGCAGGTGCTCAGAATTGCGAGGCTGGCCAGACCACGTCGCACGCGGCACCTTTGTACACGGAATTGCGAGGATGTTCCAGGCGAATCTGGCGGGATCACCTCGCGGGCGGCACCTCCAAGCCCAGAATAACAAGGATGTCTCAAGCGAAATGGGCGAGGCCACCTCAGGTCACGGCATCTCCGAACCCAAAATGTTGAGGATGTCTCAGGCGAACGGGCCAGACCACCTCTCGCGCCCAAAGTTGCGGGGATGTCTCAAGCGAGACGGGACAAATCAGCACTAATCTGGCGATTTCGGAAAACGGACTTGGACGGATTACTCAAGCGAAACGAGCCGGTTCAATTTTACGGGTTCCAGAAGGTCTCCACTCGCGGGACCGTCGGGAGGCACGAAATCTTACCTCAACCATGCCCCTGGGCACCGGCCAGGCAACCCGGGAACATTCCACAACAAATCCTTTATGACGGCAGCAAACGATAACTTCCCATAATACATACTTGTGCATCTTTAAAGAAATACATATTATGTAAGTCGGTATATACACTTTGAACTGGAATGCGCCTGAAGTACCTGGGACTGGCGAGCATTGACATATAAGGACGACGGATGCCTGGGCCCCAGGGCCAGAACTGTCCCGCTTCCAGCACTGTCCTCAGGACCTCCGGCGGCCTTTCGAGGTCTCGACCACCGCCCCTGGAGCGACTCCATGCAGAGTCGTTGGTTGACGGTCCCCAGGGCTCGGGGACGGCCACTGGACGCCGAGCACCGAACGCTGCAGCGCTGTGCTTTTGAAGCGACCACGCTCCAAACCGACCCCCCGAAACATGGAATGCCTGAGGCTCCTGCGCTTGTCACCGCCACCCTCCTCGAGTCGCCCACGTCCTCGAGGGGAGAGAAAGATGGGAGAGGGGAGAGGGGGAGTGTAAGGGAGGAGGGGGATGCAGAAGGGAGGAGCGAGTACCCCCGAACCGTCGCCCTGATCTTCTCGATTTCCAGCGCGACTCGACTCCGCTCCCCCTGCACCAGCTCCCTCCCTGCCCCGTGCTGCCCCCCCCCCCCCCGGAGAGTGGAGGCCCGTAACCATGCACCACCACCAAACCTGGCCAGGTCCATCGCAGGTTGCTGAAAGGTGTGCGTATGCACACTGCCGCCGCTCCCCCACCCCCGCGCCCTCCCATCGCAGGGCGCTTTCCATCTCTCCCCTCCCCCGCCACCCCGCCCTTCCCGCGCCTCCGTCGTCCCCGTTCGTCGTCCGTCGGTCGGCCGTCGGTCGTGCCGTTTCCGCATTCTACCGCTGGGATCCTCTGGCTTGGTTAAAAACAGCGTATGGACACCACCGACATGCCAGGGCTGTGCCCACACGAGGACGAAGCCTGGGATGAGCCCTGGCCACCTCTGGCAACGAATGGAACGATGCGAGATACAGTTGGTGAATGTGCTCGAGGGCTAGGTTCCTGACCACAACCTGGGCAACCCCTCTCATCTCATGTTTAGTTGGGGGCTCCTGCCCTCAATGTGAAGGGGAATACTTGTCCGCTTCTGGGAAGAGGGGGTGAGCACGAAGGACGTATGGCATCGATGGATGGGCAGTTCTGGGCGCCGCACCCGATCACGACGCCCACCCCACTGATGTCCTCAACCTCGAGGAGGAGGAGGGCGTTCCCCAATCATTGCCAGTGTGTGAGAAAAGCTGGACCGGCGTGCGCAGGAATGACCATCATTGCAGGCGTGGTGGGCAACTTCGACGACTGGGAGCACTTTGGACACTCATCGCACTCCAATGCTCGCCCTCCTGCCCTTTTGCACGTCCTCATCCTCACGCTTCTCCTCCTGTCCCCCCTTCCTATCGCCTCCTCTCCTCCTCCTCCTCCTCCTCCGCCTCCTCCTCCGCCTCCTCTAGTCCTTTTCCTTCAAAATAACTTCTCCCTGTCGCACCCCGAGGCCTGTTTTTAGGGCGGGCCAGGCGTTTAGCCTGAGACTTCCTGAAACTGAAGAAGTGGCAACAGTTTCACATAAGGAGGGCGGGTGGTTTTAAGAATGTGTCGCTCGCCTGAGCGCGGCGGACACTGTGCAAGAGCTTCAAGGATTGAGGGCAGGTGGTGTCAAAATGTGGCTCTCGCCTTAGCGCCGCGCACATTCGTTCTAACCAGTTGCAAAAGTTTCACGGATTGAGGGCGGGTCGTTTTCAGAACGTGGCTCTAGCCTTAGCGCCGCGCGCATTCGTTTTAAACATTAGCAAGAGTTTCACGGATACAGGGCGGTTCCTTTTCAACATGTGGATCTCGCATTAGCGCCGCGCACATTCGTTCATATAATTTGTAAGAGTTTCACGGATTCCCATTGTCACCGTGCAAGATATGGTGTTTGGAAGGTTGCGGATTATGCGGGTGCAACAGTTCTGCTGATTCGCGGTGTTGAAGTTCTAAAAATGGCGTTCTGACACGATTCACGATCGTCGAGAAGCGGCAATCGGGTGGATCCGTGGCGTTGAAATCCTGGAACAATGTTTTGGCAAGCTTCAGGGTCTTCAAGGGCGTCTTCAATGGAAATGTAAAGGAAATGAAATGACCCGTTGTAGGGGCTTCTGAAGAGGGAGCTTGAAGGGAGGGTTCATTCCAACATCGCTAAGGACTCTTTGGTTTACGCTGGTCCTCCTCCTCCTCCTCCTCCTCTTCCTCCCCATCCTTCTCACCGCGTGCCCCTCGTCACGCTTGTGGGGCAGAACTTTCCGGGGGGGGGGGCAGCTCAGGGCGGGAAACGTCGACCTGGATTCGGCGATACATCGCCGATAGATCAGCGATGGGCCGCCGATAGCAGATCCACACGTTCCTGAGCGAGAGGGGCCCCCATCGGCGATCCATGGGCGATTTGGGTTCAGTGCGTCACCCCCTGAGCCTATCCCCCCCGAACCTTGCCGCTGACTCCTCCTCCTCCTCACCGAATGCTCCACGTCCTCATACCCCTCGTCCAACGTCGGCGTCAAAGCTGAGCGCTCCGCCCATGCACTCGACGGCGGTATCAGGAATCCGCGGGCACCCCGTCTGGTCTGGTCCGGGGCAAGTCTGGAGACACCGGTGCGGATGCTGGGGAGGACGCGGACGAGGGGAAGAAACACTTCCCCTCCTGCTCTTCCTCTGCACCACCCTGCTCTTCCTCTCCTCTCGGAGATCCAGGTGTTTTTTGTGTGTGTAGGTGTGTAGGTGTGTAGGTGTGTAGGTGTGTAGGTGTGTAGGTGTGTAGGTGTGTAGGTGTGTAGGTGTGTGTGGGTGTGGGTGTGTGTGTGTGTGTGTGTGTGGGTGTGTGGGTGTGTGGGTGTGTGGGTGTGTGGGTGTGTGGGAATGTGTGGGAATGTGTGGGAATGTGTGGGAATGTGTGGGAATGTGTGTGTGTGTGTGTGTGTGTGTGTGTGTGTGTGTGTGTGTGTGTGTGTGTGTGTGTGGGGGGGGGGGGGGGGGGGGGTCCCCTGGTGTTCCCATGGGCGGCGTTTCCGCCCGAGTCGTCTTCGGACGGGGGGCCCTCAGAGGCCGAGAGCGGCACAACACTGCCGCCAGGAGTTTTTGCCTAGCAGGTCCTGGGGGATCATAGAAGAACTGCGCATTTTCTTAGGGTGGAGGGCTCAGGGTGAGATCCACCTCGAAAATCAATCCGTCTTTTGGCTCACCTCTTGCAGATTCAGGCTTCGAAGATCCATCGGAACGGCATTTCAGATTTCACCCTTTGCCCTCCACCCAAAGAAAATGCTCGGAAGAAGAAAAACTACACAAACACACACTTTTGGCCCTCCGCGCGGGTTCCTTGGATTCGCGCCTGGGCCCCCCTCCCTGGCGCGCGGAGCGCGCCAGGGGCGGCGCCGCTAAGGGGGCCCAGGTGCGGATCCAAGCAATCCGCGCGGAGCGCCAACAGTTTATGGCTTATGTGTATGGTGTTTTTTCCTCTTCGACTCTTGTTAGGCGCCATGATGCACATGCCACCCTGGATTTGGCGCGCGGTCGCCGAATCCATGGATCGGGGGAGGTGCCCTCCCCAAAGAACGGCCAGCGCCGCTCCGTTCGGCGGCGGAAATCCGCGATTTCCCACGGAAACGGGACCCGTCGCCAATCCACGCCCCCTTGGTCCATGTTTGCGATCGCCTGACCTTGTCAGGCGCCATGCTGCACATGCCCCCCCGGTGTATGGCCAGCCCCCCTGGCGGCACGCACAGCCAGCGGGAGGTGGGGGGGGGGGGCCGGGCGCTGGCGGCGGCGGCGGCGGCAGCGCTCACCGTGGCGCGACGCCGGCAGCGGCGCGGGCGGCGAGACACAGGCGGCGAGCCCAGCCCAAGAGGCTCCCAAAGAGGACTCAAAAAGCCAACCAGATGCCAACCAGAGCCCCAGAGGGTCATTCCAAGAGGCACCCTCAAGCCCCAAGTATCCTAGAGGCTCTTCCACAAGACTCCTAGCCAGCCCCACGAGCCCGCCAAGAGCCGAGCAAAAGGCTCCCCAAAACCTCCACCGGAATTCCCCCGAGATCCGATTTTTCCCAACCATCCTGTGGTGTTGGGTCCTCGTTCTGAAGAAAGCCTCCTCCTCCTTCTACTCCTCCTCCTACCACTCTTCCTCCTCCTCCTCCTCCCGCTCCTCCCTCCTCCCATGACCCCCTCTCTCTTTTGGCACACCCCTCACACGTTTCGCGGCCCCAGAGGGAGCTCCACCGAAGGCCCAGATGCCAGCGCTCGCGCACTCATCTTGGCACACCCCTCACACGTTTCGTGTCCCCATGGGGGACTCCACCGAAGGCCGAAATACCAGCGCTCGCACGCGGCCACCGGAATCATTTTCGCACACCCCTCACACTTTCGTGCCCCCATGGAAGGCTCCACCGAAGGCCCAGATGCCAGCACTCGCATGCGGCCACCGCACCCATCCTCACACGTTTCATGGCCCCATAGGGAGCTCCACCGAAGGCCCACATGCCAGCGCTCGCATGCGGTCACCGCACCCACTTTGGCACACCCCTCACACCGTTCGTGGCCCTGTAGGGAGCTCTATCGAAGGCCCCAGCGGCGGTGTTCGCATGCGTTCCCCTCACCCAGTACATCATTTCGTGGTCACACGAGAAGCTCCGCCCAAGGCTCCGTGACATGGTTCGCATGCGCTGCCCCCACCCTGTGCAACGCTTCGTGGCCCCATAAGGAGCTCCACCGAAGCCCCCAGTGGCGGTGTCCGCATGCGACTCGTGGCCCCAGAGGGAGCTCCCCCTAAGGCCCAAATGACGGTGTTCGCATGCGTTGCCCCTACCCTGTGCAACGCTTCGTGGCCCCACAGGGAGCTGTTGAAGGCTTCAGTGGCGGTGTTCGCATGTGTCTCCCACACCCTGTGCAACGCTTCGTGGCGCCATAGGGAGCTCCACCGAAGGCCCCAGTGGCGGTGTTCGTTTGCTTCTCCCCCATCCAGTACAACGCTCGGTGGTCCCATGAGAGCTCCACCGAAGGCTTCAGTGGTGGTATCCGCATGCGTCTACCCTACCCAATACAGCGCTTCGTGGCCCCATAGGGAGCTCCACCGAAGGCCCAAGTGGCGGTGTTCGCATGCGTCTCCCCCGCTCAGTAAACGTGTCGGGGCTCCATATGCCCAGAGCGGGGCACCCGGAAGGCCCGACCCTTTCCTCGAGGCCTGCTTTCTATCCCGAGTCGGTTTTTGACTATTCCAAGGCCCAGCGAGGGCCTGAGGAGGCCGAAGGCTGCCCGAGAAGGCGTTTATTTATGTTCGGCGACGACGGGCGTCATGGGGGGGGGGGGGAGAGCGGAGGGGGGTATGACGTGACGGCCCCCCCCCGCCGTGTGGCTCCGGCACCACAGCCGCGCCCGCGCGCACGACGCGACGAGCGACGAGCGACGAGCGACGACGACGCGAGCAGCATGTAAGTGGCGATGTGCCCACTGCGCCTGTGTACACCACAACGCTCGCGTGGACCACACCGCGCGCGTGCACCACAGCGCCTTCGTACATCGCAACAGCCGTGTGCAAAGCACCGCCCGCGTATACCACAATACTTGGGAACACTACAGCGCTAGTGTACATACACCGCAGCAGCCATGTGCAACACAACGCCCGTGTACACCAGTGCTCGCGTGCACCGCAGCGCCTGTGCACGCCACAGCGCCTGTCTACACCACAGCATCCGCGTGCAACGCAACGCTGGTGTACACCACAGCGCCTGCGTGCATAGGGCAGGTAGAAGGAGCATGTACGTCAGGATCTGATGCGGACAACTAAACGCCACGCCAGGAAAGTTCTGATAATCGAATGCGATGTTTGTTCCTCCTCCCTCCTCCTCAACCTACTCCTCCTCCTCCTCGTCCTCCTTTTCCTCCTTCTTACCCCTTGTCGTGCGGTTTGGCGGTACAACGCACGTGCGCATCTCAGCGTGCGCCGCAGAATGGTCGATTGAATCGGGCCACTTGCTTCTCGGACGGCCAGTTTAGCTGGAGCCTCTTGGACGCATATGAGAGTTAGGGTGATGCGGGCGGACTCGGGGGGACTCGTAGATTCCAGCGGCGCTCTTTTGTCCATGAGGATTTGTTTTCCATTGTTTTCTCTGAAATCCACACGCGCTCCATTTTGTCACAAGGATTCCTTCTGAAACTCTATACACAACAACGGTGCTGTGTTGCACACGGCTGATGTGGTGCACACAGGCGCCGTGGCGTACAAAGGCACTGCAATGCACGCAAGCATTGTGATGTACAGTGGTGCTGTGTCGCGCACGGCTGATGTGGTGTACGGAGGCGCTGTGGTGTACACAGGACCTGCTGTGCCCGCAGGCGCGGTGGCACAAACTGACGTTGTGTTGCACGCGGCTGGTGTGGTGTACATTGTCGGTGTGGTGTACACAGGCGCTGTGGTGCACGCGGGCACTGTGATGTACACGGGCGTTGTGGTGCATATCGCCACCTACGTGTTCGTGCTGCCCGTCATCCGTCATTCCTAACCATTCCCAAACGCCGCCGGCGCGAAACGTGACGTCATCGGCCCGGACTTAAAAACAGGCTCCAGCCGCGTCCGCGCGCACGACGACGATGAGCGACGAGCGACGAACCACGAGCGACGACGACGAACGACGACGACGGCGACGACGACGACGACACCTGCAGACCAGACACCTATGCGGATTCCTACGCGGACGCCTACGCGGATCCCAACGCGCACGGCGGCAGTGCCCGGAGCGCACTGGGGGGGAGGAGCGTTACGTCATACGGGGGGGGGAGGGGGGGAGCGGGGGCCATGACGCCCGTCATGCCCCAAGCAATAAAGAAATGGCCTCCAACAACCGCCCGTTCCTCGACGCGGGCACTCCTGGCTCTGAGATCCTCGGCAGGGGTCTTCTGCGGCCATCGGCGGAGCCACCCGGGATGCCCAGCGCCCAGATGCAAGCCGTGGCCGGCGCTTTCAGCTCCCCGCGCGGCGGCGCGGCAGCATCTGGGCCGAGGGGCAGTGGGGACATCGTCATCATCCTCATCCTCATCCTCATCCTCATCCTCATCCTCCTCCTCCTCCTCCTCCTCCTCCTCCTCATCATCATCATCATCATCATCATCATCATCATTATCCTCATGCTCATCCTCATCATCCTCATCCTCATCCTCATCCTCATCCTCATCCTCATCCTCATCATCATCATCATCATCATCATCATCATCATCATCATCACCATCATCATCATCCTCATCATCATCATCATCATCATGGGGACGGCATCCTCCTTGCTGCTCCTGCTGCCGCCACGAGGCCTACACGAGATGCACCCCGCTACCAGCCAAAGGGCGGCCCCGTGGCAGAGGCAAGAGAGACGCGGCTTCGGCGGCGGCCGAACGACAGACGTCGGAAGATGACAACGGAGGGGCGCCGGGAGGCTGGGAAGCTCGGGTGGAAACGTGGGGTGAAGAACGTGCGCCTCTCATGCTCGGGAGCGGCCAAGAGGGGGGTGTCCAAGAGGGGGGGGTGCAAATCATGACCGTCGGCATGTGCGCGGCCCAGCGGGGGGGCCAGGGACGTAATGAAATAAGATGGGGCGCCATGAAATCTGGGGAAATATCATGGCCCACGCCATGATATCCACCCCCTCCCCTAGTCATCACCCCCCTCATTTCCGCCCCCGACATGCACCGTTTGGGCCCGTAGTGGCAGGCCGGCATCGTTTAGGCCTTTTTCATTCGGACTACTTCCCTGCAAGCCTCAACCTCCCGGACGGCTATTGTCCCATCGCTACCGCCCGCCCGGGAAGTCACACGATCAATTACCATGCTAGAGGCCTCCTAGATGGAGGCCGAATAGATTGGGACAGAAGATCGCACCACATCGGCGATGTCGACGATGCATCGGCGCTATCGGCTTGGAGAAAGTCGGACTCCACACCGAGCCGCATCGCCGATGCATCGGCGATAAGGAGCAGTCCTCCGACCCCGTCTACTCCGACCCCATCTGAGCAAGAACCGACCGTCCTGGCATGCCTATAGGCCTGCCACGAAACGCTCTTAGAGCCCAAGAACGTTCTAAGAACAAACACCATGTTCTTAGACCATGAACCCGATGTGAGAAGACAAGACAGTCCCAGCCAGAAATGTGTAACATTTCGTGGAAGCCACCGTCGGTTTCTAGAACATGACTTGGTAGGCCTATAGGCACGCAAGGACGATGCGCCACTGCATGACCCATCCAGGAGGCCGTGCCATGCGCTGGCCAGCCGGCCGCACATCCACATGGCCGGCGCGACGGTGGTGCCCGGAGAGAGGGAGGGGTCGGGCTGCTGCTGATCCCGCTGCCGCTGCCGCTGCTGCTGCTGCCGCTGCTGCTGCCGCTGCTGCTCTCGCTCGTGCATGGTGAGCGTGTTTTTAGTCGGCGTTTCGACATTGGGCGGAAGGGGGGGGGGAGGGGGAGCGTCTGGCTCCGGACCTCTTCTCAGTCCGACTGTTTGGGCCGGCCCGTGCGTCCTATGGGGGAGACTCCACCTGCTCGAAACAGGCGCCCGAAAACAGCCAAGATCTAGTTCATGGGGGGGCGGGGGATAGGGTGCGAGGGACCACGCCGATCGGCAAAATAATGAATCCGCTGGCCCCCTTGTGGGGCCACCAGGCTGTATGCCGAAGGTTCGCAGTTTCCTGTACCAGTTGCAGCTTCCAGTTTCCGCTGTTACAATTCTGCTTCTTGCTGCTTGCTGTTCCTTGTTGAATGACCGCGCGAGGGGGGGGAGGCCCAAACGGGCAGGTTCAGCACGCCCTGAGCGTGTTGTCTGAATTGCTGGGGTGGGTAAAAATTGACACCCCTCACGCATATCGGCGGGGTCAGGGTCCAAAAACACAGGGGATGTGCCACATTTCTGACATTCGGTGGTACCCCTCACGCAGATCGGCGGGGTCAGGGTCCAAAAACACAAGGAATATGCCACATTTCTACCTTTGCTGGCACCCCTCACGCAGATCGGCGGGGTCAGCGTCCAAAAACACAGGGGAGTCTCAACATTTCTGAAATTCGGTGGCACCCCTCACGCGGATCGACAGGGTCAGGGTCCAAAAACACATGGGATTTGCCACATTTCTGAAATTCGGTGGCACCCCTCATGCAGATCCGTAGAGTCAGGGTCCAAAAGCACACGGGATTTGGCACATTTCTAGCTTTCGGTGGCAGCCATCACGCAGATCCGTAGGGTCAGGGTCCAAAAACACAGGGGATGCGACATGTCTGAAATTCGATAACACACCTCACCCAGATCGGCGGGGTCAGGGTCCGAAAACCCAGGGGATTCTCAACATTTCTGAGACTCGGTGGCACCCCTCACGCGGATCGACAGGGTCAGGGTCCAAAACACACAAGGGATGTGCCACATTTCTGACATTCAGTGGCACCCCTCACGCAGATCCGTAGAGTCAGGGTCCAAAAACATACAGAATTTGCCACGTTTCGGAAATTCAGTAACACCCCTCACGCAGATCCGTAGGGTCAGGGTCGAAAAACAAACAGGTCCCGACACTGCTTCACGGCGGCGCCCAGACCTCAAGATTTAGCTTTTGCATCTCCCATTGTCCGAGACAGGGGGCCGGCGGCATGGGGCGAAGCCCTTACGGATAAAAAAACGTTCACCATGGGAGGCATGGCCCACTGTCAGAGAGGCGCTGTTTCGAGGCAGCCTCGAGAAGAGCGGCCCCGCAGTGCTTCCATCTTCGCTCCAGGCAATCGACATGCGATTGACGCTGCTGTGACTCCGCTGCCTGCCCAATATGTCAGCAGGGCAAACGTTGGGCTGTCGTCGCGCCTGCTGTCTCTCAGCCATAGCATCAGCCTGCCCCTGATGTTAATATGTGCCCCTCTGCGTGCGCTTCAGTCTCCTGGAGCATTGGCGCGCGCTGTTGGGCGGCGCCCGCATCTCCTCATTTACGGGCGCAGCCCGTAATTTCATTCTCGCGAGGCAGACAGACTGAACTGAACCACCAGGCCGTTAGACGGCAGTTTTACTTCCGCGGGTGAGGATATTTCGGTGGCAGTTTTGAGCCAGCGGGTGAGGAAATTTCGGTCTCAGTTTTGAGCCGGTTGGTGAGGATATTTCGGTGGCAGTTTTAAGCCGGCGGTTGAGGATATTTCGGTGGCAGTTTCAAGCCAGCGGGTGAGGATATTTCGGTGGCAGTTTTGAGCCAGCAGTTGAGGACATTTCGGTGTTTCAGCGGGTGAGGATATTTCGGTGGCAATTTGTTTCCGCGGGTGAGGATATTCCGGTAGCAGTTTAAGCCAGCCGGTGAGGATATTTCGGTGGCAATTTTAAGCCAGCGGGTGAGGAAATTTCGGTGGCAGATTTATTTCCGCGGGTGAGGGTATTTTGGCGGCAGTTTTAAGCCGGCAGATGAGCATATTTCGGTCGCAGGTTTATTCCCGCGGGTGAGGATATTTCGGTGGCAGTTCTAAGCCACCGGGTGAGGATATTTCGGTGGCAGTTTTAAGCCAGCGGGTGAGGATATATTTCGGTGGCAGTCTCAAGCCAGCGGGTGACGATATTTCGGTGGCAGTTTTATTTCCGCGGGTGAGGATAATTCGGTGGCAGTTTTAAGCCAGCGGGTGAGGATAATCCGGAGGCAGTTTTAAGCCAGCGGGTGAGGATATTTCGGTAGCAGTTTTAAGCCAGCGGGTGAGGAAATTTCGGTGGCAGTTTTCTGCCAGCGGGTGAGGACATTTCGGTGGCAGTTCTAAGCCAGTGGATGCAGATATTTCGGTGACAGTTTTAAGCCAGCAGGTGAGGATATTGCGGTGGCAGTTTTAAGCCAGCGGGTGACCATCACCCGCTCGATAACACCTCGATAACACCCGATAACTCGTCGATAACATGTTTTCGAGATGTGTTCGAGATGTTATCGAGGTGCTATCGAGTGTGATCGAGCTCGATAGCGCTCGAGAGCACCTCGATGACACTCGATGACACCTCGATAGCATGAGGTGTTATCGATGTGTTATCGAATATTATCGAGCGGTGGCAGTTTTAAGCCAGCAGGTGAGGATATTTCGGTGGCAGTTTCATTTCAGCGGGTGAGGATATTTCGGTGGCAGTTTCAAGCCAGCGGGTCAGGACATTTCGCTGGCAGTTTAACCCAGCGGGTGAGGATATTTCGGTGGCGGCTTTAAGAAAGCGGGTGACAATATTTCGGTGGCAGTTTTAGTTCCGCGGGTGAGGATATTTCGGTGGCAGTGTTAAGCCAGCAGGTGAGGAAATTTCAGTCTCAGTTTTGAGCTGGTGGGTGAGGATATTTCGGTGGCAGTCTTAAGCCGGCGGTTGAGGATATTTCGGTGGCAGTTTTAAGCCAGCGGTTGAGGATACTTCGGTGGCAGTTTCACTTCCGGGGGTGAGGATATTTCGGTGACAGTTTTCTGCAAGCGGGTGAGGATATTCCTGTGGCTGCTTTGATCCAGCGGGTGAGGATACTTCGGTGGCAGTTTTAAGCCCGCGGGTGAGGATATTTCGGTGGTAGTTTTAAGCCAGCGGGTGAGGATATTTCGATGGCAGTTTTAAGCCCGCGGAGGAGGAGGAGAAGGAGGAGGGAGGAACCGAGAATATCTGTGCTCGGCGCGGGCATCCAGCAGCCACGCGATGCGTCATTCGCTTGGTTGGCCCATCCGACGGCTACGCATCCAGCGCGGTGCTGCGCCCGTATATATGCTCGCCCCTTTGCGTGGGGCTGGCGGGGGGCCAAGGGGCGAGCTGTCTGGTGATTTTTCGGGGGCGTGCAGACATGGATTACCGATACATGGATTCGGCGCGCGGTCGCGAAACCCATGGATCGGGAGAGGGGCCCTCCCCAAAATGCGGCCGGTGCCGCCTCGTTCGGCGGCGAATCACCAGACAGCTCGCCCCTTGGCCCCCCGCCAGCCCCACGCAAAGGGGCGAGCATATATACGGGCGCAGCACCGCGCTGGATGCGTAGCCGTCGGCTGGGCCAACCAAGCGAATGACGCATCGCGTGGCTGCTGGATGCCCGCGCCGAGCACAAATATTCTCGGTTCCTCCCTCCTCCTTCTCCTCCTCCTCCGCGGGCTTAAAACTGCCATCGAAATATCCTCACCCGCTGGCTTAAAACTACCACCGAAATATCCTCACCCGCGGGCTTAAAACTGCCACCGAAATATCCTCACCCGCTGGCTTAAAACTGTCACCGAAATATCATCACCCCTGGAAGTGAAACTGCCACCGAAATATCCTCACCCGCTGGCTTAAAACTGCCACCGAAATATCCTCACCCACCGGCTCATAACTGAGACCGAAATGTCCTCACCTGCCGGCTTAAAACTGCCACCGAAATATCCTCACCCGCGGAAACAAAACTGCCACCGAAATATTCTCACCCGCTTTCTTAAAGCCGCCACCGAAATATCCCCACCCGCTGGGTTAAACTGCCAGCGAAATGTCCTCACCCGCTGGCTGGAAACTGCCACCGAAATATCCTCACCCGCTGAAATAAAACTGCCACCGAAATATCCTCACCTGCTGGCTTAAAACTGCCACCGCTCGATAACACTCGATAACACATCGATAACACCTTATGCTATCGAGGTGTCATCGAGTGTCATCGAGGTGCTCTCGAGCGTTATCGAGCTCGATCACACTCGATAGCACCTCGATAACATCTCGAACACATCTCGAAAACATGTTATCGACGAGTTATCGGGTGTTATCGAAGTGTTATCGAGCGGGTGATGGTCACCCGCTGGCTTAAAACTGCCACCGCAATATCCTCACCCGCTGGCTTAAAACTGTCACCTAAATATCCTCATCCACTGGCTTAACACTGCCGCCGAAAAATCCTCACCCGCTGGCAGAAAACTGCCACCGAAATTTCCTCACCCGCTGGCTTAACACTGCCACCGAAATATCCTCACCCGCTGGCTTAAAACTGCCTCCGGATTATCCTCACCCGCTGGCTTAAAACAGCCACCGAATTATCATCACCCGCGGAAATAAAACTGCCACCGAAATTTCCTCACCCGCTGGCTTGAGACTGCCACCGAAATATCCTCACCCGCTGGCTTAAAACTGCCACCGAAATATCCTCACCCGCTGGCTTAGAACTGCCACCGAAATATCCTCACCCATAGGAATAAAACTGCGACCGAAATATGCTCATCTGCCGGCTTAAAACTGCCGCCAGAATACCCTCACCCGCGGAAATAAATCTGCCACCGAAATTTCCTCACCTGCTGGCTTAAAACTGTCACCGAAATATCTTCACCGGCTGGCTTAAACTGCTACCGGAATATCCTCACCCGCGGAAACAAATTGCCACCGAAATATCCTCACCCGCTGAAACACCGAAATGTCCTCAACTGCTGGCTCAAAACTGCCACCGAAATATCCTCACCCGCTGGCTTAAAACTGCCACCGAAATATCCTCACCCGCTGGCTTAAAACTGCCACCGAAATATCGTCACCCGCTGGCTTGAGACTGCCACCGAAATACCCTCACCCGCTGGCTTAAAACTGCTACCGACATATCCTCACCCGCGGAAATAAAACTGCCATCTAACGGCCTGGTGGTTCAGTTCAGTCTGTCTACCTCGCGAAAATCAAATTACGGGCTGCGCCCGTAAAAAACCGCGATGTCCTATGGAAACGGGACCCGTCGCTGATCCACGCCCCCTTGATCCACGCCCCCTGATCCCTTGCTGAGTAGGAGGAGGAGGAGGAGGAGGAGGAGGAGGAGGAGAAGGAGGAGGAGGAGGAGGAGGAGGAGGGGGAGGAGGAGGAGGAGGAGGAGGAGGAGGCCCCTAGCTGTCGGCCGAGTTTTGAGCGACACGTTCAGCTTGCGTTCTCCGCCTCGGTGTCTCTGTGCGTGTGCGGCCGCTCTCCCTCCGTCGCTCGTCTGCCGGCTGCGGGTCTCCGTCGCGGGTCTCGCGGCGCAGGCCGTGCCGTGGGGGCCTCGCGCGTGCTCGCGCCTGGCACCTCCGCCAGGGAGCTGGACCCTGGATGCACGAAGCAAGTCCTCCCCCCTCTCTCTGTCCCCAGCCCTTCGAGTGGGTGGTCGACTACGAAATAGATGTACCCCAACATTGCTTGCTCTAGCGAATCCATGCAACATGTCACATCTTTTTTTAAGTTGCGACGAGGAAATCAAAAATGGGGTAAATCAACTCTGGTCGATCCCCTACTCGAGACATCCATCCGACGTTGTGATTGCTCAATCCGGGCCTATCAGGCCCCAGTCGGCGATGAGCGAACGCTTGGGGGTCGCTGCGGCATTCCCCCCAATGAGCCTATCCCTCCCGCTCCTTCCCCACGAAACCAGACTACTTCCCCGTACCCCTTTGTTGAGCAGGGACCGACCGTCCCAGCATTCCTATAGTCCTACCACGAGATGTTCTTGGAACCCCACAATGTTCGAATAACAAGAACAATGTGCTTAGAACAGAAACCCGATATGAAAAACAACAAAACTGACTCCGCCAGAAATGTGAAACGTCAAAAGGTTATTGAAACAGTGTTTGGCAGGGCAGTAGGCGAGCCAGAACGCTTCGTCACTGCTTGACTCTGGCTAATCCGGAAGACGTGCGAATACGCCACCGCGAGCTTGTCTGCAGAGACCCCCTTCCTTCAGCGTGGAGCGCGGCGAGCAGCGCGGGCCGCAGGTACTTCCAAGGTCGCCAGCGGACGCTGGTGAAGCAATGATTTAAGAGGAGGAGCAGGGGGAGGAGGAGGCAGGAGGTAGGAGGAGGAGGAGGAGGAGGAGGCCGAGGAGGAAGAGGAAGAGGAGGAGGAGGAGGCTCAAAATCGGCCCACCCTACGGACGTTCAATAGATCGTCGACCCCCCATCCTGATGGAGGAACCGACGACGACGGAGACGACAACGACGACGACGACGACGACGACGCCGGCGGTGACGACGACCACGACGACCACGAAGGCTGGCGACGACAACGACAGCAACGACCCCCCAAAAAAGCGAACATGTGATCTAACAAGCTGCTTGAACGCTCCGCTGCTCCTGCCTCTCCCGGGTACCCACACGCTGAGCCTACCTTGGGGGGGCCTCCTCTCATGATGAGCCTGCTTTCCACCACCACCACCACCACCATAAGTTGGAGGGGGGGAGAAGGAGGAGGGCGAGGAGGAGGAGGACGAGGAGGAGGAGGAAGAGGAGGACCCCACCCCCTCCAACCTATGGTGGTGGTGGTGGTGGAAAACACGCCGATCATCTCATACCAGAGCCTGGGAGAAGCAGTCAGCAATGCACTCAGTGTGTGAGGGGGGGGAACCAAAGGGTACCGATGCCGCTGCTCCCCCGGCCTCCCATGGGGTGCGCTCTGACCAGACTTTCGAGGCGAATCCGGCGGTGGCGAGGAGGGCCTCCGAGGAGGCCCAGACAGGGGAAACCGAGGGAGGGAGGCCCAGACAAGGGAAAACGAGGGAGGGGAACACGAGGGGAAAACGGGGGAGGAACCCCAGACAAGGGGCCAACGAGGCATGGGTACCTCCTCCTCCGCCGAGCGTGCGCACCGCGCCCCCGTGGCCGCCACGCGACCGCACGCGGCCGCGGGCAACTCTTCTCCGCTGGAGCGGGTTGCGAGAACGGTCTCGGGAGGGCGCCGCTGCGACGCGCGGGGGCCGCCAGGCTGTCTCAGTGAAAACTGTCAGGACGCATCGAGAGGGAGCCGTTGCGGCCGCAGCTGCGCCTAGAAATTTCTCTCGAGAGTACCGTGCCTGAGTGTCATACAGCCGGCCTGTGTCACAAGGCTGCGCGATAAGGATGCAAGGGCCTCGGACGCCCATGTCGAAGCTTCTCGAGCGGGGCACGGCCAGTGAAACTGGCCCAGAATGGACAGAGGAGGCAAGGATGGAAGGGTATCCTTGGGAAGGTTGCCCAGCATTACTATGCGGGCTGACTATAATGCATATACGTCCAGGGCGCATGCGAGTAAGCAAAGTTAAGTACCGAGCGAGAGCCGCTGACGTCGCAACTGGGCCTTCACCTATTTTGATGAATTGCGAGGAAGTCTCGGGCGAGACTGCCGTTCCTGAGGGGCTTCTCTGGCCAGGGCGCAGAGGAGTAAAATTGAGAGGATGCCTCACGCGAGAGCGGTTGTCCTCGCAGCTGGGTCGTCACCACCTTGCGTGACGTGCGAAGTATGCACGCTCGGGCGAGAGCGCCGTTCATGAGCTAGGGGGCCTTCCTGGCCAGGGCGTGAGGAAGTACCCAGCGGGAACCATTGTCGCAAATGGGCCGTCAGGGGCCGGAATGGGGGACCAATCCCGCGCTCGAGCAGGAGCCCGGTTTCAAAGCAAATGCAGCCGGCGTCGAGGCGCGAGCGCCCATGCCCGTTCTCCTAGAGCAACAATGAATAATCTCCAGGAGTGAACATTCCACGACGACGGCGACGACGACGAGAACAGCCACGCCGACAGCGAAAACCACGACGACGAGCACGACAATGACGACCCCTCCGAAACCGATCCCTGGACCTCTCCTGGGGGTGTGCGTTGACCCGGAATTCAAGAGGGAAACGCTCCGGCAGTGGCATCGAGAAGGCCCCCCCACAGGCCAACCCTGAAAAGAAAATCGCTCAAACACTTTGTGATCTGCGGGGCGAGAGCGAACCTCTTCCGCTAAAGGCTAATCAAAAAAAATCGCTGAACACACATCCTACAGCGATCAATGGACCTCGAACGATCGACGATCGACGACGGCGACGAAGACGAGGACAACGGCGACGACGGCGACGACCCAGGCGAACGGCGGCGACGGCGGCAGCGACGAAGGCCTCGACGACGGCGACGACCCCCGGGACTCTCCGAGAGCCTCCGAGAGCCTTCCAACGCCTTCGAGAGCCTCCGAAGACCTCCGGAGACTCGAAAACAGTAGAGGAATCGCCGACGACGAAGACGACGAACCTCTACTCGGAATCGGTTCCCGACTTCTCTGTGGACCCCTCCTGGGGTCCATCCTGGACAGTTCTTCGCCTAGAGGCTTCCTGGAAGCGATCTCAGCAGATGGGGTCGGAGGATGGCGCGGCATCGTTGATGCATCGCCGATGAACCAGCGGTGTCGGCGATGCATCGCCGACGAAGGCGTGCAGAAAATGGGGCTCCACATCGAACTGCATCGGCGATGCATCGGTGGTGCGGCGCCATCCTCCGACACCACCTGCTCCGGCTCTCGACCCTCGACCCTTGACCGAGCCCCGAGCCCGCACGAACCTCGACCCTCGGTCGATCCTGAAGCCTCGATCGATCCCCGCTACTCGATCCTCGGCCAGCCCTCGATCCGTCCTCGAGCCCCGACTGGCCCCCACTGGGAGGCCCGCCGAGCTCGCCACCGCAGGCCCACCTCGGCGGCCACGGGGCCGCTCCCGAGGGTACACGAGGCCCCCTTGGCCTGAAGCCGAACGAGCCCCCCCCCCGCCCCCCCCAAGTGATGGTTCGTGTCCTTGACCACTATGTCGAATGCAGCCCACAGTAGGCTCAAGTCGGGCCTGTCCCCCTACGGGGGGATTTTCGACGACAAATAATACAACAGACCCCCCAAATACCCCAAAAAGTTATAAAAAAGACTCCAAACATAGTCCCCAGACTATGTTTGGACTATTGTTGGATTATGTTTAGATATTTTTAACTATTCGTCGAAAGTCCCCCTGTAGGGGGACGCGCCCGACTTAACAGTAGGCTTCTCGGCGCAGTAGCGCCGCCGTCTTGGCCTTGAAACCCTCGTCGAGCTCCATAGTCGATGGGACGGGCCGCGGTCGTCCAGGGGGCGAAGAGAACCTCAAAGGGGCAAGGGAAGGGCCTGCCTACCCCCCCCCCCCCAGGCCGCGGCGATCCCGACGACCCTCCTCCGTCGGTCCCTCCCCTCGTGGTCGAAGAGAACATCAAAATGGCAAGGGAAGGGTCTGCTTACCCCCCCCAGGCCGCGGCGATCCCGACGGCCCTCCTCCGTCGGTCCCTCCCCTCGTCGTCTTCCCCTCGTCGTCTTCCTCTCTCGTCGTCGTCTTCCTCCGCTCGTCGTCTTCCTCTCTTCGTCTTCCCCTCCTCCGTCGGTTCCTCCCCTCCTCGTCGTCGTCTCGGCCGTCTTCCGCTCCTCGGGCCCCTAACCGGCGGTCCCTCCGTCGCTCCTGCGGCTCTGTCGCCTGGGCCCTGGCGCTCGACTCTGGCCCACGCCCACGCAACGTCGATCGATGCTGGAGCCTCGCTCGAGTACCGATCCTCGATCTAGGCCGGGCACGTCCCCCTACGGGCGGATTTTGGAGGAAACGCTAAAAATATCCCCCCCCCAAAACAAGGAACATCAGATATTCAAGAATGATGAACAAAACAGTCCCCAGACTAGTTCTCTACCATGTTTGAAAAGATTCCCCCTCTGAAGGGACAGGCCCCACTTCATCCTCGATCCTCGATCGACCGATCCTCGATCCTCGATCCTCGATCGATCCTCGATCCTCGATCATTTTCGAACATTCTCGATCCTCGATCCTCGATCATCCTCGATCCTCGATCCTCGGTCATCCTCGATCCTCGATCCTCGATCATCCTCGACCTCGATCCTCGATCCTCGATCATCCTCGATCCTCGATCGATCCTCGATCCTCGATCCTCGATCCTCTGCGACCCCCCATCGATGCTCGGACCGCAACCGGGGAGGCCCGGCTCTCCGCGCCGCCGCCCCCGAGGCTCAAGGGACCCCGCGCGGCCCTGCGGGGACCTTCGCACCCAGACATCCGGCGTCCCGATTTTTTCGAGGCACTGGACCCCGATCTCTCGACCACATGCGGATATGAGGATGGTGAGGAGGGGGGGGGGAGGAGGAGGAGTAGGAGGAGGAGGAGGAGGAGGAGGAGGAGGAGGAGGAGGAGGCGGAGGAGGAGGCGGAGGCGGAGGAGGAAGAAGAGGAGGAGGAGGAGGAGGAGTTGGAGGAGGAGTTGAAGGAGGAGGAGGAAGAGGAAGAGGAGGAGGAGGAGGAGGGGGAGAGGGGGAGGGATCGGCAGCATCAGCAGAAATCATCGCCACTTCCATCGCCTCGATTCGTCCCGAGTCGTTCCTGACGGCCGCGAGGCCCGGTGAGGGCCTCGGAGAGGCCGAGCACTGTACAACTAGCCTCCGTCCCGATTCCCTCGAGACGCCAGATGTCTCCAGATGTCTGGGAATCGGCGGCGACGACAGGGGCGAATAGCCCAGGGGCGGGCATTACACGTATTCGCCCGGGAGCCTTGTCGAAGACATTGATCATCGGCGCACCTGGATACATGTATTGCTCTCCCCTGGGCTATTCGCCCCTGTCGTCGCCTCTGTTTCTGTGAAGGCCCCCCCCCTGCAGAGCCCCCCCGGCGCCCGCGAGCGAAGCGGCGGGGCCGTCCAGCAGGGAGGCGTGGGCCAGCAGCAGCGGCAGGACAGCCTCTCGGGACTGCGAGGCGGGGTGCTCTCGTTTGGTTAAGGGGGAGGAGGGGGCGACTCCTGCAGGAGGAGAGGAGGGAGGGAGGGAGGGACAGAGGGAGGGAAGGGGGGACGGAGGGAGGGAGAAGGACGAGGAGAAGGAGGAGGAAGAGAAGGAGGAAGAGGAGATGAGGAGGACGAGGAGAAGCAGGAGGAGGAGGACGAGGAGGAGGGGGGGAGGAGCGAGGAGGAAGAGAGGGAGAGATGGAGGAGGGGGAGGATCGGCAAACACTCAAAGGAGAGAAAAAGGCAGGGGTTCTGTAGTCAGCCACAACCCCCAGGGAAGGCCCCTCGGAGGGGACCCTGCTGCACCACGAAGCGGCTTTGAGAAGCCGCCCCGTGGGCCCGCGACAGGGGGCCTCGCCTGGGAATCGGGCTGCCACGTCCCTCGTGGCCAAAGTCGCCTGGAGCCGAAATCTCTCATCTCCTCCTCGCTCACGCCGGAAGCTCTGCAGGCAGCCCGCGAGGGCAAAGGGCGGCCACCGAACCAGGGGGCTCCCTGGGCTGCGGCCCTGTGGGGCAGGCCGACCGGCCCGCCGGGGGCACCTTGGCACAACCCCCCTCCCCCCTCTCCTCCTCCTCCTCCTCCTCCTCCTCTCCTCCTCCTCCCCTCCTCCTCCGTCTCCTCCTCCTCCTCCTCCTCCTCCTCCTCCTCCTCCTCCTCCTCCTCCTCCTCCTCCTCCTCCTCCCCCTCCCCCCCCTCCGACGGCGACGCGGCAGGCGCAGCGCCACGGACCTACCTCGAACGGACGGTCGGGGTGCTTCGAAGCTGCAAGAAGCCGCCCTGCTCCTGCTCTGTTTCCGCGCCCAGATGGGCCGCTTGCGACCCCACGCGCGCAGCCGTCAGACCACAAGCGCCCGGGGCCACGGTGCAGTATTCGGCCGGACCTGAGGAACGATCAATGAGGAACGAGGCCCCTTTTCTTCCAAGTAAGTCTACGAAGTCCGAAGGAACGCCAGGGGGGCTCGCCGCCGAAAAATTAGCGGAACGCATGCAAACCAGAGGAACGACCGAGCCCCTTTTGAAAAGTAAGAGTTCCTTGTTCAAGCCGGATCCTGTAGCCTACCCGCCGCACTAGGGAACACAAAAGGAGGAGGCAGGGCGGCCCCTCCTGCAAAACAGGACCCCCCAGCGGGAGAGGGCCCCCCGCCACCAAGGGACCCCTGGCGGCATCCCCGAGAGGCCAGCAACGTCTGGGCAGAGGCCTCCTGGAGGTGGGCTGGCCTCGGGGCTCTCCTGGGGCGCCTCGCGGGGGGGCGGGCTCCGCAGCAGCAGCAGCCCGCTCGTGCAGAGCCTCGTCCCTTTTGGCCTCGTCCATGGCCGCCCCGAAACCCCACCCTCCATAGAAGTTCGAAAAAGCCCCTGACCTCAGATTGGGCGCCCGAATTATCCGGGGTAACTCGGGTCCGGGGTGATTCGGGCTTGGATTCCCGAAAAAACAACCCGGGATAGCCCTGACCCGAGATACCTCTGATGATTTGGGGCTCTGGACACCCGAATCATCCGGGGTAAGCCGGGTCCGGGGTAAGTCGGGTTCGGAATCCCGAAAAACGAACCCGAGTTAGCCCTGACCCGAGCTACCCCTGATGATTCGGGGCTCTGATCAGACATTGTCGAAGCGGTCCTCTTCAGAAAAGAAGACCTCCGCCCCGGCCACGCGATTCAGCGCCGGACGGGCAGCGAGCAGCGTGCCCCTGGCCGGCAAAATGTCGGCCCCACCGTGCCGACGGAGCGCCGCCCCATTTCTTGGCGCGACGGTCCGCTTCATGGTTGCCTTGCCTGCCAGACTCTGAGATGCGCCGTTCACGGGCGTCCACCTGCGCCGAGCGGAGCCCGAGAGGTCGCCGCCCGAAGAAGCGTGCGCCACAAGCATGCGCGAACATTGGCCGATCTGACCGAATGCCTTCGATCCCCGCAGCACTGCTGCGTCCCGCGACAATCTGCGTCAAGCGTGAAGCTGCCCCCAATGAACCTGGAGGCAACGAGCACAGAGCGCAGTCTTCGCCATCCCTGGCAACCCGATCTGGTCATGTCGTGGCAGGCACGGAATCGAACCATTCAGCAGCCTTGTGCCTGCGCCGAACCCCAACTGCAAGTCCCCGCCCTGCCACTCGAAACGACGGAACAAAAACCGTCGACTCCCGAACCGACGCAAAATCCGTGGCCGTCTTGGAGCATGAGGGAGGCTGCCCCCCTGGATCCTGAGCTCAAAGGACGGGCCCCGGGGATTTCGGGCCGGAAGTCGGCGCGGGCCGGGGATGATGCCACAGGAAAGGCGAACATGCAGCTCTGTCGGGCGTCTGCCTGCACGCTGAACCAGGGACTTCCTATCATCCGTCAGGTTGCCCTCCAAGCTTCTCGCGATGGGCCTTCGAAGTGCCCATTGAAGAGGGCGCCTCTGTCCCCGCAAAGCAAGCGCTCTGCTGAGAACTGTGGGTCATGCTGGCTAAGCCTGTATTGGCACCAGTGGGGGCCCATGACAAGCCCTCTATGGGTCCTTTGCTCCCCAGCTCTCCAGGCCCTTTCCAGAGCCCGCCAAGGTCTCATCCTCACTTTCTGGGCAACTCTGCTACGCAGCAGCTGAATGGGGCGTCAAAACATGCCCCCTCTCTAAGCACTGCCTTGTCTTATCCTTGCCAAGCCGGTAGCATCAGCTAAGAGTCTGGCCGCGAACTTGGTTCTGCGGGCAAAAAAAACGGTGCCCAGAGCGGGGTGGTACTAGCTCGGGGAGGTGGGGGAGCGGCCAGCCCTCCGAGCTGGTGGTGATGGTTCTTTCGGATCTGGTGAATTTACTCGGACCTTACAGGTTCCGCCCAGCGCCTACCAGTGTCTATCAGTGTGCCTATGAGCGCCTATTACTGCCTGCCGGCGCCTGTTGACTCCTACTTGCGCCTATCAGCGTATGTTTCTGACCACCAATGAGCAACAGCACGCGGCAAGCACCGGTCAAAACAACGACTCACCTGACAGGACGCTCGCGCACAACACACCTAACATACCCTGGGCAAACCACACAAAACACGGTAGCGCTGCTACCGCAGCGGTGGCGACGACTGCCCCACAGGCGGGAAAACGAGGGAAGGGTAGAAGCATGGGCCCCTTGTCCTTGAGCAGGGACCGACCGTCCCGGCATTCCCATAGGCCTACCACGACATGTTCCCAGAACCAAAAGATGTTCTCATAACACAAACAACGTTCTCAGAACACGAGCCCGATGTTCGGCTAGGCGTAAGAGTGACCCTGGGTAAGAGTGTCCTTTGGTGCGCAGCTTTTGGGGGCGCGAGGGAGCCGAAACCCAAGGGCACGGGCCGCTTAAATCGCATCGCGCTCGGCGATCAGAGGGGAGCCTGATGAGCCCGTACCAAAGGTCACTCCGGCGAAACGTCACTCTTACGTGTAGTCGAGATGTGGTAACCTGAGGCAGTCCCGGGCAGAACTGTTCCAAGAACATCTCGCGCAGACCACAAGAGGTTCTCAGAGCCTTCCTCGGAGGGCCCATCGGCGAGGCAGGTCGCGTCGCCACTGCCTGCTTCCCCCCCCCCGAAGCCCCGCCTGGGAGGCCCAGGACGTGGCTGGCCCCCCCCCGCTGGGCAGAGGCGACGGGGTCTCCCCCCCGCGGGCCCGCCCCCCTTCGGGAGCGGCCAAGAGGGGGGTGTCCAAGAGGGGGGGGGGGGAAATCATGACCGGCGGCATGTGCGCGGTCCAGCGGGGGGGCCAGGGACGTAATGAAATAAGAAGAGGCGCCATGAAATCTGGGGAAATATCATGGCCCCCGCCATGATCTCCATCCCCCCCCAAGTCGACTCACCCCCCCCTTTTCCGCCCCCGCCCCCCTGCGCCCCCCGAGGGCCGTCCTGGCTCCCGGGCAGGCCCATCTGCCCGTGGCCCAGCGCGAAGCACCTGCGGCGCCCGGGGCCGGCGTCTGCGGGCCGGGGGGGGGGCAGGCAGGCAGGCAGGGGCGCGTCGTCTTGCTCGGCGCTTCGGCAGGGAGCGACAAGGGCGTGCGGGAGGGAGGGGGGGGTCTGGCTCCGGACCTCTGCTTCTTAGTGCGACGGTATGCAGCAGTGCGTCCTATGGGGGAGGGGCTCCACCTGCTCGAAACAGGCGCCAAGAGCAGCCAGGATCTGCTCCATGGAGATGGGGACGGAGGCGGGGGGGGGGGCGAGGGCCCGCGCCGATCGGCAAAATAAGACATACAAAACAAGCACCAAGACCTGGGCAGCGGTCCTCCGCTGTCTGGCTCACCCCTGCTGGTTGAGAATTCTAGGCTTAAGTCGGGCGTGTCCCCCCGCAGGGGGATTTTCGACGAAAAAAATTGAAAATACTTAAACGTGGTAAGACAAAAATACTATTGTTTTACTATTGTTTTACTATTTTTGAATATTCTCCCTGTAAAGGGACAGGCCCGACTGAATTTTAGTCACGACAATACTTGCTGGTGTGGTCAGTGCGCCACTCGGGCAAGCCTGCGGGATCTCAGAGCCCGTCCTGAACCTTCAAAGCCCGCGTCGGCACGAAGGCACGCCACACTTCATCCAGCTCGCACAGAGCTGAGGCTTGGAGCACTCGGGCCCAACCTTACATTGGGGCCGACGGGTGCGGGGGGAGGCCCCCGGGGGGAGGAGGAGGACGAGAAGGACTAGTGCAAACCCGAGACCCAGCGGCGATGTTGGAAGAAGCCCTTCCTCCAAACTGCCCTCTCAAGAGGCCCCGTAGAAGTGTTCATTTCGATGGAGGGAACCACCTCGTCGGGAGACATCCGTTCAAAGACCCTGAAGCATGCAAAAACACCATCCTCGAGACTTCAAAGCCACGAATCATCCTGACGGTTCCGTCTTGACGGTCCTGAATCCTGCAAGAACAACTTCTTGGGACGTCAACACCACGAATCAACGAAACTGGTGCGCCCTCAAAACCCTGAGGCCTTCCGAAACAACATTTCTGGTCCGTGGGCTATCGGAATCCGTGAAACTCTTGCACGTGTTTGCACATAATGTGCGCGGCTGTTAGGCGAGAACCACGTTGAGAGGAACCGTCCCAAACCCGTGACGCACTTGCAAGACATTGCAAAGAATGTGCGCACCGCAACGGCGAGAACAACATGTTGAACATGACCCGCCCTCAATCCGCACACCTCGTGCAAATGTTAAAGCGGATGTGCGCGGCGCCATGGCGAGAACCGCATCTTGAAAACGCACGCCCCCCATACGTGAAACTCATGCTTTTGTTTAATCTACATGTTTTACTTATCAAAGTGTTCAAAGAATGCGAGCGGCGCTAAGGTGGGAACTACACTATGAATACAACCCGTCCTCCAATGAGGTTCCGATAATGCTTCAAGTCGGCGCCCAGGCATCCCAACACAGCTCTGGCATATCCCATTCTTCTACAGAAAGTCGGCGGCAGAGGGTGGACCCTCTGCGGCTAGGGGAGCAGTAACAGCAACAACACGGTGAGGAGGGAGAGGAGGACGAGGGCAATGAGGAGGGAGACAAGAAGAAGACTGACAGGGGAAGAAACAAACTGCATACCCGTCGGTCGGAAGAAGTGGGTGGAAACACGGAGTAAGACGTTGAGCGTATCTTGGACTTCCACCCGCCCCCTGAAGAGGAAGGAAGAGGGGAAACCACTCGATCATTGAAGTACGAAGGCGCCCGAAGCAGATTGGGATCTGGGAATCCAGACGTGCCGGCTCTCAGCGACCGACGCGAAACATTGACTGTTGGAGGCCCGCGCGGGTTCCGTGGATCTGCGCTGAGCCCTCCTTCCTGTCTCGCTGGGCGCGCTGGCGGGCTCCGGCGCAGATCCAAAAAATCCGACCGGACCTCCGAAACTCTCTGTGTATGCCGTTTGTCCTCCTCCGAGCGTCGACGTCGTCGTCGTCGTCGACGTCAAAGTAAGGAGGACGTCGACGTCACCGTCGTCGACGACCAGAGCAGCGCGCGCGCACGGCTGTCGTGGAGAATCCACAAGGTAGGAGAGCAGAGGGTCGGGAGAATCAACTCACGTGGCTGGTTTTCCTGGCGCCTCCTGGCGCCGGGAGGCATTCGTGTTCGGCAAAACGTGCCGACCGGGGTCAATCCAGACCCGGGTCAGTCAGGCCTTGGAGGATCTCTCCAAGATGCTGCAGCGTCCTGCAGGATCCTGCACCCAAACCCGGGTCAGTGCAGCCCTGGCCTTGCAGGATGCTGCAAGACCCGGCGCTCTGACTGACCCCCGTTGGCGTAGACCCCCGTCTCTTGAGCCCCGAGGCCATGTATCGAGGAATGGGCCTGGGCCCGGCGGCGGGGCGGCAACCAGCTGCATGCCGCAGATTCCGCACCCCCCCCCCCTTTCCCTACAGTGGAGGCCAGTCCACAAGAAACCTTCCACAAGAGCCCCAACCCTGAGACCGCAGGACGTCCATCGAACCTTGGTGTGGAATCGTCGCGCCTCCCATGGCAAAACCATCGAGCGCCCAGAAACCCAGGGCACCTTGAATAGGGAGCCCACAAAGGACGTACGAGCCCAGCTATGTACATGAACACGGCCCCTCGATCCGCGAGACTGGCCGCGTGAAACGAACATTTGCGCAATGCGTACTCTCAAAACCAGCGTAGATTCATGTACGTCTACGTCCTTTTTTCGCTCCTGATTGAAGGCGAGCAGGGTCTTCCTTGGCATGGGCCTCCACTGTCTACTGCCCTTTCCTGCGGCCCGAGCCTGGCAGCGACTCGCCCACCAGGTGCGGCGCCGCCGCCCGCGCCACGGCCAGGGAGGCCTCCGCCGCGGCCGTGCCCCCGCCGGCGTTCAGCGCCGGCCGTCGCCGCCGCGGTCGTCGGAAGTATCGCCGCCGCCGCCGTCGCTCGTCGTGCGTCGTCGTGCGTCGTCGTGCGTCATCGTCGCCGTCGTCGTCGTCGCTCGTCATCGCTCGTCGTCGTCGTCGTCGTCGTCGTCGTCGCTCGTGGCCGCTGCCGCCGTCGCTCGTCGTGCGTCGTCGTCGTCGCCGTCGTCGTCGTCGCTCGTCGTCGCTCGTCGTGCGTCGTCGTCGTCGCTCGTCGTCGCCGCCGCCACCCTCGCTCGTCGTGCGTCGTCGGTGTGCGTCGTCGTCGCTCGTCGTCGTCGCTCGTCGTCGTCGCTCGTCGTGCGTCGCTCGTCGTGCGTCGTCGTCGTCGTCGTCGTCAGTCACCCGAGGCTCATGGACAGGATCAGTCAGCATCGAACCAGGAAGTCGGACCGAATCGGAACGTTTATCGGTTCGGGACGCAGAGGCACGGAATCCAGGTCGAATCGGATCGGCTGCGCCAGGATGCATAACAACAGGAGCGCCAAACTTCGCGCTCCGCGCCGCGCGAGGCGCGACTATTCTTGCGCTCCTGCGCCCCCCCCCCGGGGGAGAAGATGAAGGTGAGGATAGGGAGCCCTCCAAAAAAGCACGCTCCTGGCTATGTGCATGAACACGGCCCCTCGACCCGCGAGACCGGCCACGCGATACCAACACTCGCGCAATGCGTACTCTCGAAACCAGCGTGGATTCATGTACGTGTTCGGAAACCGATTTCTGACCACACCCACTTCCCGAGGTGCCTTGCGAAAAGCGGTTTCCAGAAGTGGAGGTGGGCAGTTTCCCCGCCCCAGCGGAAGGAAAAACTACCCACTTCCACCCCCGAGGGCCTATCATAGAATCGAGGATCCAGAGGTGGATGTGGTCAGAAATCGGTCTTCGACGTGTGCGTCCTTCTTTCGCTCCAGAGGAGGCGTCGGAGCCGAGCTGCGGAGCGCGAGTGACCTCGCGCTCCCGAGGGCGCCCCGGGCAGCAGCGCCGTGCACACAGCGGGCCGCGAGGGATCGCCAGAGCATCGGGATGGGATCGGACCAGGCCGGCCGAGACCGATACAGTCGGGGCCTTGACCTAAGGAACCCTAAATAAGAAAGGAGGCCCCTATTTTCCATAAGTTAACCTTCGATTTCCCATCGAAAGCGTAAGGGAAATCAAAGGCTAGCTGCGAAACACTTAAGGAACGCGGAGCCCCTCCCCAACGAACAGGGTTCCTTCTTCAGGGCCCCGACTGTACAGGCGGACCTGGGCAAGAAGCACATCCTTCAAGAGGATGAGACCCTCCGCCGGCCAAGGCAAACAGAGCATCCAAGGGCACCCTCCCCAGAATGCAGCAGCACAGCCAACAAACAAAAAGAACACCAGGGCACTCTCCCCCCGAGCTGACCTCGACCTTCTACCTCGGTCCGGCTGCATCGAATCGGATCGATCAGGTAGAAACTGACCATGATGGATCGCAACTCGATGTGCGTTTGGGCGCTTCTCGGGGGGGGGTGGGGCCTGCTGGGAGGGGGGGGGGGAGGCTTCTCGTCACCGCGGCTGGCTTTCCCCTACGGTGCAAACTCAAGGGGTCCATGAACACAAGTAAATGGATAGAAATCTCAGGATCTCCGGTATGTTCCAAATCTTCTGAATTGTCGTCTTTCCCCCACCTTCCACAATGTTCTAACATGTTCCTGGGAACCGACGATCATTTGCGACTGTGTGTTTCTCCTCTCCTGACAAAACGCACCCTAGGAGAGATCAACGGTCCGACTGGGGGCTCGTCGTCATGATTGTCGCCCGCGCCTCGTCGTCCTCGTCCACTTCCACTTTTTCCTACTCGTCCCCCTCCTCCTGGTCCTCCTCCTCCTCCTCGTCTGACTTCTCCTTCTCCTCCTCCTTCTCCTCCTTCTCGTCCTCCCCCTTCTGTCACCCCCCTCCTCCTCCTCCTCCTCCTCCTCCTTCTCCTCCTCCTCCTCCTCGTCATCATCTGCGACCGTCTTCGTGAGAGAAGGCTCGTTTCCACAAAATGTGCCGCTCAGACGCAGAGGACGCGCTGCTCTGATGCGCCTGTTGTGGCGAGCGAGGCCTGACATCAAGTTAGCCCTATCGTCTCATAGCATCGTCTGCGTGCCCTTTCTCCTTGTCCTCCTAGCCTCGGCTGCGAGCCCAAAAGGCAATGCAGAGGGGGCTGGCCTTCTCAGAAGGTTCGGGGGGCCTCCAGTCTTCCGAGAGACAGCCTTGACCTTCTCTGACGACATGGACGGCCTCTCAGAAGGCCGGAGGGCTTCTGAGAGACCCCGCCGCCATCTGAGAAAGCCTGCCGCCTATCACTTCCCCCCTGGGCGCCGAGCCGATCTCGAGGCGGCCGTGGGGTCCTGACCGGTTGGGGCCCAGGATAGTCGGTCAGGAGAGGGCAGGGTGACGCCAAATCCGCTCAAAATCTGTCCAACCCCTCGCGGGCTCCATCTGGTGCAATGTTTCATCACGGATCCGCTTCTGACGGTCCCAGGGTCCGAAAACGGCCCCCAGAGGCCGGAAATGGCAAACAACGGGACCGAACACAGCACCTCTAACCTGCCTCCCCCCGTTCCTGCTCGCCGGAACCACAGCTGGGCCACCTTCAACCCCAACCCAGCTCTACTCGCCGATCGTCCTCCTTCTCCTCCTGCTTCTCCTCCTCCTTCTCCTGCCTCTGCCTCCTCCTCCTCCTCCTCCTCCTCCTCTTCCTGCCTCCTCCTCCTCCTCCTCCTCCTCCTCCTCTGCCCTCCGCCTTCCTCCTCCTCCTCCTCCTCCCACCCCTCCTCCTCTCCTCCCCATCTCCTCCTGCCCTCCTCCACCATCCTCCTCCCCCCATTCCATCCCCATCCTCCCTCCTTCCTCCTCCCTCCTCCTCTCCTCCTCCTCCTCCTCCTACTCTCCTCCTCCACCCCTTCGTCCTCCGTCCTCCTCCGCAGCCGCCGGCTTCGGCTCCGTCCTCCTCCTCTCCCCTCCTCCTCCTCCTCGAACTCGTCCAACTCCTCCAACTCCTGCCTCTCCTCCGACTCCTCCAACTCCTCCTCCCTCCTCCTCTCCTCCTCCTCCTCGTGCTACTCCTGCTCCTGCTCCTGCTCCTGCTGCGCCTGCTGCTCCCGCTGCTCCTCCTCCTCCTCCTCCTCCTCCTCCTCTTCCTCCTCCTCCTTCTCCTCCCACCTCCTCCTCTTCCTCATCATCCTCCTCCTCCTTCTCCTTCTTCTCTTCCTGCTCTTCCTGCCCAGCCTGCCCCGCACCCGTAATTACGGTTCCTCCCTCCCCCCCCTCGCCCTCTCGCCCACCGTCGCCCGCCCACGTCGACCTCGTCGCCCCCGAGCGACGGGGGGGGGGGCGGGCGGACGCCGACGGCCCGCGCGAGCGGCGAGGGGCGCCCGAGGGGGGCGAGGAAGGCGCGGCTGCGGCAGCGGCGGCGGCGGCCCGAGGGGGGGCCTCGCGCACCTCTTCGGGCGGGCCGGCGCCGACCTCGGGCGGGGCGTCGCTCGCCGAGGGGAGGGCGGGGACTGGCGGGGGCCGCAGGGGGGGGGCGGGAGCCCAGCTGCGCCGGCGGCGGCGCCCTCGGGCTCGGCGTCGCTCCACGGGAGGGGCCATGAGCGTTGGAGGCCGAAGGGGGGGGCGAGGGGCGCAGACGTGGCGGCGGCGGCCAGAGGAGGGCGCCGCGCACCTCCTCGGGCGGGCCGGCGCCGAGCTCGGGCAGGGGCGTCGCGCGGCTGCGGGAGGCGATGCGGACCCGGGCCAGAAAAACGTTTGGCGAGAACATGAGACCCTCCGCCGGCCAAGGCAAACAGGACTAACCGACAAGACAACATGAGCGCGGACGTCTGCGAGCCCACTCTCGCTGTCATTACTTTGTGAAGCCATCTATACCTCGAAGCCGTTCCGCAGCACTAATCTGCTGCGCAGCCGTTCCACAGCACAGGCACGGTGACGGGATGGGCCGAAGGCCATTAGATATGGTAGGCCATCAGGTATGATTTCATATGGTACTATACTCATCCAGCAACCCTTCGGGTGATAAAGAAAGGGGGTGGGTGGATGAAGCAACTGCTGGCAAATGCGGTGGGTGTGATGATGATGATGATGATGATGATGATGATGATGATGATGATGATGATGCTGGTGACGCGCCCTGGAGTCAGCGACGACGCGTGATGACAATGGTGCGCTGCGATGTAATGCCAATGTTTTGCTCACTATCAATCTCGCTTGCGATCTCACTGTCGATCTCACTATCGATTCCTCGATCGGTCTCACTATCGATCCCACTGTCGACCTCTTGAACTGATGATCCATCACATTCTCGCGATCCCATTATCGATCTCACGATCGGCTTCACTATCGATACCAAGACGGGACAAACCCGGCCACCGCCCGCATAGCGCCGACGGAACACCGACGGGACACCAACGGGACACCACAGGACACCACGGCAGGACACCCCGGGCCACCGCGCGCCCACCTGGGGCGGAGGGGCGGCCCGCTGCATCCGAATTGCCATAGCGTCGGCGGGGTCATTCCTCTCGCGTGCCTGCGCAGCTTCGCCTTGCCCGCACGCACGACACAAACACGAAACCGAAGCCGATGTCCCAATGGGGGGCCCTCTGTCCCACTGCGATCTCACCCCCCAACCTCCGATATACACGGCGCTGGGGCCGCAATTTGCCACTAGAAAAAGACAAACATACGGCAGATTCATGCCGTGTCGACTTCGGATTCTGACGCCTCGGGGATCGTTCAACGTTGAACAATCGACCGCTTCCGAAACGTCAGATCGTTCAACATCGACCGATTCTGTGTCGCCGGCGACGTCCAAAGTTGAACGCCTGCAAAGGGGTCGCCGCTGGTCTTGGCATCGCCGCCGACGATCACGACTACGACGACAAAGACGACAACGACGACAACGAAGACAACGACGACCACGACGACGACGACGACGCGACGCGAAGCTAACGTGACATTATCTGGTGGACTCGTGCCTGGCCCCGAACAAACGCCTGGCGCAGTGGTCGTCGACAGCGACGACGAACCCTCTCCGAGCGGCATCAGGTGCTCCGGCGGCGCGCACAGGGGGGTAGGGGGAGGGGGGAAGGCTTCTTAAGAAGGAGGCTGCTTCTTAGAAGGCGCTGCCCTTACATCTATAGAGAAGGACCGCGCCTTCTCAGAAGCAGGTGTGCTTCTAAGAAGCCTTCCCCCTTCCCCCCCCTGCTTGCGGCCGAGTGCTGCCCGCGCGGCCTCGTCCACGCGCACCAGGCCGGGGCTGAACCACAAGTTCAGCGCCCCGAAGAGCCGCCGGTCGAGGCGCGCGAGTGCGAATCCTCGGCGGGAAGACGCGCTGTCGCCGTCGCCGTCGCCGTCGCCGTGGCCAACGCCGCCACCGACGGTGTCGACGTCATCGATGTCTTCCTCGTCATTGCCACTGCAGACTATTCCATAGACGTTGTCCTCGTCGTCAGCGTCGTCGTCGTGCACCTCCTCCTGCCCTGAGCCTCCCTCTCCTCTCCCTCGAGGGAGAGAAAAGGGAGGACGACAGGTGGTGAAGCAAGGGGGCACAGGTGAGCGGAAGGGCAAATAGAAAATGACAATGGAAAACGAAGGAAGAGGCAGGGAGGCGAGAGTGGGAAGGACGAGGCTGCAAAAAGGGAGGTACAGGGAGGAGAGAGATCAGGGGGAGGAATGATATTTGATTAGGCCTTGACCTTCTTCAAACAATGGCCTCGGGCAACATGCGCGTTTGTGTTCTAGCCCTTAAACAAATAGACAGGATAGGAAGGCGCAGCCGCTGCCGAAACGGATGGGCCTGCAGGGCGTCTTATCTCAACCACATGAAAAAGGAGACATAAGGATAGGAGGCAAGAGGCGGAGGAAGAGGGGAAAAGGACGAGTGGGAGGCGAGGGCGAAAAGGAAAGGGTGATGAAGGAGGAGGAGGAGGAGGAGGAGGAGGAGGAGGAGGAGGAGGAGGAGGGGGGAGCGGAGAAGGGGGGAGGAGGGGACAAGGACAAGGTGGAGGAGCGGGCGGGAGGCAGCGGCAGAAATGGGAGAGGCAAAAGGAGGAGAAAGAAGAAGAGCAGGACGAGGCGGACAGGGAAGAAGCGGATCGGGCTGCAACGGCACGGAGTCGAGATCGAAGCGGATCTGCTGCGTCAGGATGCACGACAAGGCCACGCAAGCATCGGGCGCCCTCGCATCGTGGGACTAACGGAATCAAATCCGCCGAACCTCCTCTCCCCCTCCCCAGGGTCCAAAATCCGATCAGAGGACGGGGGGGGGGGCGAGCTCGCCAACCATCCAGGGGGGCTCTCCAGAACCCCCCCGACAGCCCCAAGGCGGCCCATCCGGGCCCAGACCGAGCGCCAAGACAGTCGAAGAGAGCGTCACGACGGCCCAGTGTAACCCCACGATGATCCAATATGGCTTCAAGATGGCCCACGAGGCCCCCAAGACAGCCCAGAAGCGCCTCAAGAGGATCGCTGAGAGGGCCCCAAGGGTCAAATTGTGCATGTTCAGCACATGCACATTTTACGTCTTGACAGAGAACACGACTGCCCCAGTGGCCCCCAAGATCGACACAAGACGGCCCATGAGGCCTCCAGGAAGCCCCAAGACGGCCCATGCATGGCCCAAAGACAGCCCCAGGAACCCCCGAAGACGGCCCAAGACAGCCCCTGGAGGTCCCCAAGAGGGCTCAAAGGAAGCCCAAGAGGGGGAATACAAAGTGACATTTCTACCGAGATGACCCCTCGGGCCCACCAGAAGCCCCCGAGGGCCCTCCAAGAGGCTCCCAAAGGCCTCCAAGCCGCCCCAAAGAAGCTCCCGAGAGACACCCACGAGGCCCCGAAAACCCGCCCACATGCCCCCAAAATAATCGAAGAGGCCCTAAACAGGCCCTGATGAGGCCCCCAAGAGGCCCCTAAGCGGCCCCAGGAGGCCCCCCCAAAGCCCCCCCGAGCTCGCAGGCAAGTGCAAACGACCCGACGCGTTTAAGAGTCCCCAAGAGGCCACCAAGAGGCCTCCCGAAAGAGTCCCTCCTCATAGGCAAAACACTTCCAGACGGCCCGCGACGCGTTCAAGACTCCCCCAGCGGCCACCAAGAAGTCTCACATGCCGAACGCAAAACCTGATAAAAAAAGCAGCCGCCCCTGCAGCTCCGCACCGCGAAAGACCACTCGGTCAGTCGACAAGTGCACGCAATACGGGCCGGCGGAATGAGCGAAGCGATTCAATAATCCAAGAGGCCCTAGAGAGGCAACCCACAAGCCCCTCAGATTCATCCAGGAGGCTCCTGACCCAAGGTAGAACTTCCGCGGTCGTCTCAAACACTCACTCTCTGCGGGTGTCGGCGGCGAAAGGCGTACGGCGCAAGCCCATTGCAGGGGATCGTCCCAGCCTCAACCGATCGGATCGAACTGGGCCGTGGGGGGGGGGGCGTCTGTCTCCAGATCTGTAGTCCATATTGATTCAGGGGTCCCAAAAGTGGCCGCTGGCATTCCCCAGGACGCGCTCAAGTAGCACAGCGGGCGTCACCGCTGAAAAATCATAGCATCGCGCGCTGAGAGCTTGTTTGCCTGTCTGCAAGATTGGTCAATCTGTTTCTTGGCATATTCACTTCACGAGGGGGGGAGGGCGGATCAGACTCCCGCGTGTCGCGAGAAAGCTCGGAGCCTGCCAAGGGCTTCCAAAGTTCGGGTGTTGCTGGGCTCGCACCTGGCCCCAAAAGGTGCACCCAGGATTTCCGAGGAGGCCCCGACGGCCTCCAGAGCAATCCTCAGGAGGCCTAGGTCGGGCATGTCCCCCTACATGCGGATTTTGGACGAAACGTAAACATGGTAAAATACAGATTCCCAAATAGCCAAGACAGCCTCAGACGAATCGTCCCCCTACTATGTTTGAGCTAATCATGAAACTATCTGCCCGACTTCAGCCCAGAGGGTCGCAGGGGGCTGGACACGGTGGGCGAAGAGCCGAGGGCACCGTGGGCCATGGGGGCACCTGCCGCAACTCCGGCGGTGGACAGACCTCCCTTCAGCAAACCACCATCTAGAGAAAACGGCCCAGGATTAGGTCGGGCGTGCCCCCCTACAGGCGAATTATTGAACGAACAATTGAAATATTCCAAACATGGCCAGAAACAAAAAAAAATGCTCAAGCAATCGTCCCCTGACTATCTTATACTTATTTTTGCATGTTCCCCCTGTAGAGGAGCAGTCCCGACTTCGCCTAGGACCGAAAAAAACGGACCCCGACCCGCAAAAATGACGGCCGCGACGCCCTCTCGCGAACCGAAAACGGCGGATTCGCTAATCGACGTGTCGGGGTAGGACGTCAATCAACCTCCGACCCGACCATGGGGGGGGGGGGGGACCAGAAGACCTCCTCGTTGCGAGAGCTCGGGCCCCGTCAGGGGCTTTCGGAGGCGCGCAGAGGGGGGTAGGGGGAGAGGAGAAGGCTTCTTAGAGCGAAGCTGCTCCTTCGAGGCGCCAGCCTCAAATGTACAGACACGGCCCGCTCGCTCTAAGAATCAGGGGTGCTTCTGAGAAGCCTCCCCCCCCCCCCCCTACCCCTCTTTGCGCGTGGCTGAGGCTTCCCAATGGGGGGAAACCCGGACCTTAGTGGGCCCTGGAAACGACAGGGTCGTTTTTGTAACCGGTTCCGTTTGCCGTTTTTGTTGCTAAGTCCGACGCCGTTTTTTACCGGTTTCGTCACCATTCTTTCACGGGTTCCCGCTCCGGTTCCAATCCTGGAGCCGTTCTTGTTGCCGCCTCCGGTCGCCGTTTTTCTGCCGCTTCCATTTTCAAGGGGCACCTTTTCGGACACGGTGAAAAAACGGCCCTGCCTTTTCGGGGGCCCACAAAGGGGAGACCCGGACCAGATCCGCTCGTGCAGCGAAGCTCGGGGTCCACCTGGGGCTTCCCGGCAGGGAGCCGGCAGGCTCCCTGCCGCAGTGAGGTGCGCCCTGGGACCACCCGCGGTGCGGACGCGGCCGCAACCTCCTCCTCCTCCCCCTCCTCCTCCTCCTCCTCCTCCTCCTCCTCCTCCTCCTCCTCCACTCCTCCTCCTCCTCCTCCTCCTCCACTTCCTCCTCCTCCTCCTCCTCCTCCTCCTCCCCCTCCTCCCTGGAAAGAAGCCCAACTCTGAAAACCTCGGGCGAGGTGCACCTGAGGGGAAACCCGGATCACCCTGAACGCAACAGCTTCCGTGACGGCCGCGGGAAGTCACAGCGTAGCGCGCGGCCGTGACAAAAATCAACGACCCAGGCACCCTACCCAATCCCCAACGGCCCAGGGCACCCTGACAAAAATCACATGGTCCCCTGATGTCCCCACTGATATGGTCGACATTTGATGAGTCCCCTCGCTGAGAACAAGAACCACGGCTGACGAATCCTTGCAAATCAGGCCTCCAAAGGCCATCGCCGGGCCCCCAGGACCGTCAAATCATGAAGACGCATGGACAGACCGGGCACCAGGGAAGGGGTCGAGACATCCCGGGGCGCGCGCTGCGAAGAGAAGATCGCAGTGCCGGACGACCTGTTGTGGCGCGATGGGATGTGTGAGCGATTCCCCGCATCGGCATTCGACCAACAACAGAGCTGCCTCTATCGGCCCCGTGGTGGACGGGCGGGAGGAGCGGGGCGACGCTTGAGACAAGGGGCCAGAGCGGGATCCTCCTGGCCAGAAGGCCTGATGAGGGAGGAGGAAATAGAGGCCTCCTAGGTGGTGTCGAAATGTGTTTTTGTTATCTATCTATCTATCTATATATATATATATATATATATATATATATAATGCAGGGTCGAGGGATCGCACCGCGAGTGTAGGGTGTGTAGGGTCGAAGGATCGAACCGCATCGCCAATGTATCGCCGATGCACCGGCGACGTCGGCGATGACATCGGCGGCATTGGCGTGGAGAAATCGGGCTACACATCGAGCCGTATCAGCGATGCATCGGTGATGCGGCGTGGTCCTCGGACCCCATCTGCTCGGATCAGATCTGGGAGGAACGGCTGCAGGATGTTCCCCGAATGTGCGGATCTCCCTGAGGGGCCCTTCACTGCCGCGGCTGGATCCACCCCGGAATCTGGAACCCTGGCCAGCACGCGGTCCTAAACTGAACATCGCTTAACCGATCCCTATTCCCACTGGCGTGGCTTTGATACAAACGGTCAAGTTGTTCTCATCGTACTTACGGGCCACGTCCCAAAAATAATTTCGAGCACCCAGGAAAGTGTCGAAGCAGTGTCGAACGAGTATCGCGTCCCAGGGCTCGACGTGTGAAAACCCTTCAGGTAGGGAATTTTCATGGTGCTCGACACTGCTTCTGGTGATCAAGGCTAAAGCAGGTTGGAACATTATTCGGGGATGGACAGGCCTCCCTTTAGTAAAACGTGGTTTAATGAAAACGACCTCGGGCCAAAAGCTGGCGGGCGTAAGCCTGGAAAATGACGGCCGCGGCGCCCTCTCGAGAACCGAAAACGGACCATTCACAAATCGACGTGTCAGGGTGGGAGGTCTGTCCACCCACGAATTATAACCCAACAGCCGATTTACCCCCGTGGAAGGAAACATGGGCCTGTTCGTTCGGGTTTCTCGAAGGCCTATCCCCACCTGGGCGGGTGGGCCGGTAGGGCCGAGATGCCCTGGCCCGGTGGGGATCGGGTTCGGTCAGACGATGCCGACACGCAGGCCCGGGGTCTAACCAGCCTCGAACGTATCCCTATCCCTAAGATGGGCGAGCAAAAAGCGATGACAATCTTAGGGATAAGCCCTCAGAAACTGAGGGAATCCTTAAGATCGGCATCGAGGTGAGGTGATGTCAAACATAGGGATAGGGATATGTTTCAAACTGGTTAGGGTCGCCTGTGAGGGTCCCTGAGCGCTGCTGGGCAGCCATCTGGCTCAATGGGGGAACCACAAGATACCGATACTGCTACTCCCCGGACCTCTCCCCGGGGTGCGTTCTGACCAGGATTTCAAGGCGAATCCAGCGGTGGCGACGAGGGCCTCCAAGGAGGCCCTCAAAGGGGAAAACGGGCGAGAGGGTAGAGGTATGGGTACCTTTTCCTCCTCCGACTCAAGGGGACACCGCGGCCACCAGTGGTCGCCCCGAATGCGGCGGGCAGAAGACAAGTCGTGGCGAAATTTGCTTGCGCTTTCGTCATCTGGGGTTAGGTTGGGCATGTCCCCCTACAGGCGGATTTTGGACGAAAAATGGAACAGATTCGAATAATCATCGAAAAGATTCAACATGATAGAGAAATCGTCCCCAGACTACTTTTGGACTGTTTTTGAAGACTCCCCCTGTACAGGGACAGGCCCGGCTTAAATCTGGGGGCCGCTTCCCAGCCCTGGGATCGCCAAAACACGCCTCGGGATGAAAGGCCGGCCCTGGGAAGACGAGCCAGATCCCGGGGGGCCCAAGTCTTTGGAGTCCCGAAACGGTGCGGTGACAGGCCGTGCGGTGACCTGGGAACCCCAAGAGACCTCACCGCACGGCCCCTGTCGCCCGAGACATCCTCGGAGAGGGACTCGAGTCCCAAAACCGCGCGGTGACCCGAATCCCCACCGACTCACCGCACGGTGTGGTCACCACACCGTTTGGGGGGCCCCCGAAATTCAAAAGATGGCCCACCAACCGGAAGAAGTCACGACGGCATGTGCTTCCTCGAACGCCCGCAGCGGAGCCGCTCTGTGGACTGCTCCTTTTGCTCCGCTCCGGCCCCTCCTCGGCGAGGCCGCGGCGCTCCTCGCAGATCCGGCCTCGCCACTGGCAGCAGGTCGAGCCTGCTCACCAACGGTGACGTTCGGCCGCCCGTCTTCTGCAGGCACGACGCGCCCGAGGCGCGTGTGGGCGCGTCGGAGCACGGCTGACAGGTCGCCTCAGAAACGCAGGTCGAGAGCACGAGCGCCTTCGCACAAGGTCCAGGTCCCCATGGCAACACCCGAACTCGAAAACCTGCCGAACGTGAAAAAGATGACTATCCAAAACGTGCCATCCATCGGTGTCCAGAACACGAAGATTACATCCTTCTAAGTGTCACCAACTTCTGGTGCCGATCACGATGTTGGCTGCCGCTCTCGGCGTCGTCCACTAGGGCGTTGGAACATGCTGCGGTTCTGCCAACTCCCGACGCAAGCCTGTACCGACCGCAGCCGCCCCCATTCGACCCCAGCGCTGCTGTGGAGGGTCCGCAGGGAAACCGTTCTTCTTTGAGTCCAGCCCTACTGCATGGGGTCTACGGCGAGCCCACCAACACAATCGACCCGACACATGCGAGGCACAGGCAAATGAAAACAACAATAATCATCTCGATAGATGTTGCAGATTCGCTGGCTGATCTTGACCGGCAGCATAGCCGTGCCAGGAGAGGGTCCGAGCGAATCGCGACGGTCACGCGCAGGCACTGGAGGCCACTCCGCGATGCCGAAACGCTGCTTCTGTAGCTCCCCTAGCTCGGCCCAGTCCGCGGTGAGGGTTGCAAGCGTGCCCACAAGATCGTAAGGATGCCCGGCTGGAAGCGGCACGCTCCTCTGCCCGTGATTGTGGCCGCCCTGCCGGTGCACGAGGTCGACGGTCACCTCGTCAAATGTCTGTAAGACCTGCTCTCGGGGTAACCGTGCCTCGCTGCCTTCCCTCGCCTCCAGGAGGGAGGACGCCATGCGCTCGAGCGGATCCCGGACCACGGTGAAGACCGTGTAGTTCCAGTTCGGCTCCCCAGCCTTGTTGGACCGCAGCGCGTCGCGAATGGCGGGCGAGTCCGACCTCGCCATGGGCACGTACGTGATCTTCAGCGCGTCGCTCACCACGTAGGCGGCCGTCTTCCTCGTTGGGCATGTTCTCCGCCGCCGCCACCATAACTGGGAGGAGGAGGAGGTCCTCCTCTTCTTCCTTCACCTCCTTCCCCCCTCCAATTTCTGGCGGTGGCGGTAGAAAACAGGCCCATCATTCCTGGGTGTCGTCGTGTAGGTCATGTTGCACGTCCGCCAGCTCCGGGCGCGCGCCCGACCGCTCCAGCCTTCCGCCTCGGGAGCCCCCCAAAGATGCAAGGGATCCCAACTTCGCGCTTCGCGCTGCGCGAAGCGCGAAGTGCGAATAACTTCGCGCTCTCGCGTCGCCTCCAAGGGGAGAAGAGGAGGATGAGGAGGAATCGCAGCCGAACCGCGAAGCGCGAAGCGCGAATAACTTCGCACCCCCGAGGGCGCCCTTGGTCCCGCCCTTTTCCCCAAATCGGATAAAGTGGGACTCGGGTTGGCCTGTCGGGGCCGTCAGGAACACTGCGAGACCCAGTCCGAACTCTGGCGCGACCCGCCGCTGCAGAAACACCCAGGGCCGTAGGTGGGGTGGTGTCGTTTGTTGTCTGGTCCACTGTTCCCCCCCCCTTGTCGGCACCCTTGAAAGCCTCGCTCTCCCGCCCAGCACAGTCCACCCGACAGGCGGGGGGCACGGGCAGCTGGAAGCAACAGTAATCGCAGAAGGAGAAAACACTGCATTACCCGCCGGTCGGAAGAAGTACGTGGAAACATGAAGTAAGAATGCGGATAGTGTAGATTGGGCTCGGGCCCGCCCAGAGAATACCAGCAACTACGAAAACACATCGGTTCTTGAAGTGGGAACGAGCTTGAAGTAGATTGGGATCTGGAGCCAAAAAAAAACATACTTTCTTCGACTAGCGTGTAACATAAACTTTGGAAGCTTCGCGCGGATTTCTTCTATCTGCGCTGAGACCCCCTGGCGACGCCTCCGGCGCCGCCCCGCGCGTCAAGGAAGGGGTCCAGACGGTCCAGCGCCGATCCGTGAAACCCACGTGAACCTCGGACCAATTGATGCTTATGCTGTTTTTCCCCTTCGGAATCACCACGGTAGATGTCGCAGATTCGCTGGCTGATCTCGACTGGCAGCATGGTCGCGTTCAGGACAGATCCGTACGATCTGCGGTGATCGCGAAGGTGAGGGACCATTGGAGGCCACTCCGTGATGCCGAAACGCTGCTTCTGCATCTCCCCTAGCTCGGCCCAGTCTGTGGTGAGGGTTGCAAGCGAGCCGACAAAATTCGCTGACACCATTTCGGCTTGTGGGCGTGTGATACAAGTCGCCCCTTCCACCAAGAACCCCCTACAACTGCGCCTTCGAATTCGGAGATGGGGCAGAAGAAAGGAGCATGCTGTGGATGGTGTCTGGTTGAGCTCGCGTATGTGATGTTTTCCTGCTCCAGCGCCTGTTTCCCTATCGAGCTTGTGCTAGAGAGTTCTGACTGTCTGCTGACGGCGACGGCCGCGCCAGCGGGTGAGGGGCACAGCCCTTGCAAATGGCCAGCCCCTCGTGCCGCCACAGCTTCACTCCCAGACCTTGCTTGGATCATCCAGGCGCAACCATCACAGCCGACCAAATCTCCGTAGTGCTACAACCCAACTCCAACAGACTGGTTCGACTCGTCCAGGCGAACCCTCTTCAACCAACCCGTTCTTCGTCTTGTTCGCGTACCTCTGGATGGGACCCGTTTGAGCAGCCTGGGTGCATCGTTTGTTTGTTCTCTCTCTTTCTAGCAACCGGCGTGCTGTTCGTGTTGCCAGAGCCCAAACCCTTGGATCAACTTTCATCTCATGGAGCCGAGTTTACAGCGTTGCTGCTCGGCGTGATACCATACGTGAGCTCCCAGAGGCTACATTGAACATCCAGAACCGACTCTAGCGTTCCTCTTCATGTTGCTTGACCTCCACGACTGCGCCCTAGCGTGGGGTGCGAGTCAGGCTCTCATGTTCCAGCTGCGGCCGACATCGTGCCCCAACACCTGCCGCAGCACAGCCCCAGTTCAGTTGACAGCTCCGGCCCAATCCAGCTTCGCTCCAGATCCATCCCCAGCTCAAGCCCAAACTGCAGACCCAGTTCCAGCTCCAGCATCGCTCAGCCCAAGCTTCAGCTTCGCTCCAGCCAAGGAGTAGACCCAGCTCCAGCTTAGCTCCAGTCCCCGCTCTAGACTTAGCCCTAGATCCAGACTAGCCTCGCTGTAGCCCTAGCCCCATCTCCAGCCCGAACCGCACATCAAGCCCTGTTTCCACCCGAGCTACAGCCCGAGCTCCAAGTCCAACGCAACTCCAGCTTCAGCTCAGCCCGAGCTCGAGCTCGATCCCGAGTTCCAGCTCCAGCCCCAACCCCATCAGGCCCAAAAAGGGCCCAGGCCACGTCAAGACCACATCCCAACTGCATTGGCAACAACCCCACCTCCAGCCCAGCTCCAGTTCCGGCCAAAACTCAAGACCAGTTCATGCCCAGTTCCTGATCCAGCTCTGACCCAGCTCCAGTTACAGCTCCACCTTAACTCCAGCTTCTGCACCAACTTCACCCCAGCCCCAGATCGAGCTCCAGATCCAGACATCTTCCGACAACCTTTTCCCTCCAGCCAAGCTCCGACCTCAGCTCCAGCCCAACCTTCGTTGTAACCTCACCTGCGCACCCCAACCCCAACTCCAACCCCATGCCCACTTGTGAGCGTGTTTTTTTCGGTGTTTCGACAGTGGGCGGAAGGGGGGAGAGAGGGGGGGGTCTGGCTCCAGACTTCTGTTTAATGCGACTGTTTGCAGCAGTGCGTCCTGTGGGGAAGGCTCCACCCGCTCGAAACAGGCGCCAAAAAACAGCCAAGATCCACTCCATGGGGGGGCAAGGGGGGGGCCCGCGCCGATCGGCAAAACGATAAAGAAAGAAACGATCACGTTCCAGTCGCAGCTGCAGCTGCCCCAGCCCATGCTCCAAGGCGGCTTTTGCTCCAACCCGAGCCCGAACCAAGTTCCAGCCCCAGCTCCGGCCCCGGCTCCAGCCCCGTCCATCCTCGTTCCAACTCCAGCCCCAAATAATACCCCACCAAACCTAGCCCCAGTTCCAGCTCGAGTTTCGTTCCAGCGTAGCTCCAGTTTCGCTACAGCTACAAGATCGCTTCAGCCTCATATATCTAGCCCCAGCTCCGGCTCCAACCCAGCTCCAATTCCCCCTGGCCCCAGCGCCGGCTTGTGCCGTGAACCCAGCCAGCTTCGAGGTAGCCCCAGCTCCACTTCCAGCCCCGACCCCAGATCGGACCCCAGCTGCAATTCCATCCCCGGCCGAACTCCGACCCAGCTCGAGATGGGAAAATCAAGGCCAATCCCAATCCCAGCACTAACCCAGTTTCCTCTATTTTTCCCAACCATCCTGTGGTGTTGGGTCCTCGTTTTGAAGAGACGTCGCCCCGCGTTCCTCGTCCTCCTTCCTCCTCCTCCCCTTCCTCCCCCCTCCTCCCCCTCCCACACCCATTCTGGCACACCCCTCACACGTTTCGTGGCCCCATAGGGAGCTCCACCGAAGGCCCCACTGGCTGCGCTCGCATGCGGTTCCACCCCCCATTCTGGCACACCCCTCACACGTTTCGCGGCCCCATAGGGAGCTCCACCGAAGGCCCCAGTGGCTGCGCCCGCATGCGGTTCCACCCCCCATTCTGGCACACCTTTCGTGGCCCCATAGGGAGCTCCACCGAAGGCCCCAGTGGCTGCGCCCGCATGCGGTTCCACCCCCCATTCGTGGCAGGCACCCCCTCACACGCTTCGTGGCCCCATAGGGAGCTCCACCGAAGGCCCCAGCGGCTGCGCCCGCATGCGGTTCCACCCCCCAGGGCACACCCCTCACACGTCTCGTGGCCCCATAGGGAGCTCCACCGAACGCCCCAGTGGCTGCGCCCGCATGCGGTTCCACCCCCCATTCTGGCACACCCCTCACACGTTCGTGGCCCCATAGGGAGCTCCACCGAAGGCCCCAATGGCTGCGCCCGCATGCGGTTCCACCCCCCATTCTGGCACACCCCTCACACGTTCGTGGCCCCATAGGGAGCTCCACCGAAGGCCCCAGTGGCTGCGCCCGCATGCGGTTCCACCCCCCATTCTGGCACACCCCTCACACGCTTCGTGGCCCCATAGGGAGCTCCACCGAAGGCCCCACTGGCTGCGCCCGCATGCGGTTCCACCCCCCATTCTGGCACACCCCTCACACGCTTCGTGGCTCCATAGGGAGCTCCTGCACAACCAATGCGCCCCACGCCATAATAGTGTACAACGTCGATTCCGATGTACACTTGGAATCGAATGCGGCACGCCTAATCTCGCAAATATGCCCTAGCTACGCTTCCACGTGTTTGCGAAGAAACAGGTCGGATGGGGCGATCGCGATGAAATAATCCAGAAGCCGCATTAAAGTGATCATTTGTTTTTTGGCCCCCCCTCTGTCACAGAGGAGGTCAAATATGCCCCCCCTCTCTCACAGAGGGTGTCTGAGATGCCCCCCCCCTCTGTCACGGAGGACCTCGTTCTGGGTGCTCTTCTGCCACGGGAGCTCCCGATACGATTGGAGACGATAAAACGTGATAGCGGGATGGGGAATTGGAGGGGGAGGGGGACGAAAACGACGAAGGAGAGGAGGCAACGACAGCACCGATGAAAGCACCGTTTCTTTTTCCTTCTCCGCTCGGGCAGCGGTCGCCGAGCACGACGGCGCGCGCGAGTCGCCGCCGCTCACGATGCATTGGCAAGGCCTCCGCTGCTGCGGAGGGTCGACGTTCGGCCGATGAGGCCTCCCTCCGCTGCTGCGGAGGGGCGGCTCCTGTGCGATGGTTCAGCTAAGTTTTTCCCAGGGATTGGTTTCGGGGGGGGGTTCGACCCACCTCCAAGTCGTGGTCGCGACCTCCCAGTGCCCCTGGCCGCTACTCCACCCACTGTGGCTGCTCCACCAGTCACTGGGGCGTTGGTCGCTGCCGAATGCAACCTGCATGTCGCGCCAGGCGGAGTCGACCATGCGGTCCTGCAGCGAGGAAGCCTCGCCGCTCGGCTGTTGCCACTCGCGCTCCTCGCCCCCCCTGGTGCGCCACCACTCATCCCTGCGCCACTCCTCGTCTGTTGGTTGCTGCCGTGGCGTTTGTGGCCTCCGCTGCTGCGGGGGCTCTGGCGGCTCGTGGCCGAGGGCAGCGATCGCGTCCGAGATGTAGATGGCGGCGCCGAGCTGCCCTCGCTGCTCCAGCGGCGCAGGCCCTGGAGATGGGCACTGCGGGGTCGGCTGCCACCTTGGGGGTGGTAACTAATAATTTCTATACCCCCCCCTGTCAACTCCCGCCCCTTCCCGACACTCATTTCCTTATGTCATCCCTCGTCCTGCTCAGCCGATTCCTCATTCCCTCTCCTCCCTCCTGCCCCCCCCGTGCCCCGCCGCCCCTCTCCCCCCCTCCCCCTTTCAACCCCCCGCCGCGACCTTCCATCGCCAGCCGCGGGCATGTCGCGGCCGTCGCCCGCGCTTTCGCCTGCCCATCTTGGTGGGGGCCACGCCTGTTGGGCGCGCTCGTCTTGCTCGTCCCTCTCGCTGAGCTGCTCTGGCGCCTGGCGCTCGGGTCCGTGCTGCTCGGGCGGCAGCGGCGCCCTGAGCGCAGCTGCCAGCTGTTTCTGGGCGCGCCTGTCCTTCTTCTCTTTGGCTCTCTCCTGCTTCCTCCCCTGCGAACGCACGCTGGCCATGCGCATTTGGAACAGGAGAGGGTAGTGGGCGCCGCCGTGCCAGCGCCCCTCCACCTCCACGGTCTCTGGCGGGAACGTCTTCTGCAACGCGCGGAAGAGGGTCACCTCGCGATTACTAGAGAAGCGGCGGTCCCCTCTAGCCTCAGCCTCGGCGCGCCTCAGTTTCTCACGCTCCTTCTCTTGGATCTTGCGTTGGCATTCCTCTGACTGAGTCAGTAAATCCTGGAGGTGCTCGCGGGCGTCTTTTTTCGGGTAGTAGCAAGAGTAAGGCATCCCAGGGCCTCCGTTCTGGCTGTGGTGCCAGTACGTCGGCTGCGATGATGGGCTGGTGGAGGCCCCCGCTGCTGCGGGGGCCTCTGCCTTGCTTCTGTTACGGTACCCGATCTCACCGATCACCGACTTGCGTGCGAAGAGCAACCCCGTCTCGTCTCTGTCGTGCACGGCGCTCAGCGGCCAGCACAGGGTGTACTCGCCAGGCCTGTTGAGAACGAAGATGCCGCAGCTGTCCAAGCACGGAGTGCCGTCCAATCCGCGCCAGAAGTACGCTGCTGCCGTCTCCAATCGCATGCCTAGACCCCGAAGACTCGGCAGCGTCTGTGTGAGCGCCATGTTGAAATCCCCACAAAAGATGTCAACGCTGTTGTCCTGCAAGATGGTCGCCAACCTCGGCCACCGTTGAAGCCTCTGGAATGTTTCGCCGTGTCGCGGTGGAGGCGCACCGCGCACGCCCGCACTTTCGAGCCGAAGTGGGCGTAGGTTTGATCGAAGTAGAGCTCAACCACCATGATCCTCGAGAACGCTTCCATCTTGCGCCCTCTTGCTGTTCTGTAGTGGCCGTCGACACTCCTTTCCCAGTGGAGCAGCCGCATTTCGTAACACAGATTTGCGCGCGCAGCGATGCACAAGGACTTGTCCTCACGCCCGCGCAGGGTCAAGTATTCGTACTCTGGTCGATTCTGGAGCTGTTGGCAATCGCCAACACTCGCAGCACGACTTCCTCTTGCTGTCGCCATCGCTGCTGCGGGGGCGACAAAAGGCCCACCGCTGCTGCTGCTTTGGCCCTCCGCTGCTGACGCCCCCGCTGCTGCGGGGGCGTCCGCCTGCAGCGGCGGTGGTCTCCCTGGCCGCTGTAGGATTGACTCCATCTGCTCCTCACATTCCGCAAAGCACGCCACGAGAGCAGGGCAATGCCGCAGCTGCAACTCAAGTCTCCGCCGCTGGTCCGCGTGGTTGGTCTCGCTCGGCATGGGGCCCCAGTTCCCGAACAGGACGGAAAGGTTGTCGTTCCGTGGCCTGTTCACGTCAGCCGCTCTACTTTCGCAGAAGAACTGGGCGGGACGGTGTCGCGAAGAACGCACTTGCGCCGCTCGACGTCGTCGGGCGGCGCGCAGCCCCCAAAGGCCGGCTGATCGCGCCGCTCTTCCTGAGGCTCTTCGTCATCGCTCGGATCCACCACCGAGTCGCCTGGGCGGGTGCGCATCGTAGAAACTTCTGATCGCGCCGCCGCTGCTGAGCTTGAAGCGCCAGGCGGCGCAGCCCCCGCTGCTGCGGGGGCGCCCTCTGTCACACGGGCCCAAGGGCCCTTCCAGGGTTCTGCCTGACCACCCGCAGGTCGCCAAACCTTCCCAGACTTCGCTGTATGTGCTGCCGACAGTCGGCCCCGAGGCCCCGCTGCTGCGGGGCCCAATGAGCTGCTGCTGCTGCTGCTGGCCGCGGCCATCACTCCCTGCCCCCGCGTTGCAGGGGGGGGCGGCCGTCAGAGCCGGACTCCTGGGGCCGAAACGGCGGTGGAAGGAGGGGGGCGGGGCGAAGAGGAGGAAGACGGGGCGGATAGGAAGGGAAAGGGCGGGCAGAGAGAGAGGGAGAGAGAGAGAGAGAGAGAGAGAGAGAGAGACAGGGAGATAGTGAGAGAGGGATATATAGAGATATATATAGAGAGAGAGAGAGAGAGAGAGAGAGAGAGAGAGAGAGAGAGAGAGAGAGAGAGAGAGAGACGGACGACGATAACGAGAGAGAGAGAGAGAGAGAGAGAGAGAGAGACGGACGCGGAGGAGGGAGGAATGAGATAATGACCAGGAGGGTGATCAGGGAGAAGGAGGGGGGAGAGCAGGAGGAGGGGCGGAGTGATCGACACCCGCGTGGTTTTCTCCCCCTGCCTGCTCTCCCCCTCCTCTCACCTCCTCCCCCGTCCTCCCTCCTCCCTGTTTCTTCTGCATAGGGCCTGCGCTACGTCCGCGCGCGCACGCGGCACCTCAGTCGCAGCCAGGTGGAAGAGCAGTGGCTGCTGCCCGAACTCACACCCCGCGCCTCGCCGCTGCTGCGGCGGGCCGCGCCTCTCAGAGGCCCCCAGCTGCAGGGGGCGCAAGCGCCAGGGGGCCAGACAGACGGCGTCGCGTCTCACTGTGCATAAACATGCTGAAAGCTCTCGGGTTGCCTCCCAAGTACTCGTCTATGACGTTCTGCAACCGCGTGGCAAACGTCTCCGGCCACTTTCCACCGAAGTCCTCCATGCCAGCGGCGTCACATTCCCGCCGAAACCACTCAAAATCTGACCGCTGAGCTGCAGAAAGCCCAGAACCCAACCCCGCCAGGCGATTCAGCGCGTCGCACCTCGACGTTCGACCCGCCGCGCCTCCGCAGCTGCGAAGGCCCGCGCCCAGCTCGGATAACCCGACATGCTTCATCCTGTGTTTGATATCTATGGCTGCCTCTGCGTCTAAGAGTTTGGCTTGCTGTGTCCTCAGCAGCTTGCGCGCTTTCTTTACGTCGCCCCCCAGGCGGGTTAGCTCTTCTCTGCGCCGCGCCTCGACATCCCGCTGTCGTTTCTCGTTTCTGAGCGTCGCCTCGCGGGCGTCCTCGCATGCTGCGAGGGCCCGCTGAACCCCGGGATCTTCCTTCGACACTTCGCGCACTCGCCTCCGTTCTTCCCGTAATTGCGTCTCCATGAACGTGGCCCCCGCGATGTCGCCCCAGCTGCGCAACTCCTCAGCGATCGACGAATACGTTCTCATCAAGTCAGCCGTCTGCTCCGCGGTTTCCATGCGAGACGTCGACAGGCCAGGCGGCGCCTCCAGCGCGCTCTCCCCCGCCGCTGCTGCGTTGAGGCTTTGATTGGCCCATCCGTAGTCAAACTCGCCAGCGGCGCTCCACCCGCCGTCGCCCTCGCCCCCATCATCTTCATCTCCTTCGAGGGCGTCGACGGAATTGCCACCCTCAGTGCCCCCGCTGCTGCGGAGACCCTCGGCTGCGTCTTCCGCCCCCTCCATGCCATGCCAAATCTCGTCGCCCTCGCCCAGGGCCGCGTCGTCTCCAGGGTTTGCGAACACGTCGTCGCAGTGGCCGCGTCGAGGGCGCGGGAGGACCAATCGCACGATGTCTTTGTTGGTCCATCTCAAGCGCCCCGCCTGCGCCTCTTCTTCGACCTCCGCTACTGCGGCGGCGACCTTCTCAGGCATCCTCAACTTTCTCCAGAATGGCCTGCCTCTAATCGTTTTGTCTTGTTGGTACCAAAACTCGACAAATTCGCTGGCCCCGCGGTCGCGCCCGACCCGCAGAGGCGCGTTTGCAGGGCGAGCGTCTCCTGGGTCTGGGGGCGGAGCGGCTGCGGCGGCCATGAGGCCGAAGCCATGCGCGCGCACACGCGGCCGCCCTCTTGTCTCGAGCCCAGCGCCGCAGGGCAAGCAAACGGCCGCATCCTCGCAGTGATCCTCCTGTCGGTGCTGCTGCGGGTGCTGCTGCTGCTGCTGCTGCTGCTCCTCCTCCTCCTCCTCCTCCTCCCCCTCCTCCTCCCCCTCCTACTTGTCCCAACCCCTCCGCCCCCTCCTCGCCAGATTCCGCGAGTTCCTTTGTCCTCTAGCGCGCGAGCGCTGGAGAGCCGCAGGCTCGCGATCCCCCGCGCGCGCCCTCGCCCCTGTCCAGTCGACAGAAACCCGCAGGCATCCACCTCAGCGGTCAGCGCGCCGCTGCTGCGGTGCAAACACCGAGTCTGTCTGCATAAAACAAGCCGTTGTAGCGGTCAGCGCGCCGCTGCTGCGGCGCGCGCCAGCGAGCGGATAACGAAGACATCACTTCTCTGTTTCCTGCTCGATGGCTTCCTGGGCCACGTCCTCCAAGAACGCTAGAAGAACCTGCTTCTGCTGCGCACGGGTGGGCTGTTTCAAGGGCGTCGTCACTTCCGTCAGCGCCATGCCTGTGGACCATTTCTCCTCGTTCAGATCCTGAATCCTGGAGGCCCATGTTCGGCCTGCCATTGGCCCTCCTTTGACCCCCAGTGCCCACATCCCAGAGGGGCACCACCTGGTGGTCCACAGGCGCTTCTCGTCCAAAGCGTCGTCCTCGTCGTCGTCGTTGGGTTCGGGGGCGCTTTTGCCCTGGCTCTCCTCGCACAGGTAATGCAGAAGCCAAGGCAGGTCCTGACTCTGAACGAGTAGTTGCCCATATCTGTTCTCATACACAATAACCTCTTTCGTGTCGGCCTCATCTGGCTTAGGAGACATCGGCATGGTTACTCTGCAGAGCGTGCCTCGAGGAAACCCCTTCTGTTTCTCAGGGTTTTCTTCGCTTTCGATGCGGCCTTGACGGTGCCAGGGAGATCCGCCATGGGATCCCGACCTTTTTCTCCCGCTGCTGCGGGGGGCCCTGCTGCAACCCCCGCTGCTGCGGGGGCCTCTTTCACAGGAGTCGCCGCTTCATCCACGTTGTATCCTTCTCCAGCGCGAAGCTTCTCATACAATTGTTCTAACAAGTTTGTCTCGCTCAAGGCGCCCTTCACGGCACTGTGGCCACCGACCACTTTGAGCATCCACAGGCGGTGCTTTCCGACGGGCACGAAGGCTTCTATGCTCATCTCGCCGCCCAAGACAACACAACGCTCCTCGCATTCCAGAGCAAATCCCGATGCTCCCTCGTGATTTCGGCACAGCCCGCCCGTCACGCAGAGCACCCCCATGCTCGCGCCATCTTGGCGCGCTGCTTTCCCGACAGCGACCTCCCGCCATGCGTCCTCTGCCTTGCGTTTCATGCCGCCGTGCGCAAGCCCCCGCTGCTGCGAAGGCGCGCGCGTCCTAATTAGGCGTCGCCCCCCCTCAAAAGTGAACCGCCTGAAAACGGCTATGGAAGGCGGACTCCTCGTCTCGAACAGATCCTCCTACTCCTCATCCGCATCATGCTCCCTCCACGAGCTTCTTTCCATCTCATCCAACCCATCCCCCTCCTTCTCTCCGAACGAGCACAGCTGCCTCCCCTGTCCCTTGACCGCCCCTCTGCCCCTTGAGGGGGGGCCTTGTGTGCTCTGACCGACCCTCTGTCCCACAGGGGGGGGGCGCCCTGATCGAACGACCACCCCTGTTTCACAGAGGAGGGCGCGCGGAAACGCACGACCCCACCCCCTCTGTGACAGAGGGGGCCCCGCGCTTTTCCACCCGACCCCCTCTGTGACAGAGGGGGGTCCCGCGGAAAAGCGCGGGACCCCCTCTGTCACAGAGGGGGTCCCGCGGACAAGCGCGGGACCCCCTCTGTCACAGAGGGGGTCGGCCTTGCGTGCTTCGACCGCCCCCCTGTCCCACAGAGCGCCCCGCGAACAGGACGGCAGGGCGATGAGCAGGACGATGAGCACGGAGAGAGGAAAACAGGACACGGGAGGGAGGCGGGAACGGACGAGGGGGGACGGAGACGGAGGCGAGGCGCGAGGGGAGGGCAGGACGAACATAGAGGGAGAGGAGCAGGACGAGACCTGGCAGGGGATATGCACCAGGAGAGAGATCTCACGGAGGAAGAGGAGGGGAGGGGACGGGAGGAGGAGGAGGAGGAGGAGGAGGAGGAGGAGGAGGAGGAGGAGGAGAAGGAGGAGTATGAGGAAGGGGGGGAGGGAGGAGGAGGGGGGGACGAGGAGGAGGAGGAGGAGGAGGTGAGGAGGAGTAGGAGGGAGGAGGAGGAGGAGGAGGAGGAGGAGGGGGGGGGGTGGGAGGAGGAGGAGGAGGAGGAGGAGGGGAGGAGGAGGAGGAGGAGGAAGGAGGAGGAGGAGGAGGAGGGAGGAGAGGGGGAGGAGGAGGAGGGGGAGGAGGAGAGGAGGCGGAGGAGGCGGTGAAGGAGGGGTGGAGGAGGAGGGAGGTGGAGGAGGAGGAGAGGAGGGGAAGGAGGGGGAGGAGGAGGAGGCGGAGGCGGAGGAGGAGGAGGAGGGAGGAGGAGGAGAAGCAGGAGCAGGAGGAGGAGGAGGAGGAGGAGGAGGAGGAGGGGGAGGAGGAGGAGGAGCAGGAGGAGGAGGAGGAGGAGGAGGAGGAGGAGCGGGCCTGGGCCACGAACCGGCTCCCCGGCCCTGCACGCGGGAGCGGCCCGAAGACCACGCGCCCCTCCCGGAGCCCAGGGAGACCGTTGTGCCCGAGCTTCGGCTGCACAATATGGGACGCAGAAAGACATACACACCAGTACTAGATGCTCTCCCTGGAGGCGCGCGTCCGACGCGAACATGTAGTAGACCACCTCGTAGCACATCGTTTCCCGAGCGGCGTGGCCAGAAAGCGCCCGCCGAGACCCATGTACGATAAGATTTCGCGGCGCGCGCGTCGCCCCTGGGGGGGGCGACGCACATATAGTACAAGTATGTTGGGGTGGCGTCGACAATATGCAATCGAACAGGAAGCGCTTTCTCGGAGCTCCGCGCGGCTTTCTTGCATCGGCGCTGGACCCGCCTCCCTGGAGCGCGGAGCGAGCCAGGGGCTGCTCCAGGGGCGCCGCCAGGGGGGGGGGCCAGCGCCGACTTTACTGAAGAGGTTGCCGCTGATGTGGCTGCTGCTGGAGTCGCCACTGGTGCTCATGATACGGCTGGTGAATCGTCGA
>CAUYUJ010021713.1:0-34191 GCA_963575745.1 Prorocentrum cordatum | reverse complement strand
GCCTTGTCGAGCAGGGGGGGAGGGCAGGTGAAAGCCCCGCCTTCTTCGGCGACTTCATCGCTGACTGCAGGCCCGCCCCCGCCGCCGCTGGCCGCTTGGCCGTCGGAGTCGCCTGGGCCTTCGACTTGGCCGCGCCCTTCTTCCGCGCCCTTCTTCGGAGATGCCTGGGCCTTCGCCACCGCCGCGCCCTTCTTCGGCCTGGCCTTGAGGACGAGCGGGGCCTCCTCGTTGTCCCCGTCCTCCTCGTCGTCCTCGTCCTCGTCCTCGCCGTCTGGCTTGGAGCTGGTGTTGGAGTCAAAGCCCTTCTCGTCCTCGCCCATCTCTTTGCTGAGGATCTTCGGGGCATCTGCGCTGCTCTCGCCGTCGTCGTCATCCGCCTTCTTTGGTTTCGCCGTCGCTGGCTTTTTCCCGGAAAGGGCCTGGGCCCAGGGTTCTCTTTTAGTATGTAAACATGTCCCCCGGTGCCTGCTTGAAGGAGGCCGGCGAATTTTTTCCCTGATAAATAACGAGGTCGAAGGAGGCCGGCGAATTAAAATTTGAGGATGTCTCGAGCGAAACGCTTGTTTTTGAAATCCCGATCGATTAATCACAGGGTGCGGGCCACTTTTTCGTGTGTTGAGGATGTCTCGAGCGAAACGCTTGCTCCGCAGAGTTTGCCGAGGATGTCTCGAGCGAAACGCTTGTTTTGCAGAGCCGACCGCGACGCGGAAAAGCGCCCCGCGCGAAGGAATTTCGATGATGTCTCGACTAATTCGTTTGTTTTTGTACGATTTCCTGGAATTTTGGCAGGATGTCTCGAGCGAAATGCACGACCCCACCCTAGCACGACCATACCCCAGCACGACCACACCCCAGCACGACCAGACCCCAGCACGACCCCACCCCAGCACGACCCCACCCCAGCACGACCATACCCCAGCACGACCACACCCCAGCACGACCCGACCCCAGCACGACCCTACCCCAGCAAGACCACACCCCAGCACGACCACACCCCAGCACGACCTCACCACAGCACGACCACACCCCAGCACGACCACGCCCCAGCACGACCACGCCCCAGCACGACCAGCACGACCACCAGCACGACCACCCCCCCAGCACGACCACACCCCAGCACGACCACCCCCCAGCACGACCACACCCCAGCACGACCACAGCACGACCACACCCCAGCACGACCACACCCCAGCACGACCACACCCCAGCACGACCACACCCCAGCACGACCCCACCCCAGCACGACCCCACCCCAGCACGACCCCACCCTAGCAAGACCACACCCCAGCACGACCACACCCCAGCACGACCTCACCACAGCACGACCACACCCCAGCACGACCACGCCCCAGCACGACCACGCCCCAGCACGACCACGCCCCAGCACAACCACCCCCCAGCACGACCACCCCCCCAGCACGACCACACCCCAGCACGACCACCCCCCAGCACGACCACACCCCAGCACGACCACTCCCCAGCACGACCACACCGCCTTGGTTGAGTGGTTGCCTGTCGTCGTGGAATGTTTCGTGGGGTGTCTCGTGGAATGTTTCGCGGGGTGTCTCCTGGAATGTTTCGTGAGGTGTCTCGCGGAATGTTTCGTGAGGTGTCTCGTGGGATGTTTCGTGAGGTGTCTCGTGGGATGTTTCGTGAGGTGTTGCCCCGTTGGGTATCGTGAAAACGTGCCCATGCTCCACATGTCTATATCCCTTTCCGGGTTCGTGGGTCCATCATGTTTTTTCGGGCCCGACTTCTTGCCTGTCCAATTCATCTGCTTCTTGACGTCGGCAACGTGCGCGTTCTTCTCGGAGTTGATGTCGTCCTTGTCCGCGCGCCCTTTCGCGAACTTCTCCGCGAGACGGCTCGCGAATTTCTCCCCGTCAGCAAACGCCTTCGTGTCATACACCCGCATGTTGAGGATAATCTTGCCATGGTTCCCGGCCGACGAGGGATCGGCCGTGAAGATCGCCAGAAACCAGATGACGTCGTCACCTTTGCCCCTGGTGTACTTCGTGGCGTAGACCTCTTGGAATCGCGTTCCCACAGGCCCCGCCATGATGGGGCCTCTCGGAAAGCCCAACTCAGTTAGGAAGATGCTCCTAGGGGGGTCCTCCAAACATCCCAACTGGTCACTCGAGAAGCGATCACTTCTCGAGTGACCAGTTGGGTGATGTTTGGACACGTGCCCTAGCATTCGTTTACTAACCTGCCTCTGTTCAGCCTCCTCTACTCGAGTAGGCTTAGATCTAAGCCCCCCCCCCCACCCCCCCCCCCCCCCCCCCCCCCCCCCCCCCTTTACCCCCCCCCCCCCCCCCTCGCTGATCATCCCTCCACCTGCCTCCTCCCCTTGGCGCCCTTCCCGCGCCCCCCCCCCCCCCCATTCTCTTCCCACGCCTCAGTCCTTATCACGTCTGCCTCCTCATGTCCCAGCTCCTCCTCGAATCTCCATGCAAGCGGGTGCCTTGTCGTTGTCCTTCCACCCCTGCCAGAACATCTTGTCCGCCTTCCTGCCCATCTTCGCGTCGCCCCCCTCCTCCTTGAACTTTTTCCAGGTCAGTCCTCTTGCGGCTGGGGGCGAAGGCGCAGGCGGGCCGCCGCGGGAATGCGCTGTTTAACGAGACGAGGGGATGGACAACAGGAGGAGGGAGAAAGTAGAGCATGAAAACGTAGAGGGAGGGGGCGGGGGATGACGAGGGGGAGTAGGAAGAGGATCAGCAGCAGGAGCAGAAGAAGGGGTGGGGGAAGCAGCGAATGGCTGAGAAATATTTGGAGCAGAGGCGAGGTAGAGAAGAACAAGAGATCAATGCCGAACCTCACCCCAGCACTGCCCTTCTCCCGCGTGCACTCTCACTCCCACCCCTGACGCCAACTATACTTTCCTTCGCCCCTGCCCTCCACTCCCGCAATCCTGGCACCGTGTACTGATAGCCGTCCTTGAAGACGGCAGCGACCTCGTCGTCCTCCGAGCCTTTCGTGGGCATCTTGATGGGCTTGCAGTACTCTGGCGGGCCGCCCTGGCACGCGCGGTAAGCTGCCTGCGAGAAGGGGAGGGGAGGGGGGGGCGGCGCCCGGCGAGTGACAAGGAGAGTTGGGGAAAGGTCGCGGTGAGTTTGCGGTGAGTTTGCGGTGAGTTCGAGTTTGGTGCTAATGGGAATGTGTGTGTAGCACAAGAAAAATGACGGTGAGTTTGCGGTGCGTTTGAGTTGTGTCTAAGTTGATTTGGCATTGCTTCCAACCAATTGGTTGAAATCAATACCAAGCCAATGTAAGTTTGATATTCTATCGCCGACGCGCCAGGCGCGCTCGGGACAGATCTGTCCTGAACGCACCTGGCACATCGGCGATGCGTTGGTTTGCTGTCGACCCGCGTCGAGGGAAACCTCCGAACAACGGCTGGATTATGCTAGCCTGATCTCCGCAGCTGCGAGACACCCTACCACGGGCAAGCCGTTTTGACCAAAGCCAAACTGTATCGCCCAGGGACGGCCTGGGGTATACCCCAGGACGTCCCTAGGCAACGTTGAAAGCTTCCTCTATAGAGGAAGCTGTCAACGTCCGCCGTGGTGCGTGCCTCGCAGCTGCGGAGATCAGGCTAGCATAATCCAGCATAGACCTCCTCCTCCTCCTCCTCGTCCTCCTCCTCCTTCCCATCCTCCTCCTCCTCCTCCTCCTCCTCCTCCTCCTTCTCCTCCGAGTTCTCATCTTCCACTTCCCTCCGCCTCCTTGTCCTCCCCCCCCTCTTCCTTCTCGTAATTTCCTCTTCTTCTCCACCCAGCGGCGGCCCACCCGCATCGTCTCGTTCCAGCTGTAGGAGAAGTCCTCAGCCGCAGGCGCATCGCCGCCAGCCTTCAGGGGGGGGGAGCGGCGCGGCAAGAGAATGAGGTGCGGTGGAAGGGGTGGTGGAGGCGTGTGAGCGGCGCGTGGCCCTGTAGAAGTTCATGTGCCACCCTTCCCGCACCGCCCCCCTCCGTTCCCCATCGCCCTCCCCCCCGACCCTCTCCTATCGCTCTTCAGTCTCGCGCCCCCCCCTAATCCCCCCCCGCTCCTCTCGCCAACTCTCTGCCCCTTCCTGTTCTCTTTGTTATTTTTCCCTTGCCCACCCCCGCCTTCTGATCCTTCTCAAAGTATGCCTTCAGCCAGGCCGGAACTGGACGCTCGGAGGCCGTGGCTTTGAGCACCGCTTGGTCGATGTGGCGGCACATGGCCCGAATGCTTTTAGCTTTGTCGCGGGCCCAAGTTGACCTGGTGTTTGCCAACTTCCAGCGCTCTTCCTTATCGACGGCAATGGTTTCGAGGAGCTGCGCTAGAGGTTTCTGAACCAGGGGGCCCTGGCGACTGATGCAGTCGCGTCGGATCCGCACGAGGAAGTCCTCGTTGGCCTTTAGAGCAGAGAAGTCTGGCGCGCTCTCCATGTCCACGCTGTAGGCCAGGTCGCCTGGGACCACCAACTTTTCAATCAAGAGAGACTTGGCGTCACCTGGCTGAAAGCATAGACTAACCCACTAGAGAGGATAATGAGGACGAGGAGGATGAGGAGGAGGACACTGGAGCTATTGACACGGGGGAAGGAGGAGGACGAGGAGGAGAGCAGGAGGGGGACAGCAAGAGTGAGGATCATCCCTCTTGCCATCATCCTCCTCATCCTCCTCCTCCTCTTGTCCTGTGCCTTCACCGTGTGGTTTCCTCTCTCTCTCTCTCTCTCTCTCTCTCTCTCTCTCTCTCTCTCTCTCTCTCTCTCTCTCTCTCTTTCTCTCTCTCTTTTTCTCTCTATCTCTCTCTATCTCTCTCTTTTTCCTCTTTCCCCTTTCCCAGTCACCAGGCTCCTTCCCGCGCCGCCGCGGCGGCATCGGGCCGCAGGGCGCGGCCTCCGCGCCAGAGCTCCTGGGCCCTGGCGCCAGAGCTAGAAAAATGGCTCTGCGCGCGAATAAGGAGGAGGAGGCGGAGGTGTGGGCTCAGAGAGTTCCCCCCGCTCTCCTCCTCCTCGTCCTCCTCCTCCTCCTCCTCCTCCTCGTCCTCCTCCTCCGTCACCTCCTCCCCCTCCTCCTCCTCCTCCTCCTCCTCCTCCTCCGCCTCCTCTTGCTTCTCATGTTCCTCCATCTCTTCTTCAGCTGTCCATGGGCATTGGAGGGCGCAAGAAAGAACAAGACCTTCGAGCAAGCAGAACCCAGCGACATTTCGAAACATGAAGAGCAAATGCGTGGAAAGTTCGAGAACAGAAGGATGACATGACAACTAGTTGTGAGCATATGTGAAAATATGCGCAACTTGTATATCATACATCATATATTAATATTATTACAATGCTTAACAACAAGACTTTCCCATACAAACCTAGTATTTCCTAACACACATGATTGCTATACTAGTTAAACTCTTATTTTAAGAACTATGAAACCTCAGGGCGGGTGACCGGGTGACCGGTTGACCGGCTGACCGGTTGACCGGGTGACCGGGTGACCGGGTGACCGGGTACCCGACCGGGTGACCGGGTGACCGGCTGACCGGGTGAGCTGACCGGCTGACCGGCTGACCGGTTGACCGGCTGACCGGCTGACCGGCTGACCGGCTGACCGGCTGACCGGTTGACCGGCTGACCGGCTGACCGGAGCATGTATTCCACCATAATGGCCGTTTTAAGGCCCTCTTGGGCCGTCTTAGGGCCCTTGAGCCGCTTCACTGGGAAAAATGAAAGGAAACGGGCCGTGGAAGGCGCCCGCGAGCCGCTTCACTAAGAAAAAATACGAGGGAAGCGGCCCCCCGGCGGCCACTACAACCAAACACTCGGTCCTCGCCCCTCCCCTGGACCCCTCCCTAGAGGGCTTCGCCCCACCAGAACGTCATCACTCGTACCTCGCTCTTTCTGTTATTCGTCTGGCCCTGCAAAGATCCTGGACGGACATAGGACGGGCCGACGTGTGCGCACAAGTGCTACAGATGGTCTCCAAATGGCCAAAATTTGCTCACAGACGGCCCTATATAGCCTCAAGACATCCCAAGAAGTTCCCTAAACTGACTCAAGAATCCTGCTACAAGAGGACGTTCAAAAGGGCCCCAAGAGACAAACATCGTCATGGGGAAACGTACGTGTATGGCCAGAGGCGTCTTCGCTTTTAAGGTCCACGCAGCGTCCACGACGGCCTGCGAGGCCTCCAACATCGCACAAAAACGGCCCACGAAGCAGCGAAGACAGCCCCCAAACCGACTAAGAGGACCCAACAACAGCCCAAGACGCCCCTGAGACGGCCCCCAAAGCGCTCAAGACGGCCCAACGACGGGGTGGCATGAGGCCAAAATAGCGCCAAAGACAAAGACCGCCCAGAAGCCCCCAAGAAGGCCCCCCAAAAGGCTCCCGCTCCCAATCCGTCGCCCGTTGTTGGGCCCACAGCTCAGCCCAGAAAGGGTCGGCGGTGCCGCGTACGCTCGTGAATCGTGCACAAAGAGTCCACGGCGCCTCCACGCCTCGCGTCTCTGTCCGTGAGCCCTGTGGGGCGACACATGTTTTCACCTTGCTGCTGCTTCGACCTCGCCGAAGGATCGTGGCACTGTGGGGCAAAATGGCTTGGACTAGAAATGGCTGTGGATACAAATGATCTAACAAGATCCCGTACCGTCAGTACGTAGAGGCGTGTTCCACGGCCCATGCAGCTGTGAACGTTGAGGGGAAGATCACATTCTTCAGGGCCCCGACCATGCTTCCAGAGGCCCCAACCGTCAAAATCGACCCCGAGATCCCCAAATAGCCTCCCAAGGAGTACCCAACAGGGGGCCAAAAGGAGGCTGCAAGGGGTCCCAAGGGACCCCAGGAGCCCCGCAAGAGGCTCCAAGAGAGGCCCTAACAAGCTCTCCAGAAGATGCCCCCATGCATCCAATACTGTCAAATCTAACATGGCGTCCATCTGTTACGCCTTTTCGGTGTCTCGGCTCAGCATGGTTGCAGGATGGCTGCAGGGTGCTTCATGATGCCCAAGGGCCCAGATAAACACCCCACACCTGTTTGTTTGGAATTTCCAAGTCCCCCACATTACCTAACAACACAATCATGTTAAGACTGTTCGCTCTCATACACTCGCGTGCCATTCAACATGGATGTCCCGAACCCTCGGTACCCGACCTGTTCGTCTTTGATCGTGCCCCCTCTAAGGGGTCTCTCGTCCTCCCGTCACCCGTAATTGGCACAGCCCTTAAAACAGGGAGAACATAAATGATGGACACATGGGAGGACACAACGACTGAAGGAAGGGAGGGAGGAGGGAAGGGGGCAAGAGAGCGGGAGTGAAAAAAATTGAAGATGAGAGGGATCTGCATGAGGGGCAAGAGGAGATGGAAAGGAAGTCTCAGGCGTGAGTGCGGTTCCTGAGTAAATTATGAAGCTGGTCCAGACGAGAGCGCGATTCCAGAGCGCCGAGGGAGCGATTCTTGGGTATAGAGCATGGAAACCTCTAGCTAAACCACGACTTCTCCACAAGTTGTGAGGGGCTGTAAGGCGAAAACATTCGTTGCAGAACACAATCTGAGGCTCAAGACATACCTTTCGTAAACGAAGGTTCGAACCACGGGATGGAACACTACAATTGAAAAACGTGTGGGCACCTGAAGGGGGTGACCAGCAATAACTTGAGAAATGGGGTCTCAAACAAGACAGCCACAATCATTGTAATGCTGTTCGTTCTGATTCGCCCGCGCGTCACTCGGCATGAGGCTCCGAATCCACTGTAGCAACCCTCTTCGTCTTCAATCGTGCCCCCTTTGGCGGCATGTCTTCCTTACCCGCGACGTGTAGTTGGCGCAGCCTCTAGAAAAGGAATAGGCAGAGAGAGAGAGAGAGCGAGGAGGGAGGGAATGCTGGAAGGCAGGGAGGAGGGATGGGGCAAGGGAGAGCGAGAAGGATGGAGAACGAGCGTTGTGGATGCCACGACAATGGACACCCTAACAGTCCTATCATCGAATTGGAAATGTGTTCAAAATGTAAGAAAATGTCCTGAACATGTTTTCAACGTGTTTTGCATGTTTAAACAGTTTTAGTACATGTTCTAGACATCTGGAAATTATTTGGCAACATGCTTTCTCTCCATTGATCGTCCTCCACAACACGAGCGAGATCAGCACGAGGGGGTCAGGACGACAAGCGGCAGATCCAAACGGGCGGCTTGGACGGGCGGATCCTGACGGGCGGGTCGGGCAGTCGAGCCCGGACGGCCGGGCCGAGCGGGCGGATCGCTCAAGCGTCGGCCCCTCGCAATTCGATACGACGTCAATCGTGAGGACGTCCTGCGCGAGAGCGCGATTTTGTGATGGAACATCGGGCAAGAGCTGCTGCTGTATTACTAGAAGCCTCCTAGATGGGGTCCGAGTAGATGGGGTCGGAGGATCGCGCCGCATCGCCGATACATCGCTCAAGCGTCGACCCCTCGCAATTCGATGCGACGTCAATCGTGAGGACGTCCTGCGCGAGAGCGCGATTTTGTGATGGAGCATCGGGCAAAAGCTGCTGTTGTATTACACCGGGGGACAACAAAACATTTGCAGTGCACAAAAAATGAGCTCTGGGTGGGGGACCTGAATTCAACATACGATGTGCACCAGAGGGGGGATCAACAACAAATCCCCAAACAATTTTTGCGTTCAGGGTTTCTTGCCCTTCCGATACAGAACTCGTCCTGTGTGGCGGTCCGGGCAGCATGTCGCCGCCCGTCGCCGCAGCCGTCGCCGCTTGTAACTGACGGCGTGTGGCGGCGCGGGCGGTATGTGACCGCCTTTCGCCGCCGCCGTTGCCGCGATTGCACCGCGCAGCTTGCAAACACATCGCGTCAGGGGTCTATGGTGGCTAACATGTTAGCCAGTGCGGGCTCGAAAACGTATGTTCTAGCATACTACGCGGTGCTATATATGTGGTGCGACTCGCCCTGCTGAAATTGAAAGTGTCACCTCTAATGCTCGCGCAAGCGTGCCACCCACCCACCCGCAAGCTGGTTTTTAAAACCCCTGCGGCGGAGATTGCGATGACTGCTCGGCGGTGGCTGGCGCATCGGTGCAGAGGGCTAGCGCGCGCAGGCTCGCGCGCAGAGCGGCGGCGCGGCCGCTTTGGCGCTGACCGCTGGGCATTTCCCGACGCGTCTCGCAGGCGGCGGTGACGCGCAGGGCACTTCAGTGCGAGTCGGTGACTCGGGCGGGCGCGGTATCATGACAACGTCGACAACGGCAGCCACGATGATGATAGTACCGATGATAGTGGCGACGATGACAGTGACGACGGCAAGCGGCGCCGTTGCTGATCACGCTGGTGACGATGATGGTTTCCACGTATCGACGGTGAACATGTTGAAAATATGTCGATATGTGAGTGCCGACGACGTGCGAGACTGGCCCGCATGGTATCAATTGACAGGGTGCGCGCGAAACGGCGTTCGAATGATTTCGGGACGCGCACGTGAGAACCCCACATGGTTGATGAAAAAATTGAAAACACATTGTCTACGTATGGGTTCGCAAGAGCGCGCGAGCAGACCTTGTTACGGAAACCACTTTGCAAAATCATAAGTTGTTCACATGTTTTCGGGGCGCTCGATGCTGAAATCCTTCAGAAACCTACGGTGTTTGAAACATTCCGGCATGCGCGCGAGGCGACGCACGCCTGTGCACCCCCGCGTGTGGATAATTTTAACATATAGGTGATGCTTGATAAGCGGGTGCGCGCGCATGATACCATTTGACAAAGATGGGGTGGAGTGAAGCGGGCTTAGCTGGGCTGGTACGTTCTAATACTTAATTTGAGCGATGGGGCAACATCGGATGTAAAATGCAACGCCCGAAGGTGGATCGATGATCCGGGGAGGATCTTTAATCTTCGATAGAAAAGAAAATGTACGTGGTGCATCATTCGGGGTGCAGGCTACGTGGTGTGGTGCAGGCTATGCGGCGCAATCTCTGCAGTGCATTCTACGAGGTGCAATTTACCCTGTCGAGTGTGAAAGTGTCAACCCCACTGCTCGCGCAATGTTCGCACCCACCCATACGCATCTTGGTTTGCAAAACCCCTGCGGCGGCGATTGCGAGGACTGCTCGGCGATGGCTGGCGCATCGCTGCAGAGGGCTAGCGCTCACAGGCTCGCGCGCTAAGCGGGCAGCTACTCTGGCGACAGCAGTCATGCACTGTCCCTGAGTGCTTGGCTGAAGTGGGACTCCGCGGTGCAGAGTCTGTTAGTTACTGTTGTTGTCGAATTCGCAATTCTAGAGATGAGTATTGGTTATAATTGATCCCTCCTCCGGTAACCATTGCATTGTTCAAATGAAGTGCCCCCCTCGGGGCTCGCACCTTTTTTTCTATAAGAGAAAACTTGGTTTAACCAAGGCTGCGTTGTTGGGCCCCGAACTATATCAACAATCATCTTAAGACTGTTCGAGCTGATCTGCTCGCGTGCCACTCAACACTTATATACCAAACCCTCGATATCCGCCCTATTCGTCTTCGACCGTACCCCTTGGGGGTAGATTTTCCTCACCTGGAGCGCGTTTCTTTATCATCGGCGATGACGAGCGCCAAACGTGGAGAGAGGGGGGTGCGGGGCGGGGTCTGACGTAACGCCTCCAACCCCCCCCGCCGTGTGGCTCCAGCACCAGACCGCGCCGGCGCGCACGACGACAATGAGCGACGAGCGACGAGCGACGACGACGGCGACGACGCGAGCAGCATGTAGGTGGCGATCTGGCTCACAGCGCCTGTGTACACCACGGTGCCCGCGTGCACCACAGCGCTTGTGTACACCACAGCGCCTGCGTACACCGCAACAGCCGTGTGCAACGCAGCGCCTGTGTACACCAAAGATCTTGCGCGCACCACACTGCATGTGTACACCACCGTGAATGTGTACACCGCCGCAGCCATGTGCAACACAGCGACTGTTTACACCGCAGAGCTCACGTGCACAGCAGCGCCTGTGCACACCACAGCGCCTGTCTACACCACAGCATCCGTGTGCAACGCAGCGCTGGTGTACACCAGCGCCTGCGTGCACAGGACAAGTAAAAGGAGCATGTCGGTGAAGATTTGCTTCTGACAGGTATACGCCACGCCAAGGAAGTCCTGATAATAGAACGCGACGTGTTTCCCTCCTCCCTCTACCACCTCCGCCTCGACCTCCTCCTCCTCTTCACCCTCCTCGTCCTCCTCCTCTTCCTCCTCGTTCACCCTTCTCACCTGTCGCGCGGGCCGGCACTACAGCGCACGTGCGCGTCTCAGCGTGCACCGCAGAGTGGTCTACTGAATCATCCCACTTGGTTCTCGGACGGCCAATTTAACTGGAGCCTCCTGGACGCAGATGGGAGGAATTAGGATAATGTGGGCGGACTCCACAGGACTCGTGGATTCCAACGGCACTCCTTTTTCCATACGGCTTCCTTTCCAATTCCTATATGAAACATTTGTTTCTGTTGAACCCACAGGCGTGACATTTTGTCATAAGGATTCCTTGTGCTATCCTAAATGCCATACTGGTGCTTTGCTGCGCACGGTTGCTGTGGTGCACGCAGGCGACGGTGTGTACATAGGCGCTGTAGTGCACGCGCGCATTGTGGTGTAGACTGGTGCTGTGTTGCACACGGCTGATGTGGTGTACGCAGGCGTTGTGGTGTACACAAGCGCTGTGGTGCCAGCAAGCACTGTGGCACACAGTGGCGCTGTGTTGCACGTGGTTCGGTTGCTGTGGCGTACATAAGCGGCGTGGTGTACATAGGCGCTGTGGTGCACGCGTGCACTGTGATGTACAAAGACGTTGTGGTTCAGATCGCCACCGACATGCTGCTGCTACCAGTCCTCGGTCTTTCCTAGACATTCCCTGACGCCGCTGGCGCGAAACGTGACGTCATCGGCCCCCTCTCCCCCCCAAACGATTGCCGTCATCGGCCCGGAATAAAGACAAAACAAGCTCCAGCTGCGTCCGCGCACACGACGACGATGAGCGACGAGCGACGAACGACGAGCGACAACGACGACGACGACGACGACAATGACGACGACGACGACGACGACGACTGCGGACTAGACTCCTATGCGGATTCCTTTGCGAACTTCGAAGAGGGGACACATAGAGGGAGGAACAAAAACGAATGGAACACGGAATTATCAGGGGGTGGGCTAAGAGCAAAAAACCGGTGCCAAAACCAAACGGTCACATAGTGTGGACAAACCCTGACGGGCCAGTCCGGAAGGCGGGCCTAGGCGGCCAGGGGCCAGGTCGAGCAGGCGGGATGCTGAAGCGTGCTTTCGGCATGAATCGCGAGGAAATCTCGAGCGATAGCACGATTCCCTGGTAAATTGTAAGAAATCCAAAGCGAAAGCGTGATTCCTGCATAGAAGTCCCACGCGACCGCGCGATTCCTGCATACAGTGTGACGAAGTCCCTAAAGAGAGCGCGATACTTCAACACATTGAAAAAATGTCAGGCAGGAGCCGCTGTTGTTCAACACCGGAGGCCAAAGACACAATTCTGAGACCCAAGATTGTCCCTGACTAAAAACGGACTGCGGGCCCCAGGAAGGGCACATCAACTGAAGAACACCATGCGCCCCAGAGGGAGGGGGATCAACTATACTTCTTCTTTAATCGTGAGAGTACAACGGCTCCCGCCCAATATTTCCTCAATAATTATGTATTCCAAAATCGAGCTCTCGAGTCCTCACAATATATACAGGGATCGCGCCCGCGGGTGGGACCACGTCGCAATGTATTCAGACGCCGCGCCCTCGACACTCAGGAATCACGCTCTCGCCGTGGCCTTCCTTACGATTTACTTTGGAATCGCGCTATCGCTCGAACTGTCCTCGCGATTCATGCAGCGCCCACGCACTCAACATCAACACGCCTTCTCGACCTGGCCGGTTTGGCCCGCCTTCCCGATCCGTCCATTCGGGTTTACCCGCCCAATTGGCACGTTTGGTTTTGCCATGTGTTTTCTGTTCCTAACCCCCCTCCTTTCCCCTTCCATCCGTTCTCCGGGGCTGCACCAAGTACACGCTGCAAGCACGGAAGAAATACCCCAAGGGGAGTACGATTGAAGACGAGGAGGGCGGGTAACGAGGGTTGGGATACACGTGTTGAACGGCACGCGACCGGGCAAAAACAAACAATATTAAAATTACTATTGTTGTTGGGTTCTCATTTCTGAATAATTATTCTCGATCCCCCCAGTCCGGTGCACAATGTTTCCTCGATTGAAGTGCCCTTCCCGGGAATCGCACCCTGGTTTTGGCCCCCAGTTTACAACAACAGCGGCTCCCGCCTGACCTTCCTCACAATTGATTGAAAAATCGCGCTCTGGCTTGGGACTTCCTCGCAATGTTCCACCGGATCGCGGATCCCGCTTGATACTTCCTCACAATGTATTGAAGAATCGCGCTCCTCTTGACACGGATGCAATTCTCATCATCCTTCCGCCCCACTCTCCCAACATCCCGCTTCTTTTGAGGGTTCCACGGGATTTGTTTCTGACACCAATTCGCAACTGTACGTCCCCCCGTGTGGGTATCCACGATATGTTCTTTCAAGGGGGTGGTACGTGGCGCTGTTTATGGCGCGACCCATGGCGACACTTATTGTTAACCTGTGTTGGAGTGGCTGGCGCAGGCCATGGCGCAAGCTGAATCGCCACTCGCAGCGCAAATCATCGTCCTCCCTCCTTCTTCCCCTCTCCTCCCTTCCTCCGATCCCTCCGTCCTCATTCTCCCCCGTTAGCTGTTACCCTTCGTTTTCAAGGGCTTCACCAACCACACGTGGCAGGGAACGAATAGACCCCCCAAAAGGAGGTACAATCGAAAACGAAGAGGGCGGGTATCCAAGGTTTGGGACTTGCAGATTGAATGACACGCGAGCAGATAAGAGCGAACAGTCTTAAAATTATTGTTGTTGTTGAGTTCTCATTTCTAAAGGATTAAATGTTGTTGACCCCGCCTCCGGTGACCGTTGTGTTTCCAACAAAAAAATTATCCCGGGGCTCCCACACTGTTTTTCACAAGGGGAAGTGGGGCCAACAAACTGTGTTTCTGTGCCCCAGTTTACAACCACAGCGGTTCCCACCTGATACGTCCTCACAGTGTATTCCCATATCGCGCTTTGGCGCGAGAATCCCTCACAAATTATGCAAGAATCGCGCTCTCGCGAAAAGACCCCCTCGCAATTTATTCAGACGCCGCGCCCGCGACACTGAGGAATCACGCTCTCGCTGCGGATTCCCTCGCTTGCGATTTACTTGGGAATCGCGCTGCCGCTCAAGAGTTCCCCGCAAAATTAATGCCAGACGAACGCTGCAGCAACCCGACTGCCTTTTGTCCCAACTTCCCATCCGTCTTCTCTTCCCCTGCCTTGACGGCTGAACGAAATACACGTTGCACTGACATAAATTTACCCCGAGAGAGGGTACGAACGACAACGAAACAGGCGGGTATCGAGGACTCGGATATACGGGTTGACTGGCACGCGAACAGATAAGAGCGAACAATATTGACATGTTTACTATAGATGATGGTGTTGTAGGTGTTGTTACTGTTGCTGTTGATGCTGATGTTGATGCTGTTTTTGCTGTTGTTGGTATGACTGTCACTGTTGTTGATGATGATGTTTAAGCTGTTGTTGTGTTGCATTGCGTTGCGTTGCTGCTGTTGTTTTTGTTGTTGCTGCTGTTGTTATTGTTGATGTTGTTATTGCCGTCGTCCCCCCCGCGACCCACCCGCGATTCACCCGCGACCCACCCGCGACCCCCGACTCACCCGCGACCCGCCCGCGACCCACCCGCGACCCACCCCGCGACCCCCCCGTGAACCCCTCGCGACCCACCCGCGATTTGCCCCGCGACCCGCCCGCGACCCACCCGCGACCCACCCGCGAAACGGACCGCGACCAACCCGCGACACACCCGCGACACACCCCGCCACCAATCCGCGACCCACCTTCCACCAACCCCGCGATCCACCCGCGACCCACCCGTGACCCACCCGCATCCCGCCCGCGCCCTGGCCCGCGACCCACCCGCCATCCACCCGCGACCAACCCGCGACCCCCCAACAACCCACCCGGCGACCCACCCCGCGACCCACCATGCAACCCACCCGCGACCCACACGCGACCAATACCGCAACCCACCCGCGACCCACCCGCGACCCACCCGCAACCCACGACCCACCAGCGACCCGGCCCGCGACCCGGCCCGCGACCGGGCCCACGACCCACCCACATTGCCTTAACGAAAAAATCAACGATTGCGGCGGGTTCGCTGTATAATTTGTGACAATGAGGCGCGTGCGGCGGGCTGCTTCAGAGCCTCGCAGACTGCCGACGTCCCTGCCGCCCCCTCCCTCTTATTCGCAAGTGCGGGGTGCTACGAATTATTTGACGGGGATGGTGGGGGGCTGAGGGAAGCCGATTCAACTGGTATGACTTCACATTCAAATTACAATGGAGGCGAAACCCAATCAATGAGAGAAAAAAAGATAGAGGGAGAGAGAGAGAGAGAGAGGGGAATGAGAGGGAGAAACATTGCATAACACAGATAATAATATTAGACAGGACGATTAGATAATGGATTGCGTATCGGGGAGACACGAGAGAGTCATACTCATATAAGGAGACTCCAGGAGAAACATAGAGAGAGAAAGAGAGAGAGAGAGAGTGAGGAACAGGGAGACAGGGAACGCCCACCGACAGCACTGACATCATATGGAGACAGCAAGGGAGAGAGAGAGAGAGAGACAGAGAGAAAGAAAGAGAGAGAGAGAGAGAGACAGAGAGAGAGGGAGAAGCAGAGAAAGAGAGAGAGAGAGGAACAACAAAGAAGGGAGGAGGCGCCCCCCGACACCCGTCAACCGAGAGCCGCCCACCGAAACCGGCGGGCCAGTTAGTTCCGCCAGTCTCGTGGGGGGGGGCGCCCACCGAGCACCGCCCCCACCGAAAGCGGCGGGCGACGTTCGCTGATGTCCTCTCCGTCCGCCAGGACCCCGTCAATCTAAACGTTGCTTGGGGAATTGAGCGATGGGGCAGACTCGTCTGTAAGCTGCATATCTGACTGCCTACCAGACCACCCCAACCCAACCCGAAGACCCCGATTTCGGGTTGGGGTGGGTATGGGCTCCATATGTGTTTTTTCTATGTTCCCGGACCCCCCCCCACTAGAAATCGAAGGTAAATCTGAGCCTTCGGGTTGGGTTGGGGTGGTTTGGTGGGTGGTGAATATCCCGAAGGTGGATCTATGGTCCTGGGCGAATAGATCCGAATTCCTTTGAGCAAAAGAGAACGTACGTGGTGCAATATGCGTGGCGAAGGCTCTTGCAAGCATGGCGCCCACCCACCCACAACTTGGTTTGCAAAACCCATGCGGCGGCGATTGCGATGAATGATTGGCGATGGCTGGTGCATCCTGGCGGCCGCGCTAACCCGCGCATGCTCGCGCGCACAGCGGCCAGCTACTTTGGCGCGACCGACGCGTTCGCGGTGGCACTTACTCGTGGGCACTTCCCCACGGGCACTTACGTGTGAGTCGGTGACCTGGGCGGGCGCGGTATCATAGCGACGCGGACAACGGTAGACACAATTATGAGGAGTAGCGATGATGGTGACGATGGTGGCAAAAACGACAGATGACGGCGCCGATGTTGATCACGCCTGCCGATAACGGTAGCCACGTGTCGGCGATGAAGCTTGTTGAAGGAGTTCGACATGTGCGCGCGACCGACGCGGGCGAGTGGTTCCCACCAGCACGCGCGCAAGGGTGTTCGAATGAGTTCGACATGCGGCGCGAGAAGCCCGTTTGGCAGAATGTGACGAACAATGTTGAAACACCGATGGCTTAGTCATATGCCTTTTATATGTTGTCGGGACAAAAATCTTGAAATCCGTGCGACACCAAACGTTTTTGAAAAGATTTCGGCACGCGCGCGCGACAACGCGCGCCTGCGCACGTCGTCCCATATGTTGCAATGGGTTTTTGCGACAGCACGCGCGCAAGGGCGATCGAGCGATTCCGGCATGCGCGCGCGAGCGGCCCGTCTGGTAGCATGGTATGCAAATGTTGAAACCCTACGGTTTCATAAGCATTCGCACGAGGACAGGCGCAGGCTTGTTTGAAAACCCTCGTTGCGAAACCATGTGTGTTTATTTCCAACCATCCTGTGGTTTTGGGTCCTCGTTGTGAAGTGACAGCGCCCCGTGTCCCACCTCCTCTCATCCTGCTCCTCCCTGTCCTCCCTCCTCCCCTCTCCGCATGTCCACAATTTCGGGACACCCCTCACACGTTTCGTGCCCCCAAAGGGAGCTCCACCGAAGGCTCCACTGGGAAGGTTCGCGTGGCACCACCGCACCTAATCCTGCATACCCCTCACACGTTTCGTTGCCCCATAAGGAGCTCCACCGAAAGCTCCAACGGCGGGAGGGTTCGCATGGCACCACCGCAGCAAAATCGGCACACCCCTTCACACGTTGCGTGGCCCCATAGGGAGCTGCACCGAAGGCTCCAGCGGAAGGGCTCGCATGGCACCACCGCACCCAATTCGGCACACCCCTCAAAAGTTTCGTGGCCCCATAGGGAGCTCCACCGAAGGGTCCAACGGGAAGGTTCACATGATAAAACTGCGCCCAATTCGGCACACCCCACACGATTTGTGCCCCCATAGTGAGCTCCACCGAAGGCTCCACTGGGAGGGTTCGCGTGGCACCACCGCACCCAATTCTGCACACCCCTCACACGTTTCGTTGCCCCATAGGTAACTCCACCGAAGGCTCCCGTGGAAGGGTTCGCATGACACCACCGCGCCCCAGTCGGCAATCCCTAACACAGTTCGTGGCCCCACAAGGAACTCCGCCGAAGGCTCAAATGGGAGTGTTCGCGTGGCACCATTGCGTTCAAATCGGCACATCCCTTCACACGGTGCGTGGCCCCCTAAGGACCTCCACCGAACGTTCCAATGAGAGGGTTCGGGTGGCACCACCGCGCCCAATTCGGCACACCCCTCACACGGTTCGTGGCCCCATAGGGAGCTCCATCGAAGGCTCCAGTTGGAGGGTTCGCATGGCACCACCGCGCCCAATTCGGCACACCCCTCACACGGTTCGTGGCCCCATAGGAAGCTCCACCGACAGCGGTACCCAGAATGCGGTACTCGCAGCTGCAATGCTTGGGTCCTTCATCAGGCGACTGGTTTTCGCGACCCTTGATGCTGAAATCCTTCCGAAACCTCAAATGTTTGAAGGATTTCGACATGCGCGCGCGACGACGCGCACGTGTGCATTTCGTCGCTTCATTAAACAAGGGACTCTCGAAAACGGATGACTTTTGATAAACAGGTGCGCGCGCATAGTTCTTTCTGCTGAGGGAGTGGGGGGGGGGGGGGGGGGCGAGCTCTGGCCTGGCTGGGACGGTATGAATTCCCACCGAAAATGAACAAAGAGGCAATTGAAATGCGCCAGTCCGGCCCGATAAGTCCAAGGGGGTGATGGGGGTAGAATCTAACTTCATTTAAGAGAGGACAATCTACGCGGCGCAATTCACCTTGTCGAACTTGACTCTGTCAACCCCACTGCTCGCGCAATGATCTCGCCCACCCACCCGCAACTTGGTTTGCAAAACCCGTGCGGCGACGATGGCGATAACTGAGTGGCCCTGGCTCGCGCATCGTGTGACAACACGAGCGCGCCCAGGTTCACACGCGGAACGGCCAGCTTGTCTGGCGCGACCGACGCGGCCGCGGTGGCGCTGGCCGCTGTGAGCTCCCCAGCGCGACTCGCGGCTCGCGCTGCCGAGCCGGCACTTCAGCGCAAGTCGGTGACTCGGACGGGTGGGGTATTATTGACGAACGAGCAACACAAACCCATACCCATAGGGGGGTCGTTGAGAGGAGGACTGACTATGGGTATGGGTGCGGGTTGTCGGACCCTGGTGAACGCTCCCGTTCGAGCGGGGACCCCCATCCGACAACACGCACCCATAGCCCTCTCCGACCCACATATGGGTATGGGTGTGTGTTGTTGGTTCGTCACTTATGGCGACGTCGGCAACGGCAGACAATATGATGACAGTAGCGATGCTGGTGACGACGATGGCGATGAGAACGGCAATGCAAATGACTGCGCCGGCGCTGATCACCGCGCGATAAGCCCGTTGGGCCGCACTTGATGAATAGGTTGAGAAATATGTGGTTCCAACACGAATTCCGAAGAGCGCGCGTGCGGCATTTTTTAACAACAGCACACCTGTTGCAAAACAAATGTGTGTATGTTCTGGAACGTCCATGTTGAAATCCTTACGACGCCTGAGAATTTTAAGGATTTTCACATGCGCGCGCGACGCCGCGCGCGTGTGGATTTGCACATATGTTGCAAAGGAATCTGGCAAATTGACGATTTGCTATCATCGAGTGCGCGCGAGTAATCTTGTTTCTCCAGCTTGGAAAAAGGGAGTGTCGATGCTGGATTGGCTGGGATGGTATAAGATCGCACAGAAAACTAACGGTGGGGCATAATCACATGTAATGTGCAGATCCCCAGGGGTGATGGATAAGACCAGGGGTCGATCCGAATTCGTTTTCGGTAAGGAGAACTCATGTGCTGCCACCTATCTGGTGGAATCTATCTGGCTTGAACTACGTGATTCAATCGAAATGGCGTGAGCTGCGTGGTGCAATGCATGTGGTTCGACAATCTGCGTGGTGCAGTTTATTTGGTGTAAGCTATGTGGTGCATGCAAGGCAATGCAGATCAATGTCAAGCTGTGCAAAGCAACGCAAAACAACAATGCAAATCCATGGAATGCAATGCAAAAAAACGCTCATCAATGCAATGCACCGCAAAGCAATGCAATGCAAAACAATGCAAAGCATTGCCAAGCAACGCAGCGCAAACCAACGCAATACAACGCAGCAAGCGGCGACGAGGCGGCGACGAGGCAGCGACGGCGGCTACATAGCCGCCAGACCGGCACGCCAGCCCAGACGACTGGCGGCGACGAGGCGACGAGGCGGCGACAGCGGCTACGTAACCGCCAGACTGACAGCAGGCTCCGTTCACTAGAAAACGTATAAGAACTCCTAAGTGTAAGCACTGTTCGGGGAATTCCTCTTTAAAAACGGAAATCGACAACAACAACAACCATGATTGTAAGTGTGTTCGCTTTTCATTGGACGCGAGTGGTTTAACATGTATACCACCAAACCCTCGATACCCAGCCTCTTCACCTTCGATTGCACCCCCTTGGGGTGATTCACGTCTTTGCCTACGACGTGTAATTGGAACGGTCCTTAAAATAGGGAGAGAAGGCAGACATGAGAAAGGGAGACAGAAAGGAAACGGGAGTGGAGGAGGGCAAGAGGGAGATTGGACAGTTAGGGACGAACTAGATTTAGCAGGAGCGGGAAACAAACGAAACAAGAGTATTGGCAGGCGAAGCTACTGGGCGGGTCAGGCGGGCGGACCCTGACGGCGGGTTGGGCGGGTGGACCCCAACGGGCGGGCGGAGCATTGGAGCGAACTTCACACATTGCGAGGAAGCGTCAGGCAAGCAACAACTGCAACAATCATTATAAATTGTGCGCTTTCATCTGCTCGCGTGTCAATCGGTACCAGTCACTTCGTCGTCGATCGCACCCCCCTTCTTGGGGCATATCTTCTTACGTGCCACGCGTAGTTGGCACAGCCCCCAAAACAGAAGGGGAGGGAGACAGGACAAAAAGAGAGAACGAGGAGGAAAGGAGTGCGGAAAGGGAGGGGCGAGGGAAAGGGGCAAGGGGGAGGCAGAAGGATGGACCACGAGAGGTATTAGCATCAGGGGGTTAGTTGCAAATTAACAAGCGGCAAAACCAAAAGGGCTGGTCGGGCGGGAGGACCCTAACAAGCGGGTGCGGCAGCCGGACACAAACGGACGGGTCGGGCGGGAGGATCGCTGAAGGGTAAGTCCGGAATGCTTCCAGAGGAAATCGTTAGCGATAGCGCGTTTCAAACATCGTGAGGAAGTCCTGAGCGAGAGCGCGATTCCTGTGTCGAGGCGAGGCGTCTGAATAAACTGCAAGGAAGTCCAAAGCGAGAGCGCGATTCCTGTGCAAACTGCAAGGATGTCTTGATTTTAGCGAAAGCCAGGTTGCTCAATACAGTATGCGGGGATACCTGGCGACAGCCGCTGTTGTAGCAAACCAGGGGCCAGCAACACAGCCGGGGCCCAAGAATTGCCCTAGCAAAAAAGAATACGGCCCACGGGAAGGGCATTCAAATTGAAGGATATGATGGGCGCTGGAGAGGGAGGGACGGATCAACAAGAACTATTCCCTGGTAGTGAGAACTCAACAACGCTTCGATTGCTGACTGCCCGATGTGATGGAAGCAAGCGGCACTGAGGCGCTACTGAAATAATCACCCTGATCATTGGCCTTGGCCGGCTAGACGTCACCCCAACCGAGCGTGTCACGGAATCGGTACGCCGAGTTTTGCGGGAAATGCTGGCTAAGAAGCGAACGAGGAGGAGGAGGCGGCGGCGGCAGCGGAGGAGAGCGGACCAAGAACCACCCAAGACGCCCCAAGATGATCCCAAGAAGACCTCAGGACAGCCAGCGGAGGAATCTGAGACGGCTCCAAGAGGGCCCCAAGACGGCCCAAGTCTGCACCCAGGCAGCCCAAGAGCGTCCGAGAAATGCCCCAAGACGTTCAGAGACGGCAGAAGAGGGCCCAAAGATGCCCACCAGAGGCCGCTTCCAGGACCTCGCCACGGTGGCGGGTTGTGCCGAAGGCCATTTTGTCTATTCGCACAGATTCGCCACGGTGCTCCGAGCTCGAAGTGGAGTGTCCTCAGGTCCCTCAGAAGCCTGTATCGAGCATTTTGATACGGTGGGGGCATTGGACAAGGAAACCTTCGATAAGGAATCCGGGGTCTGGAGACTGGTGGAACTCCAATCGAGGCTTGGCCATGGATATCACCGCCGCCCTCATCAGAGCAGGAGTCCTCCAGGGTCTGAAGCCTCCTGGGCCCGTTCCTTAACCAACGCCCCCGCCGTATTCTGCACGGCGAGCCACAGACGGAGGGGGGGGCGCGGGCTGGCGGGCGGAGAGCTGCGGGGGGGGGGGGGGGGGGCGCGCGGGCTGGGGGAGGTGCCGTGCCGAAATGGGAGGGTCGGGGCGGAGGGGGCGCGCTGGCTGGCGGGGGGGGGGCGCGGAGGAGGAGGGAGGAGGGAGGAGGAGGAGGAGGAGGAGGAGGAGGAGGAGGAGGAGGGGAGGGGGGAGGAGGAGGGAGGAGGAGGAGGAGGGGGGGGGGGAGGGCGCGCGGGGGTGCCGCGCCGAAGTGCAGAGGTCGGCGCGGAAGGGACGCGCCGGCGGGCGGGCGGAAGGGGGGCAGGAGTGCTGCGTGCCCTCGGAGCTCGACGCCTGCGCGCGCGCGCTCCCGCGCGGCCTCTATAGGGAGGCCAGGCGAGCCCCAAGGGCAGGCCAGGAGAGCACAGGGGGGGGGTGCAGCTCAGGGGACGCCTGGCAGAGCCGGGGCGTCTGAGGTCTGGGTTGGGGTCAGCGCAGGTCCCCCGCCCCCTCGCAGCTAAAAAGCAACGTGGAGCGATGCTCCGAGGTCGCAGCACCCAGAGGACGACCAGGAGAGCCCCAGGGGCAGGCCGAGAGGGTCCCCCAGAGTCCTCCAAGATGGTCCATCGGCGGTGGACAAGCCTCCCTTTCGTAAACCACCCTTTCGTGAAAACAGCCTAGGGCCGAAACCGACGGACCTGGATCTGCAGAAGTGACGGCCGCGACGCCCTCTCGCGAACCGATAACGGCCAGTTCGCTAATCGACGTGTCAGGGTAGGAGGTCTATCAACCTCCGAGTTCAAGTGGGCCCCGGGACCGCTCCGAGGCGCCCAAGATGGCCGGAAGGCGGCCCAGGATGCACCCGAGGCGCCCCGAGAGGATTCCAAAAGGACCCCCAGGAGAGTCCCAGGACTCAAGAGCAGGCCTCAGTGATTCGCTAAAGTCTGTAAGGGGGGAGTGTTCTCGCCGTTTCGGGCCCCCGACGTTCCATGACGACCAAAGAGGCCCCCCCATGAGACCAGGTCGGCCTCCTTATCCCCCTTCCTCCTGTTCTTCTGTGTCGTCGCCGTCTTCCTCTTGCTCTTCACCCGTCTTCCCGTCTTCCTGTGCAGCGCTCTGGAGCTCCAACGCAGAGCCTCCAATATCTTATTACATTACTTCCTCAACTACACGTGCTCTGTCACATTCTCTGTTAGAATTGTTAATCGTCGTCTGTTTGTGTTCGTATGATTATGATTATTCTGTTTCAGCCTGCGCGTTCCCCACGCACAGCAGATGACTATTGGCACCAGTGTGGCTGGCCTTCCACTCAGCGCGTCACGCTGCACTACTGCTGACTGTGGGCGGCGCGCTAAGAGGGGGAGGCCGAGTAGAGGGGGCCTTCTAACCAGCCCCCCCCCACTCTCGAAGCCCTCTTGCATTCCAGGGAGCAGTCTCGGAAGCCTCTGAGAAGGGGCAGGGCCGATCCAGGAAGCCTCAGCGCCTTCTTCTGGACCTATTCTAACTGGACTGTCCCCTCCGCCCTGTCCCCTTCTGCGCGCCGCCAGGAAATGGCCCGATCACATCCCCTCGGCGGTTCAACGATGGGGCCTTGACGGATGGGGCCCATAAGACGAAACCTCAAACAGTGCAGGTTGAATGTATGATGCACATTCCTACCCTTAACGCCCCATCCTTCAGGTGGAGGCCTCTCGAATGGGGTCCGAGCAGACGGGGTCGGAGGATCACGCTGCGTCGCCGATGCGTCGGCAGTGCATCGGCGGCGTCGGCGATGCATCGGAGCCGCCTGCGTGGAGGAAATAAGGCTCCAAATCGAGCCACGTCGCCGATGAATTGGCAATGTGGCGAGATCTTCCGACCCCATCCGCTCCGACCCCATCTGGGGGGCTCAGCCCTTGAACCGCCGGCCACCGCTGCTACCTGCCCGCGGCGCCCCGCCTCACGGCGCCCTGCGCTGCCGGCCCACGCGCGCCGCTACCCCCGCGACCCGACTCCAAGGCGACGCTGCCTGCGGCAGCGCGACCCACCCGCGCCGAGCCGGCAGGCGGCTGGGCCGACAGGGGGCTGCGCCGGCAGGCGGCCCCAGCGGGGCCTCAGCGGCTCGCGGCCGCTGGCCGCCGCAGGCGCTTGGCAGACGCTTTGGCGCCCCCTGCCTGCGGAGCGGCCCGCTTGGCGGCTGGCCCCGCGCGGGCCACCGCGCTGGCCGCATCGGACGGCGCAGCGGCAGCCGAGCGCGCGGCTGCGACTGGCGCACGGGCGGCTGCGCGCGCGGGCGCGGCCGGCGCGCAAGACGACCCGCGCACCGGGGCGGCTGGTGTGCGGGTTGCCCCGCGCGCGGGGGCGCGCGCGGGGGCGGGCGCTGACGAGGCTGCCGCCGCGGCGGCCTTGGCTGCTGCTTCCGCTCCGTGCATCGCAGCCGGGCGACGCTTGGCGCTGTCCTTGGCAGCGGGGCTGCCAGGCCCGTCCGATCGAGACCTCTTGCGGCCCCCCTGGGGCGCCGTTACCTTGGCTCCTGTCTCAAACGGCGCCACGGCCTGGCAGGGCCTCGCCGGTGGTGTCCCGCTGCGCGGGCTCTCGTGCTCCAGGCGCTCCCAGAGCTTGCCGCACCCTCGCGGCGTCGACGAGGATCTGTCCCCACGGCCTGCGCGAGCTGCCGGACCAGAGCGGCTCCTTGAGCCTGCAAGCGCCGCGCACACGCGTGCCACCGCCTCAAAGTGGGGGAACAGGTTCCTTGGCTGCAAGCGGCGGTCGTCGCCCATGCCCTCCCCGGCGGACCCCCCGTGGCGCAGAGGGTGCCCAGGCCGACGGAGCTGACCGCCCCAGCGCTCTTGAGCCGGAATGGCTGCGGGAACAAGTGGAGGTCTGCTCGAACTCTGCGCCAGGCTCGCGTGCGTGCCACCGCTGGAGGAGAACGGCTGGGGAGGCCACAGTAGCGCGGCTGATGCCGCCATGCTCGGCGATCTGCTTCGCGCGCATCTCCTTCAGCTTCCTCTTGGCGTCATCGATGGACTTCTCGTCGCGCTCCACCTGTAATGGGACAAGACTGTCAAGCTGAAACGCCCCGTCGGCAGAAGGGCTACAAGTTCAGCGACATTCTTCTCCCCCTTGCCCCTGAGAGGCACTAACAATCGTGTTTGCACGTTCTCCAAATCCCAGAAGCCCGATGCGGAAACCTTCTGCGAATAGCATAAACACCAAACCTCGCGCGAGAGCCCCTCCGCACATTGCCACTTGGGCCAGCATTCGGCTCCACGATCTGGCAATGTAAGGATGGGGTGGCGACCGTAACCAAGAGAGCAGAGTGAACCCGCTGCCCACGACAGCGCCTGACATGCCACCCTGAAATCCGAAGTTCGTGATCTTTCCGATGCGGAATTCCAAAAGCTTTCGCACCCTTCCATGAAGCAAACTGCTCATTCTCAATCGACCTTGTTGGACCGTGAGGGAGCGCAGAACGGGTCCCCAGGGCCTGAAATCGAATCGACAACAAAAGCACGACGACGCAGGCCTGGGCGCCTGCCCAAAACACATCGTCACCACCGTGACACCACCACCAACATGAAATCGAATAGAGAGAAACCAACACAACGAAAGACGTGTGGGCGTCTGCCAATAACGAATCGTCACCTGCTGTGACAACACCACCCGCAAATCATCTCCTGCATGCGCGTTCGTGATGTGCTACTCCTCTGTCTCCGCTTGCGGAGCGAGGGGCCCCACATGGGCTCCTCGACCGCACTTGACTTGACGCGGCGCCACCACCAACATCAGCCCTGACGCCCAGCATTTCCAGTGGTCTCGCATCGCGCGCCGACCCTGGAACACAGCGAATTCATGAGGACAGCACAACCCACCCCCAACCCCAGCCAGGACCCCCACTCCCGACCTGGTGACCCAGGGTTCCTGGCTGGGGGCGGGGCTGGGTTTCGAGAAGCAACAAGTTGCACAAGCATGAACTTCGGGAGGTCCGCGCGAATGTCTTGGATCGGCGTTGGGCCCCCCTCCCTGGCGCGCGGAGCGCGTCAGTGGCAGCACGGGAGGTGCCGCCAGGGGACCTCAGCGCCGATCCCAAGAAATATCCACGCGGACCGGAGAAAGTTTCTGTTCATGCCATGGGGTGTTCCTCGTGGGTTGTGCTGTCCTCAACTCAGGGTGGGCAGGGGATATCTTGACAGGAGTGTCGACTGAAGGACGATACGTAGATCCACAATGCTGAGTTGCATGTCTTGATCTGGTTCGGATCTTGCCGCCGAGCAGTAAGGAAACAAATCAGCTTCAGGGCGGCAGGGAAATTCGTCCAGATTTCGATCGTCCCTCTTCCCCCTTTCGTCCAGGTGTCGTCCAAATGCCGACCACGTCCCACGAAATCCGGACACCGCCAGGAATTCTGGGACCCCGGAGGAGGAGGAGGAGGAGGAGAAGGAGGAGGAGGAGGAGGAGGAGGAGGAGGCCCCCAGGAAGGACCACACCAAGGGAGGCTCCCTGCTAAGGTCGCATCGGGCTTCGCCTCCGCCTGGCCCCGCCAGGCACTCGCGCCGCCTCGGCGGCGGGCCCCAGGGGGGGATGCTGCGACGGGGGGTCGGCCTCAAAGGGGCCCCAAGGGAGATAAAGCGACACAGTGTCAAGGATTTCCCAAATCGTCCCATGATTCCCGTAGGTTCTTCTTTTCCCCTCCGTTGCCCATGCTTCCCCAGATGTTCGTGCAAATGCGGCCCTCCTGATTCCCATTGTGCTCCGATTCCCCCTCCGTGTTTCCGATGTGTAGCCCTCCGTTGTTTGGTGGTTGTGCCCATGTGTCCCGTCCTGGTTCCTAGAGCCGCTCGGAGGCTTCCAAGGAGGCTCTCAGAAGGCGGCATGGCCTCCAAGAAGCCCCTGGGGAAAAAGGGGTCCTCGTGTACGCAAAAGCGCTGCGTTTATGACGCTTTTTGGAGCGTATATACAGCAGCCCTGACCAAGCAGCGCATTCAAAGCGCTGCTTGGTCAGCCAAGGAGCCAAGGAGCCAAGGACTTCAGCAAAAACATTCTGCGCACAGACGCTCCAGCACCCCAGATCGTGAGAAGCTGGAAGCTGGAGAGAACAATGCCGAGCCCGTTGGTGGCCGACCAGACAACTTGCGCATCCTTCAAGTCCCTCCCAGCCAAGGCGAGGGTTCACAAGACCCCGGGGCACCCGACCTGCGACCTGCCGTCGGGGTACCCCGAGAAGCCAGCCAACTGATCGAGTACAGGGCGAGGGGGCCAGGACGCAAAGAACACACTTAGAAAAGCACCCCTCCCCTATCTTAGGAGGCAACCCCTGGGAGGTGTTCGTAAGACCGGCTAACCAGAGCCCTATTTTGAAAAGAAACGGTCACTGAGCTGGCGCAACTTGGATTCCTGATCAAGCTGGATTAGACGTGATCAAGCAGACGGGACTATGCTGGATTGTGCCTGCGTTCGACCACGGTCATACTAGCACAGATGCTGCAGCTGCCCTCCCAAGAGCTGCATCCTGACCTACCATGGGCGACGACCGCCCAGGCCTCCTCTCCGTATGGTGCCGTACAAGTTGTGGCGGACAAAAAGGAGCCAGCACGGACAAACACTGTCCTCCCCCGCACTCGCGCCCACTGGGTTGGTCCCGCACTGGTGCCCAAGCTTCTGGCTTCGTGACTCAGACCGCCGCGGCAAGATGATCTTTGCTCGGGCCAGGGGCGTGCCGAAACGAACACGCGGACGCAGGAGGAGTGGCTGGGAGACGACGGGGAGGCGGCTGCGGAGGGGGGTACGGAGACGCGCGGTGCTGCGGGACTCTGCGCACGGGCCAAACAAAACAGGAAGGCTGGGAGCAGATCGCGGTGGCCAGATGGCCACTGCTGGCGCCCCTGGAACCCGTCCAGGCCACCGACTCAGAGCAGGGCGACTTGATGCAACGGCACCTCGAGATCGATACCCGGACCCCTCCCGGGACCCGAGCGCACAAATTGTCCGACATGCGTCCGGCCGCAACCACGAGGGGAATCCCCCCGAAGGCCAACCACCGCTGCCTCCACTCGCACTCCTCTGGCTGACGACGGCCCAGCAGGGGATGGGCCCGAGAGCCCCGGCCGACGCAGGCCTGCCGCGGGAGGGCGCGCGTCGCCACCGCTGGGGGATGATGATGATGAGGGGCCGCGGAAGCGCGGGTCTGCCCCGAGAGCCGAACACGGCGGCGACGCCCGCCGCGGCCGCGCTCCCGCACGCCTGCCGAGGCCAGCAGGCGCATTGCTACTGCTGGGGGAGCAACGAGCCCCCGCGACAGCAGTGCCTTGGCGGCGCGCACAAGGGGGTGGAGGGAGGGGGGAGGGCTTCTCAGAACGAGGCTGCTTCTTAGAAGGCGCCGGCCTTACATCTAGTGCCTGTAGAGAAGACCCGCGCCTTCCAAGAAGTCGGGGTGCTTCTAAGAAGCCCTCCCCCCTCCCACCCCCCCCTCTGCGCGCGGCTGAGTGTCACTGATACGCCGCCATGGGGAACCCATCCGCGTGCCACTGCCGAAGAAGCACCAGGCATTCGGGCGCAAACAGGGGAGCAACGCGCCGACGAGCTTCCCACCGCAGCGTGCCATGGACACCCCTCTCCCCTTCTTCAAAAGTGGCGACGCCCGAACCCTACTTCAACTACCCCCTCCACCCATAGAATTCCCTCGACTCGATGGGAGACAGGGGTAGGATTTGGACTCCGCCACGTGTCCGACGAATTCAGAACCCTACCGGCGCAACCCATCGAGTTACCTGAATCGTTGATCGCCGAGGGTAGGCTTCGGAGTTCGCCGCCGACCTTCCGCACCGCGTGGAAACCCCCTTGGTTCAGGTCGGGCGTGTCCCCCCCCACAGAAGGAGTTCGGGCGAAAGTCAAAAATGCAGCTAAAATACACCAACAATGTTCAAAAATGGGCCCAAAATCGTCCCCAGACTATGTTTTGACTATTTTTGAATATTCCTCCTGTAGAGGGACAGGCCCGACTTAAGGACACCCCCCTTTGTCTCCTGGGGCCCCCGCGGCGGTCCCCGAGAGGCCCTCGCGGCGGCGCGCCCGCGCGGCAGCAGCCTCCGCAGGCGGAGGCCTCCGCGGGCCCTCGGGAGGCCCCACCGATCGTGCGAAAGGCGGGCCCCAAAACTCCCGCGGGCCCCGCCTCTTGCTGCCGATCACAGACAGCATCCTGCAGCCCCGGGGCTGTGCGGCAAGGAGCCCATCTATACACCGACGCTTTTCCCGACCCTGCGCTGAAATTCGCACAGGAACGCGGATTCTGGTGTAAACGGTATCCTGGTGTATACATGTTTCGTTGTTTCCCTTGGAAGACGGAGGAACACTATACACCACACCACCCCGACGTCGTCCCCGACCATCAAAAAAGTCGTGGGCTTGAAAAAAACCCGCCACTGGAAATGTACATGCTCCAATTTCTGACATCTCTGCATTATTCGCGATCGCGCCCGTGACAGGACCTCCCCCTGCCCCCCCTGGTCACGCCACGACTCGCGCAGGCACCGTCTGGAAATGAGCCGCTCCGCAGCATTCCCACACAGCGCCGGCGCGAACCGTGACGGTACGAGCCCCCTCCCCCTGGTCAACGCTCAACACGCGCCACCCCGCAGCTCGGAATGCCAATGCTGGATGGCGTGGTGGATGCAATCGACTTCATGTTCGCGACCTCCCTCCGGGACCGGATCCCTTTGAGCTGGCCCCTGCGGGCTTCCATCTGGCCAACAGCACCGGGCATCTCAACCATGGGCAACGGCCACGGTGGAACAGCAGCATCTCGAAAGCGCTACTCTCAAGACCTCTCCTGGGGTGCATTTTGACAAAGGATCCGTAGCGAAAACGGCTGTGACGACACAGGCCCAACAGGAGGTCCCCCGAAGGCGAAAGTAAAGAATTAGCAATGGTATCGGCACGTTTCCCTAAATACTCTCAAGCCGTGTCTTCCCGAGGGGGCGGCCTCGTCCAGGTCGTCCTGGTAGCGCTTGTGTGCCTCAGCGTACTCCTTCTTGTGTTTCTCGATCTCCTCGCGGGCCTGGCGCGGCGACACTCTGGCACCAGCGGGTAAACGCTCAAAGACTTGTCGTGCTTGGGATCATCTTGGCGTATTGAAGCCTCGGGGGGCCCGTGAATGTCTCGGGGGAAAAGCGCTGGACCACCTCGCGCCAGACCCCAGAGTTGCGAAGATTCATTGAGAGCGCTCTCTTCTTTCACCCGGTAGCGGCCATTACCGGCTCTGGCCTTCTCCCCACCCCCTGGTGACGTCACGATTCGTGCGGGCGCCGTCTGGGAACGCCCTCGAATAGCCAAGCACGATCGAGTGGCAGATACCCATGGGAGCTGGGAATAGAATATATGGTTTTCTTATCCTTTCCTTCTCCGCTACCAACTTCTCGCCCTCCTCCTCCTCTCGTCACCCTCGTCCTCCCCACTGCATTGTAAGGTATCACACAAGGAAAGGATAATGAAGGAGGGAATCGAAAGGAGAGACGGGACGAGGCAGGCGTGGCCAGGCCGAATCGACCTGTTTGATTGCACTCCTGCAATCGGTTCGTGCTCTGGGAGGGGTCTGGGCGCCCCTAGACCCAAGGGGCGAAGTGACCTCGTCGTCGTAGCGGTCGTCACTCCCGTCCTTTTTCCTCGTACCCGTCCCCTTGTCGTCCTATTCCTCCTTATTGCGTTGAAAAGCGCTTCAATGCAGAACAACGTGCGCACAGCATCGCTGGGGCGCACTGGGGGGCGTGCGGAACTCCGTAAGCCCATGGGATACACGTGGGAAACTTCCTACCAACAGCGCACCTCATTTTTTCCGTAACCGATCCCCATCCCCAGCGGCGTGGCCTGGGCCCCACTAGCCGATTTGCCCCCCTAGATGGGGATCTAGATCGTTCCCCTCGGCTTTCGAGGGGTGTATCCCCAACCGGGGGGGGGGGGGGGGGAATTCCGCCGACCCCTGAGGCGTGTGCGATATCCTTCTCAACTGGATACGTTGTCTTTTGATACATCGCACACTCTATTCCAACGCCCTTCCCTGAACCTCGGACCACCTGCAAACTCCTCTCCGGGACCCCCCATCGCGCCCCCACCGCGTCTGACATATCCAGCCCCCTTGAGTCCTCTGGGCCTAGGTTTCTAGGAGCTGCAAACTCCTCTCCGGGACCCCCCATCGCGCCCCCACCGCGTCTGACATATCCAGCCCCCTTGAGTCCTCTGGCCATAGGTTTCTAGGAGCCACCCACCCTGCAAAATCCTCCTGCAAAATCCTCGCCCGGACCTCCCACCGCGCCCCCACCGCGTCTGATATTCCCAGCCTCCCTGAGGCTTCTGGGCATAGGTTTCTAGGAGCCACCTACCCTGCAAAATCCTCGCCGGGACCCCCCACCGCGCCCCTACCGCGTCTGACATTCCCAGCCCCCCTGAGGGCTCTGGGCATAGGTTTCTCCCACCCTGCAAAATCCTTGCCGGGACCCCCCACCGCGCCCCCACCGCGTCTGACATTCCCAGCCCCCCTGAAGTCTCTGGGCATAGGTTTCTGGGAGCCACCTACCCTGCAAAATCCTCGCCGGGACCCCCCACCGCGCTTCCACCGCGTGTGACATTCCCAGCCCCCCTGAGGCTTCTGGGCATAGGTTTTACCCACCCTGCAAAATCCTCGCCGGAACCCTCTACCGCGCCCCCACCGCGTCTGACATTCCCAGCCCCCCTGAGGCCTCTGGGCATAGGTTTCTAGGAGCCACCCACCCTGCAAAATCTTCGCCGCGACCCCCCACCGCGCCCCCACCGCGTCTGACATCCCCAGCCCTCCTGAGGCCTCTGGGCATAGGTTTCTAAGAGCCACCCACCCTGCACAATCCTCGCCGGGACACCGCGTCTGACATTTCCAGCCCCCCTGAAGCCTCCGGGCATAGGTTTCTAAGAACCACCCACCCTGCAAAATCCTCGCCGGGACGCCCCACCGCGCCCTCACCGCGTCTGACATTCTTAATTACCCTGAGGCCTCTGGGCATAGGTTTTTAGGAGCCACCCACCCTGCAAAATCCTCGCCGGGACCCCCCACCGCGCTTCCACCGCGTCTGACATTCCCAGCTCCCTGAGGCCTCTGGGCATAGGTTTCTAGGAGCCACCTACCCTGCAAAATCCTCGCCGGAACCCCCCACCGCGCCCCCACCGCGTCTGACATTCCCAGCCCCTCTAAGCCTCTGGGCATAGGTTTTAGGAGCCACCCACCCTGCAAAATCCTCGCCGGGACCTTCCACCGCGCTCTCACCGCGACTGACATTCCCAGCCCCCCTGATGTCTCTGGGCATAGGTTTCAGGAGCCACCCAACCTGCAAAATCCTCGTCGGTACCCGCCACCGCGCCCCCACCGCGTCTGACATTCCCAGCCCCCCTGAAGCCTCTGGGCATAGGTTTCTAGGATCCACCCACCCTGCAAAATCCTCGCCGGGACCTCCCACCGCGCCCCCACCGCGTCTGACATTCCCAGCCCCCCTGAGGCCTCTGGGCATGAGTTTCACCCACCCTGCAAAATCCTCGCCGGAACTCGCTACCGCGCCCCCACCGCGTCTGACATTCCAAGCCCCCCTGAGACCTCTGGGCATAGGTTTCTAGGAGCCACCCACCCTGCAAAATCCTCGCCAGCACCCCCCACCGCGCCCCCACCGCGTCTGACATTCCCAGCCTCTCTGCAGCCTCTGGGCATAGGTTTTAGGAGCCACCCACCCTGCAAAATCCTCGCCGGGACCCCCCACCGCGCCCCCACCGCGTCTGACATATCCAGCCCCCTTGAGTCCTCTGGGCATAGGTTTCTAGGAGCCACCCACCCTGCAAAATCCTCATGCAAAATCCTCGCCCGGACCTCCCACCGCGCCCCCACCGCGTCTGATATTCCCAGCCTCCCTGAGGCTTCTGGGCATAGGTTTCTAGGAGCCACCTACCCTGCAAAATCCTCGCCGGGACCCCCCACCGCGCCCCTACCGCGTCTGACATTCCCAGCCCCCCTGAGGGCTCTGGGCATACGTTTTTCCCACCCTGCAAAATCCTTGCCGGACGCCCCACCGCGCCCCCACCGCGTCTGACATTCCCAGCCCCCCTGAAGTCTCTGGGCGTAGGTTTCTGGGAGCCACCTACCCTGCAAAATCCTCGCCGGGACCCCCACCGCGCCCCCACCGCGTCTGACATTCCCAGCCCCCCTGAGGCTTCTGGGCATATGTTTCACCCACCCTGCAAAATCCTCGCCGGAACCCCCTACCGCGCTCCCACCGCGTCTGACATTCCCAGCCCCCCTGAGGCCTCTGGGCATAGGTTTCTAGGAGCCACCCACCCTGCAAAATCTTCGCCGGGACCCCCCACCGCGCCTCCACCGCGTCTGACATTCCCAGCCCTCCTGAGGCCTCTGGGCATAGGTTTCTAGGAGCCACCCACCCTGCAAAATCCTCGCCGGGACACCGCGTCTGACATTTCCAGCCCCCCTGAAGCCTCCGGGATAGGTATTCTTAAGAAACCACCCACCTGCAAAAACCTCGCCGGACCCCCCCACCGCGCCCCCACCGCATCTGACATTCCCAGCCCCCCTGAGGCTTCTGCGCATATGTTTCACCCACCCTGCAAAATCCTCGCCGGAACCCCCTACCGCGCTCCCACCGCGTCTGACATTCCCAGCCCCCCTGAAGCCTCTGGGCATACGTTTCTAGGAGCCACCCACCCTGCAAAATCCTCGCCGGAACCCCCCACCGCGCCCCCACCGCATCTGACATTCCCAGTTACCCTGAGGCCTCTGGGCATAGGTTTTTAGGAGCCACCCACCCTGCAAAATCCTCGCCGGGACCCCCCACCGCGCTTCCACCGCGTCTGACATTCCCAGCTCCCTGAGGCCTCTGGGCATAGGTTTCTAGGAGCCACCTACCCTGCAAAATCCTCGCCGGAACCCCCCACCGCGCCCCCACCGCGTCTGACATTCCCAGCCCCTCTGAAGCCTCTGGGCATAGGTTTTAGGAGCCACCCACCCTGCAAAATCCTCGCTGGGACCTTCCACCGCGCTCTCACCGCGACTGACATTCCCAGCCCCCCTGATGTCTCTGGGAATAGGTTTCTACGAGCCACCCACCCTGCAAAATCCTCGCCGGTACCCGCCACCGCGCCCCCACCGCGTCTGACATTCC
>CAUYUJ010021712.1:45000-134815 GCA_963575745.1 Prorocentrum cordatum | reverse complement strand
GGCGGCGGCGACGACGACGACGACGACGACGACGACGACGGGACGCAAGAAGGAGGAGGGAGGAAGCGAACACGGTGGGGAGGCGGCGGGCGGGAACAGGAGGGAGCAGGGGGGGGGCAGCAGGAGGGGCACGGAGCGGCAGGAGGGACGCGGGGAGGCAGGGAGCGGGAGAGCGAGAGAAGGGCGGAGAGGCGAGGGGAGGGGACGAAGGAACAGAAGAGCAAGAGGGAGCAGGAAGAGAGACGGCAAGAGCAGAAGGAAGAGCAGAGGGAGCAGGAGGGGCAGCAGGACCGCCGCCGGAGCTGCCGTCGCCGCCGCTGCCGCCGCCGCCGCCGCGGGCGACGACGGCGACAGCGACGTCGACGACCGCCCCGCCGCGGCCGTTTTGGCTCAAAAAGGCTCTCCCCGGCCCCCTCTCCCTCCCCGGGCGCGCGCGAGGGGCGCGCGCGCGGGGGCGCGGGGCGGGGGGGCGGGGCAACAAACAAAACAAACAAAAAAAAAACCTCCTCTCTCTTTCCTCCAACCTTCGCCGCCCCCTTCCCTGGCGCCTACGTGGGCTGGGAAGGGGAACTCCATCCCCTGGCGCCTAAGTGGGCTGGGGATGGAGGGAGATAGTGACTTCGCCTATGTGGGTGGTCACTATCTCTCGGGCGGGGCGAGGGGCATTGGTCACGCGCCTATGTGGGCTGGCCGGTGTCTCTCGTCCCGGGCGCGCTTCGGCGGCCCGAACCTCCCGGGGTAACCCCCCAATGCGTCGGATATTCAGGGCTAAGTGCCACGACTGATTTGTTGGGAAAGGCTGCTTGTGCGTTTGGGGCGGGGGCGGGGCCGAGGTCGAGGGCGGGGCCGGGGCCGGGGCCGGGGCGGGGGCCGGGGGCGGAGACCCAGGGGCCGGGGCCGGGGTCGTGGCCGGGGACCCAGGGAGTGGGCGCGGGGGCGGGGGGCACGACGCACGGGACCGCGCGCTGGGAGGGGGAAACGCTCGCGAATTTTTCGCGGGCGTTTCCCTGTCCGGCGCGCGGTTCCCGGGGCGGCGTGGATTCCTCTGGGACCGCGCGCTGGGAAGGGGAAACGCTCGCGAATTTTTCGCGGGCGTTTTCCTGCTCGGCGCGCGGTTCCCGGGGCGGCGTTGATTCCTCTGGGAACGCGCGCTGGGAGGGGGAAACGCTCGCGAATTTTTCGCGGGCGTTTTCCTGCCCGGCGCGCGGTCCCCGGAGCAGCGTTGATTCCTCTGGGAACGCGCGATGGGAGGGGGAAACGCTTGCGAATTTTTCGCGGGCGTTTTCCTGCCCGGCGCGCGGTCCCCGGAGCAGCGTTGATTCCTCTGGGAACGCGCGCTGGGAGGGGGAAACGCTCGCGAATTTTTCGCGGGCGTTTTCCTGCCCGGCGCGCGGTCTCCGGGGCGGCGTTGAGTCCTCTGGGAACGCGCGCTGGGAAGGGGAAACGCTCGCGAATTTTTCGCGGGCGGTTTCCCGCCCGGCGCGCGGTCCCCGGAGCAGCGTTGATTCCTCTGGGAACGCGCGCTGGGAGGGGGAAACGCTCGCGAATTTTTCGCGTGCGTTTTCCTGCCCGGCGCGCGGTCCCCGGGGCCGCGTTGATTCCTCTGGGGGCGCGCGCTCGGAGGGGGAAACCCTTGCGATTTTTTCGCGGGCGTCTCTCTGCCCGGCGCGCGGCTTCCTAGGCGAGACGGAGCTCCTTGGAAACGGATGCTCGGAGGGGGAAACGCTCGCGAAATTCTCGCGGGCATTTTCTTGTCCGGCGTTTCCGGAGCTTCCGGAGCGTCCGGAGCTTCCGGAGCATTCGGAGCTACCGGAGCTCTCGGGAGCGGGGGGATTGGCAAATCATAGGGAGGGGTGCGCGCCGGAGGCGTCGGACGGTCTCGGACGCGTTTCGGGCTCCTGGGGGCATTCGGTGGTCGAAATTGAGGCGGAGGAGGAGGAGGAGGAGGAGGAGGAGGAGGAGGAGGAGGAGGAGGAGAAAACGGTGGCTCCGGAGCGTCCGGAGCCTCCGGAGTTCTCGGGAGCGGGAGGAGTGGCAGATTATAGGGAGGAGTGCGCGCTGGAGGCGCGGCACGGTTTCGGAGGCGTTTCGGGCGTCTGGGGGCATCCGGAGGTCGAAATGGCGGAGGAGGAGGAGGAGGAGGAGGAGGAGGAGGAGGAGGAAAAAACGGAGGTTTTGGAGTTTCCGGTGCCTCCGGAGCTTCCGGGGGCGGGAGGAGTGGCAAAACATGGGGAGGGGTATGCGCTGGAGGCGCCGGTCGGTTCCGGAGGCGTGTTGGGCTTCTGGGGGTCCGTTTCGGGGCTCCGGGGGTATTTGGAGGGTGAAATGGAAGAGGGAGAAGACCCGGTCACGGTCGCCGTGCCAGTCCCAGTGCGTCACTCAGAGAATTCGCCGATGGAAGATCGTGACCACCCCGAATTTATTGAACGTTTTGACGCGGGGGAAATTGGTGCTTTCGCCGCCAGCGACTGCGACGACGACGACGAGAACGACGCGGCCGACGATTGGTTTCGAGCTGACGACAACGTCTGTCCAGCAACGGTCCCGGCTTCCGCCTTGGCTCTGGCGTTGGCCTCGGCTCCTGTCGCGGCCGTGGGCCCGCTCCCGGCCCGAGTCTACGGGTCGGAGTCACGCGCATCGGGCGATCGGCTGCGGGAGACTTTGCTCGCAGAGCACGCCGTGATCCACGAGGAGGTCGTCGATGATTCCGCGTTGGATGCGGCGGAGCGCGAGCAGAAATCGCTCCGGAAAGCGTGCCGCGCGTCGCGCCGGTGGTCTCGGTGTGCGCGGCGGGAGGCGGAGTGGGCGCGGTGGACGGAGCTGGCGGCCAAGCGGAACGAGCAGATCGCGGGGAGTGTGCTGGCTCCCGTCGTGCCGCGTTCGTTGGAGCGTGATGCGTCCCCGGAGCGCGTCCTGCATGGCCGCCGGGCGCATGGGGGAGCGCACAAGGACGAGCGATTGCAGCAGTTTCTGAACGCCCGCGCGGCGCGTGCAGTCGACGCGGAGCCGCGTGCGCGCGCCGCTTCGCGCGCTGCCGTGGTGCCGGACGATGCTGCGTGGACCGGGGGCGACACGGCCCTGCGCGCCGCGTGTGTCCTCGTCGCCCTCGGGGCGTGCCCGCCGCAGGTGGACGATAAGGTGGTCACGGCGCGGCGGGCCGCTGTGGCGCGCCTGTGGAAGGAGAGAGAGAACTTCTGTCGCGACGCGGAAGCTTTGCCGGACGGTGTGCCGTCTGCCGCGAATGTTCGAGTCGCCAAGTGGTTTTATTGTGGCTTGCGTGGGCTCTTCGCGCGTAGGTGCGGGGGGCGGCGCGTGTGCGCGCGCAGGTTCTCCCCCGGCATTGGGATCGGCGGTACCAAGGGCAGGGCGGGCCAGGGCGCGGACGAGTGCGTGGGGGATGCTGCCTGGAGGGCGTCGCAGGGTGCGGGGCAGTGCGTCGGTGTTGCCGCGCTTCGCGTGGTTTGTCTTTTCGTCGCTCTGGGCGGGGTGCCTTGGGACAAGCTTTCGCGCGTGGGGATCGGTGCTGCCGGGGCGTCTGGCGCGTCCCGCGCGTGGCGTCGGCGCCTGCGACGAGGCGTCGCGTCGGGGCGATTCGGAGTCGTCGATGCGGGGGATTGCCTGGGGCCGTGGCGGAAAAAGTGCTTGCAATTGAGTGTGTCTCGGTGTGGGGGTGCCGGCACGCGCGCGCACGCGGAGTGTTTCTTCGAGTTGCAGTGCGCCAATGAGTCCGGGGCTGGGGCGTGCGGTGACGCTGCGGAGAGAATGAATTTTGCGACGGTTCAGGCATGGCTGGAGGCGCGGCGGGCGAGGGTGCGCGTGTATGAGGCTGACAGCGCAGCCCATGTACTGCGTGGGGAGTGTTCCGGCGCGTGGCCTTTGGGTTGCGCGGAGGGGCAGGACATGGGTAGTGTTGTGTGGTATCCAGAGGGGCACGTCGCCGCGGTCGGCGATGTGGACGGCCGCCTGGCCGACGGCGTGCCCCTCGGAGATGGCGGCGTCGCGCCGTGGGAGCGGTCGGTGGCGGGGGCGCCGAAGAAGAATGCGCCGAAGAAGAAAGCGGCCGCGAAGACTCAGCGAGGTGCGCATCTGCGCGGCGCGCAGAACCAGAACGTCATGGCCGGCGTTGTTGCGAGGACGCGGCGCGGCGAGGAGGCGGCGGGTGTTGCTGCAGGTGTCGAGGGTCCGCGCGGGGCCGACCCGGCGGAAGGGGGGGGCGACGCGACGTGCGTCCGAGAGCCGTGGGAGCGATAGCGTTGGCAGGGCCGCGGCGCTCCCTAGGATTCCGGGGATGACTGATTTCAGTGACGACGACGAGGGTTCAGCGGAGGCCGAGGGCAATCGCGGTGGGCTGGAGGGCGCGCCCGGGCGCGGGGGTGGTGCCGCGCCAGCCGCGCGCGCGCAGATGCCGCGCATTCGAGGTATGACCGATTTCAGCAGCGACGACGACGACGCGGGTATTGTCGCGGGGCCTGCTGCAGGCGGAGGTCAGAGCGGCCGCGGCGGCCGCGGCCCGCGTGGGGGGCGGGGGCGCGTTGGGGGACGTGGTGGAGGGCGGGCTTCGGGCAGTGCGTTGCCGCGTATCCGTGGCATGACGGATTTCAGTAGCGACGATGATGGCGGAGGTGCGAGCGGGGCGGAGTTCGTTGGGGTCTCGCGAAAGGGCAGGAGAGCGCGTCGGTCGCGCGGGGCTGCGGATGGGTCGCTCGCGACGGAGGCGGAGTCCAGGCAGTTCCAGCCGGATTACGTGGACGAGGACCGCTGCAAAGGGATGACGTGGGGAGGCGGCTGGGGGCGGGAGCAGTGTCGGGTTCGGCCGCAGAAAGGGAGCGACGTGTGCGGGAAGTGTGCCAGGCATGGGTGTCCGCACGGGCGCGTCAGGGGTCCACTTCCTGCGCTCGCGTTGGACAAGTTCAAGGAGTTTGCTTTGAAGGCGAACAAGCCGTCGAAGCAGTGGTACGCGCGGCACGCGATGTGGGAAGCGGCGGCGAAGATGAAGCCTGAGTTGACGTCGCTGTGTGAGGTGGACGAGCACGGGCGGTTCGTGCTGTCGAACAGTGAGTATGAGCAGTGCCTGAAGCAGGTGCATGATAATTTCAGAATTCACAAAAACTATAAGCGATCGGGCTTCGTGTATGACCAGGGCGCAGGTGTGCGGACCGCGCAGGATCGCTGCGTGGAGGGCGAAACGCGGTTCGGGTCGGAGAGGGAGTCGTACAATGGGCGGGAGGGGGGGAAGGTGTTCATGTGGTACAGCCGGCCGGTCTTCAACAAGTACTTGGCGCAATTGCAGACCAGCGAGGTGGACTGCAGCGAGAAGGACTGCATGGAGGCGCTGCGCTTGACCAGCGACGAAATTCGAAGGTATCCGATGAAGCAGCAGTACCTCAAGCAGTTTGCAGGCCCGCAGTGCTATCCGCGCGTCGATCCGCGGTCCAAGGGGAACAGGCTGCACGCGAACGAGAGTGCGGGGCAAGTGCCCGGCGAGGATCAGGGGGCCGACGGCGGCGGCGGGCCCGGGGGGTGCGCGGGCGCCGACGACGGGGCGTCGCACTTGTTTTGCATGCGGAACTGGGCGCAGTGCGATCGGTGCCATTGCTGGCGCATGCTCTTGCCTGCCTGCGCTGCGCGTGCGCGTGGGGATGAGTACTATAAGGTTCGCGACACCGACCTGGACTGGGAGGAGTGGTTGAGGGGGGCGGCGGCGCGGTGCGCGGGGGCGGTGGCTGCGTCGGGGGTCCAGGGCGCTGCGCTCGGGGGAGAGGGCGGCGACGCCGCGGGGGATGGGCCGCAGGAGGACGGCGTCGCTGGGGACGTGCGCCGGCGTGGTCGGAAGCGGCGCCTGGGGCGCAAGACGTCGCAGGAGGAGCGCGACCGGGCGGAGGGCGCTGAGGCGAGTCTTGAGTCGGAGGATCAAGGCGCTGCGCGCGGCGGCGAGGGCGACGACGCGGCGGGCGGCGCGGTGTGCGAGGGCGGCGGTGCGGGGGGGCGCGCGGGGGGCGCGGGAAGCGGCGGTTGGGGCGCAAGACGTCGGAGGGGGAGGCCAACGGGGAGGCGCGCGGGGGCCGCGGGAAGCGGCGGCTGGGCCGTAAGACGTCCGAGGCGGAGGCTGCCGGGGGCGGCGCGGGGCGCGGCGCGGGGAGGCGGCGGTTTGGGCGCAAGATGTCTGAGGCAGAGGCGGCCGGTGCCAGTGTTGCGAGCGGGGCTGACGATTGCGGGCGTGCTGGCGAGGGCGCGGCGGAGGCGGCGAGGCCAGCGAAGCGCAGGAGGCTCGGGCGCAAGACGTCCGCCGAAGAACGCGCTGAGGTGAGCGGCGCGGGGCGCGGGGCCTCGGGAGAGGCGCGCGGCGGCGAGCTGTTCGCCGAGATGGCGGAGGTCTCGGCGTCGGAGCATGACGACGAGCGGTCTGCGTCGGACCGCGAGGTCGCCTCGGAGGACGACGTGGCGCTGCCGGGCGAGGTGCGCGCGGCGCTCGACGCGGAGCTCGTGCGCCTCGAGGGTGCCGGGCCGCTGGCGGAGGCAGACCTGGCGGCGTCGCGAGCGGCAGAGGGCGCGGAGGGGCGCGCGTCGCGCCGCGCTGCCTTGCCTCGAAGCGGGGGTGGCCCTGCGCGCGCGTGGGCAGTGGCGTCCGTGCCGCACTTGAAGGAGAAGCGGCTGCTGCAGCTGGTCGATGCCGCGCGCGAGTATTTGGTGTCGCGGCGAGGGTGCGATCGGGCAGCCGTGCGCTTCCAGGGGTCCGACGGGGACGCGCTGTGGGTGCGCTGATGGAGCCGGGGCAACCGGGCCGCTTCGGGCGCGCGTTGCTGCAGCTGGAGGGTCGCGCGCAGGGTCGCGACCCCGGCGAGGCGCGCACGGGGTGGGAGGAGGTGTCCGTGGAGGAAGACTTCCGTTGGCGCTCCCAGTGGCCTCGGGTGCGCGTCGAGTGTAGCATGCTGCAGACGCCAGTCGTGGGGGAGGGTGGCGCGACGCAGTGGCGCGCGGTGCGGTGCTGCGATGAGCCGGGTGGGGGAGATGCGGACGACTTCCAGGCTCTGTGGCAGCGCGAGTCTCGCGTTGCGGTGGGCGTCGCGGCGAACGTGGTCCCGGGCGACGACGTGGTCGTCTTGCCCGTGGAGCGGCCTGCAGGGTGGCGGGGGCCCGCGGATATGGCGGGCGCGTGGTGGCGGGGCCAGGGCCCGCGCGAGCGCAGGGCGGAGGAGGGCGAGGACCCGGGCCCGTCTGGGTGGGCCAGCTCCAGGAGGACGCGGGAGTGGCGGGGCTGCTGGCCGAGGGCGGCGCGGGCGAGCGCACTGCAATAGAGGGCCTCGACGCGCTGCGGCAGGCCGCTGCCCAGGGCGCCAGGGGGGCGGGGCGCGGAGGTCGGGGGAGAGGGCGCCGAGCGAAGAAGCGCGGCCGCTACGGCGATGCTCTGCGGGTGGAGATTCGGACGAGATGGGCTCCAGGGGGGGTCCCCGCGAAGGAGGGGCCTGCCGCTCGGGAGGTGTTCGTGTTCGGGGACATGCCCGAGACGCAGGAGTGGGAGTTCAAACCGAAGGGGCGCGTTCGCAATCGTGCGGGCTCGTTCGCAAGGGAGGTTCTGCTTGACCACCGAGCGCGCCTGGCAGCGGGAGATGTGCACCAGAAGTGCATGCTGCTGGCGCTGAAGACAGTGCCGCTGCGCGTGGCGAAGTACGACGTGCAGCTGCGCGACGCGTCCGTGCGGGCGGTGCAGGCGGCGCAGGCGATCCTGACGCGGATGGTGAAGTTCACGTGCAACGAGTGCCAGGAGCGGTTCCCGGCGTTCCACCCGGCTTTCGAGCCGCCGGAGCAGCTCGCGGAGGAGATGCTGCTGCTGCGGCGCGGCGGGGACGGGCTGGCCGCGTGCAGCACGGAGGTGGCCGAGTGGGGCGAGGTGCCGCCGCGCGACCCGCCGGACGGCTTCGCTCTGGAGTGCAGGGGCGTGTGTATGCGGTGCAGGCAGGACCTGACAAGCAGGCCGCGGCCGCGGCCACGGAGGACGACCTGTATCAGGTGGTGGGGCTCCGCACCGCGCAGAACCACATGGACCCGTGCTTCCGCTTCCAGTCCGATGACCTGCGCGAGCTTTTCGACCAGGCCACGCTCACGGAGAGCCTGCTCATTGCCCTGGACCACATGCAGGTGCACCTGGCCACGGTGTCCCGCACGGGGCTGCGCAAGTTCCGCAAGAACATCATCTCGTTCCCCCAGGATGTGGCAGGGTTCTCGCGGCGCCACGAGCTCATGAAAGGGTTCCGCGTGGGGGGCCGCGTGAACTCGGCGCGCGGGCCCGGCGAGCGCCCCGACGACCCGCGCCGTCCCGAGCGCATGGCCGCGGGCTGCACGGACGAGGAGCGGCAGCGCTTCGGCGTGGACCTGCACGGGCGCCTGGTCTTCCCCGGGCGCGTCGTGGAGGTGCTGCTCAGCGGGGACGTGATCATCGAGTACGATCATGGAGGCAGGGGGAGGGAGCTCCAGGAGAACGTGGAGCCGCGGGTGGTGCTGCCCTGGCACCCCCGGAAAGTGCCCTTCAGCTTGATGTTGCGGCGGAATGTAGGGTTCGGGAAGGAGGTCGTGGAGGGCCTGCACGTGCGCTGGCGATACTGTGGGCACGTGCTCCGGGCGTTGTGTGCGTTTGCGGGCACGTATGGGCCCTGGCGCCTGGGGGGTACTGCGGACGAGCCCATGCACAAGTACTACGACCCGCGCCTGTTGGACGTGCTCCCGGACGACGAGATCCTCGCGTCCTACGCGCCGAGAGAGAGCGAAGACGGCGTCCTGCCGTCGGGGGGCGAGGCCGGGGAGCCGGAGGAGCTTGGGCCCGTGACGGAAGCGGAGGCCATTGCTCGGGAGTGCGTCCCCTGTGGCGTCGACGTCGTCACGCCGCGCCAGTTCATTGCCGCGGGCTTCGACGTGCACTTCGTCGGGCCCCGCGACGACGCCGGGCGCGAGCCTGCTAGCCGCGAGGGCGACGATGCGCGGGGAGGCGACGAGGGCGGCGCGGAGGCCGCGGCCGAGGGTGATGCCGATGCGGCGGCTGACGGGGAGTTCGACGTCGGCGTGGAAGATGAAGCCATGGCCGTCGATCACGACGTGTTCAGTGCGTGGCTCGACATGGTGCAGTTTGAGTATGGTGGGGCAGTGCAGCGATGGTGGACGGGGTTGCAGCCGGAGGCGGAGGGCCAGTTGGAGGGGTTGAAGTTTGGTGACGACGAGACGACGGAGGACCTGTTCGGCCGCCTGCTGGCTGCGGCGCGGGAGGATAACGCCGTGAAGTCCGTGCAGAGGGACCGCGTGGCCGTGGACTGCGTGCGCGTCGAGTTCCACGTCGATTGGATGCGACCCCGTGTGCAGGGCCGGTTTGCCGGTGCGGAGGGCGGCGTCTCTCGCGAGTCGGTTTTGGACGAGGTGATGCTCGAGCTGGCCATGGCGGGAACGTTCGTGGCAGCTGCGCGCGATAGGGACACGGGGTGCGTCGAGGAGAACTTGCCGGAGTTTGACGAGGTCGAGGCAGTCGCGCGGACGGGTGAGCGCTTGATTTACGGCTGGCCCGGACAGAGCGAGGACCCGGTCCCGGCGCGCGCCATCGGGCGTTTCGCGAGGGCGTTCCCGTTGGAGTTTCCCATGGGCATCGGCGACCTCTTCGACGACCGTCCCCGGCGGGTGTCCGTGCAGGACTGGGTGCAGCACCTGATGCGCTACCGCACAGGGCAGTTCGTCGGCGGCCCGCGTGGCCAGCGCGTGATGTGGGCCATGGTGAACGTGCTGCTCCTGAACGAGGCGCGGGGCAAGGGTTTTGGGGTGTATCGGACCATGTACAGGCGCGCGGGCCTCGGCGTCCAGTGCCCAAGTGTGATGACGAAGGGCGGGCTCAGGCAAATCCTGGAGAGCGAGGACCGCGTGCGGATCCTGGTGGGCCAGCTCGCGAACGTGGGCCGCGATGTGCACTCGACCACCATGCACTGGTCGTATGAGTCGAAGAAGTTGCAGAGCACCGTGAAGCACCTGTCCTGGCACCCGCCCTGGGTCGAGGGCACTCAGGCGGACGGCGCCGAGCCGGTCGGCAGGCGGTTTCTCCGCGAGCTGGACCTGCCGGCGGGGAAGGGGCGGACTCAGCGCGGGCGTGCGCTTGTGCCGGATGTCGTCGGGCTCGGCCGTCACCCGTCATTTGGTGGACGCAGAATCCGTTTTACAACGCCGCGTATGACATTCAGCGCATGGGGGGAGGTCCAGGGGCGCGGGCGGCGGGAGACCGTGCTCTGGGGGATTGGGTGGGTGACGGGCGAGAGGAGCGCTTCCGTTTCGCGCGGGACAACCCGGACCTGGTGGCCTACATGATGGCCTTGCGGGTGGAGCTGAACATGCGGATGGTGATGCCCGCCGTACTGCCCCAATCGGAGCAGTTCAAGTACATGGCCATGGCCAGGGCCGAGTGTGGCGCGGGTGGCAATCTGCATTACCACGGGTTCAGCGTGGGGCTGCCTGGGCCGGCGGTTGCGCGGGTTCGCGCGGACGTGGACGGGGAGGGGGTCATGCTTCCGCCGAGCGTGGCGAGCGACGTGGCGGCGTGCCTGCCCTCGCTTGAGGCAGGACCGCTGGCCTGGCCCCTGCAGGAGCGGAGGCGTCGTGGTGTTGCCCTCGCTGCCCTGGAGCAGGTCCTGCGCGCCGTTGCCGGCCGGCCTGGCCAGCGTGCGCCGCGGGCTCCTGCGGGTGAGGGCTCTGCGGCTTCGGGATCATGTAGTGAAGATGGCGCAGGCGACGCCGAGGATGAGTTCGTGGGCAGGGCTTCTGCGCTCCTCGACGCCCTGGTGGATCGAGGGTGGCTGGTGCTCGTGCAAGGGGAGGAGGGCGTCCGCGGCCAGGGGGCGGAGGCCGACGTTGCTTTCGAGCGCGTCGGGCCAGAGGATCCAGCGCCGGAGGACGAGGCGGGGGGTGATCCCATGGAGGACGTTCAGGATGGTGATGGCGTTGAGGGCCGCGGTGCTGCTCGGGGGTCGAGACCTGCTGGGGTCCCCCACGGGGCCCGCGGGCAGCGACTAGGGGGTGCTGGTCTCGACTTCGGCGTGCTGAAGCCGGAGCTTGAGGACGTCGCGCTGCAGAGCGTTTTGGAGAAGCGGTTCTATGAGTTCTTCGGGCACGTTGTCTCGGAGTGGAACCCGTGCTACGACGACGCGGGCGCGTGCAGGTACACGTGGGACGACGAGGTTGGCGCCTTCGACCTGACGTGGAGATGGAGGGCGAGGCTGTGCGCGAGACGTCGGAGGGCCGGGCGGTGCGTAGCGTGCCCGCTTCTGCGCCGGAGTGCTTGAACTTGCGGAAGGTTCTGGACGAGGCCTTTGCGTCCGAGGCGTCGGGGAAGTTGGACGTGCAACCCGTTCGGCGACTGGTGGCTGCGCTGGTGAACAGGGTGGCGCGGCACGCGAAGCATGGCATGGGGCCGCCGCGGCTCGGGGTTCACGCGTGTGCTCGCGGAAAGGAGGGGTGCGTGTTCTGCCGATATGATTTCCCGCGCGACAGGTGGGGCCGCGTCGGGCCCCGGCCGTTCCGCATGGAGAAGGGCCGCCGGGAGGGCCACTGCAGGCGGTGTTTCCGAGGAACGACAGGCTCTGCAATAGTTACGAGGAGCACGTGCTGTTGGCCAACATGGGGAACATTGACTGGCGTCCCGTTCTGAACTTGTGGGCGGTCGTGGAGTACGTCACGAAGTACGCGACGAAGGCGCCCAAGGGCTCGCGGTAGATCAAGGAGGTGCTCGACGACGCCGTCAACGAGGTCTGCGCTTACGTCCCAGAGGGCGAAGGGACTGATTTCCTTCGGCGCTCCATTCAGAAGTTCTTTGCTCGGATGCTCGGGGAGCGGGACTACCACTGTTACAAGGTGGCGCTGCTGGGGTTGCGCCTGCCCATGGTTTTGTCCATGCTGCCCGTCGTGACCCTCAACACGACGGGGGCCCGCGCGCTGAAGCCTGCGTCTGCGCTGCGGGACAAGGCAGATGACGAGCCTGTGCACTGGGATAGCAAAGTGGACAAGTTCGACAAGCGCCTGGAGTTTGTGCGTCGGGAGCGTGCCAGGGGGGACGAGTCCATCTCGGTGGAAGAGGTGCGCGATGTGTCGTTGTTCGAATTCTATTGGAAGTACGCTGTGTACCGCGGGAAGCTGAGGCGCGGGAACCCTGCGGTGTGTCTGCAGGTGACCCCTGGCTATAGCGCGGAGTGCGCGAACGTGCAGCACGCCTGCCACGAGGCGTACGCGCGGGCGAACGTCATCGCGCACTGGCGGCCCATGGCGACCGCGGACCGCAAGGCCATGATCGAACAGGAGATGCTGAGGGACGTCCGGCCGGTGCCGGCGGCTTGCATTGGGGCCACGGAGTTCGTTCAGCCTTTGGCGGGCGGTGCTGGCCAGGATGCTGGAAGCGAGCGGTTCCTGGGCGTGCAAGATCTCTGGCTCAAGTCGGGGGGAAGGCCCTGGGGGGGGCAGAGCGATCAGTATTGGGGGCATATGATGATGGAGATGCTCACTGACCCCATGCTCCGCCAGTGGGTTCCGGCGTGGGTCGTGGAGCAGTACGAGCGCGCGAACCAGTTCTACAAGGAAGTGCTCGGCGCCATCCTGGAAGACGGGGTCGCTAGCAACCGGGAGCTGCTGCGCCGGACGCGACGCGAAATGGTGAGGCGGCATGAGGCGGGCCAGCAGGGGCGGGGCGCGGGGGCAGAGGAGGCGGCGGGCGGCGCCGGGGGCAGGCGTCCGATGATGGCTCTGGGCGCGGCGACGATGACAGAGACAGCGAGAAGGCGGAGTCGGGGGAGGAAGTGGAGGACTTGGTGGACAGACTCGTGCTGCGCGGGGACGAGGACCCGAACGAGGAGGCTCGGGATGCTGTCTTACGCGAGGCGCGGCCGGGGGAGGGCGCTGAGTCAGCTGCGGCCGCGGGGGAGGCGTCCGAGTGGGAGCGCCGCCCAGCCGATGAGCGCGTCAGCGCGGCAGGCCCTGCTGTGCAGGCGGCGGACGTGCGCGTCGGGGATGTTGCGGGCGATGAGGTGCGCGGCAGGGTTCGGGTGAACCCCAAGGACTTCAATTGGTTGAACGAGGCGTGCAATGTGTCGACGAGCGAGAGAGGGCGTCTGGAGAAGCTCCGGGATGAGTGGTACGGAAAGGCCAAGGTAGGCGACGGGGCCAAGGTCGTCGAGCGCGCCGATCTCGACCCCTGGCAGAAGTTCGCCCACGACATCGTCATGGACGACCGCCATTCGGAGGCCGACCCGTTGAGATTGATGGTCACGGGCGTGGCCGGCACGGGGAAATCGCGCACCGTGCGCAGTTTCGTAGCCGCGAGGCGAAAGCGGGTTCGGCAGTTTGCCCCGAGGACGAGGCTGGATCAAGATCGCCGCGGCGTGCGCGAAATCCGACGAGGGCCTGAAGAGATTGATGAGGAGGAGCGGAATTGCTGCTTGCTCGCCGCTCCCACCGGGTGCGCCTCGTTCCAGTTGAAAAATGGCGCGACCACCCTGCACAGGGCGTTCGGTGTGCCGGTGGGATATTGCGGCCCTTGGGTACGCAAGGACGGGGGCCGGTTTCAAAAGACGCAGACTCGACTGCGTCAGGCGAGGTTGTTTGTGTTGGATGAGATGAGCATGATCGGGCGGCAGATGCTGGGCAAGATCGAGTTCAAGGTGCAGGATACTCTTGGTGTTGCGGCGAAGCGTGCGGCGCAGGGTGCGCGGCCAGTGTATCTCGGCGGGAAGGATGCCGTGCTCGCCGGGGATCCGCAGCAGGCGCCGCCAATCGGCGATGACCCCCTGTACCGGATGGGCGCGTATGGGGGGTCTGCGAAGAACAAGCCAGGGGGGCGGAGCGGACCCCCGACGACGCCTGGAGCACGGACAGGTTAGTGAATAATGGGAGTTTCGTGCGCGATACGTTCCAGGACGTGGCCGTGCTCCGGCGCGTGCACCGGTGGCGCGGTGAGAAAGAGGGGCTGTCGAAGGAGCGGCAGGCGGAGTACAGGCAGGATGCTGATCGCTTTTTGGAGGTCACGAAAGGCATGGCGCAGTGCACTTGGGAGCAGCGGGACCATGCGTGGTTGAAGCGCCGGAACAGGTCGGTGCTGCAAATGACCAAGGAGGGGAGGGAGGAGCTGGCGGCCTTCGAGACGGCCCCGCTGCTGATGGACGGCAGGAAGGATCGGGCCTCGGGTGCATGTGGCGCCGATAGAGTGAACATGGAGAGGTTGTACCAGGTAGCCGCTTCGAGTGGTAAGCCCATCGCGGCGTTGCGTGCCTACCACGACAAAAAGGAGAAAAAGCAGAAGTCTAGGCCAGACCAGATGGCGTCCGAGGACTTCCGCGGACTCGAGAACGAGCTGTACGTCTGCGAAGGGGCCCGCGTGCTGTTGACTCAGAACCTCTGGTTGAGGCGGGGCTCATGAACGGGGCGATGGGTACGCTGCGCGGCTACATGTGGCCCGAGGGCGCCGACCCGCACAATGGCGCTTGGCCGGATTTGCAGGCGCCCCTTTGCGTGTTCGTCGAGTTCGATGATATCGATCTAGGGACAGACGGGCAGGGTCGGCCGCGGTTGTTTTTCCCGGGAGACGAGGAGCGGCGGAACTGGGTGCCCATTTGGAGGCAGAGAGTGTCTTCCACCATGGAGGAGGGCGTGTGGCGCGAGAACTACCAGTTGCAGCTGGCATGGGCGTTGACGCACTGGAAGGCGCAGGGGATGACGTTGGCGAAAGTCCGCGTGCACCTGTCAGCGAAGACCGCGGCCGTTGCAGGGATCGGTTTCGTCGCCACGACGCGTGTGACGCATCCCTGGGACTTGGTGTTCGAGGAGGACCTGCCGGAGTATGCGGACTTCATGAGGGCCAGGCATACGACGGCGTTCCGGGAGCGGCGACGCTTCGAGTTGCGACTGGAGGCTCGCGCTTCCCGCACGTTGCGGAAATACGGGTACTGCGAGGCGGACTGCTGGACTGAGGAGGAGAAACGCGTGGCGGAGACATTGCTGGGTCGTTTGAAGACCGTTGCCGCGGCTCAGGCGGAGAGGTTGAGAGGGGCGGGCAGAGTGGTGGATGAGGACACATGGCTGTGGGGTGAGGAGGGGCCGCCTTTCGCGTCCGAGCTCGACAGCGCCGTAGCTGCCGAGGCTGGAGAGGACGACGTCGCGGCGCGGCGCCTCCGTGCCGTGGCCGAAAGGCTTCTGGACCGGAGGCGGGTGCGCTTCGCGACGCGGGAGGAGAAGGGCGCCGCGCGGGATCTGCTTGTTGATGTCGGTGCCCTCGCTGCTTGTGCGTCACGGGAGGATTTGCGCGAACGTCTGACGGCTGCTGCCGGGCGCCTGACGCATGAGTCTTCGGGTTCGGGTGACAGGGAGGGGTTCCTGCGCGGCGTGGTCGACTTGATTGTGGAGCGGTGGGAGGCGTCTGGGGCGTGGGATGAGCGAGTGTTCGATTCCGTGGCTCCGAGCATGGGCCCGCTGCATATGAGCGCCGTGAAGGAGGCCATGGCGCGCTGGTGCCCCCGCGCCTGCATAAGAGTTTGGATAAGGCGGCGAAGAGGATGAAGGACGCGTTCGGGGACGTCCGTGGTGGCTGCGCGCTGCGCATGGACAAGTGGGTCGTGAACGTGCGAGCGGAGAGCGCGCTGGCAGAGGGCAGGCTGGAGGGCAGGCGCTGGAGTTCTTCTTGAAGGTGGCGAGGCAGTTGTGCGCGGGGTTGGGGCTGCCGACGACTGTGGCTTCGGCAAAGGTAGGCCGGCACGTTGGTGCGGAGGAGACCCCGGAGCATTTTGCCCGGATTGCGCACAATTGGACGAGCGTGTGGGATGCGAACTCCGTGAGTGACAAGCAGGAGTTGCTAATGGTCGTCGCCGTGGACCACTGAGCGGATCTGGTGTCGCGCAGGATTGGATGTTTGTGAGTGTTACGTCTGGTCGGCCGGGGGAGGCGCTCGGGCGAGCCGAGTCTCTCGCAGTGCGCGTGCACGATCGGGCCCGCTGGGAGGACGTGGCAGGGCGAATCGCCCGGAATATCGACGCACTGCTGCGACCGCTCGGTGCCAGTGCTGGGCGGCGCCCGCCGGCGGTGGAGTTCGGGGACGCGCCGCGCGTTAGTGTTCCTTCGCAGAGGATCGCCTGCGCGCTCGGGCTTCTGCTGGGCCGTGTCGGGCGCCTGGCGAATGCGGGCGTGCTGGATGCGTCGGCGGAGTCCTTCGTGCCTGACGTGTGTCGCGTGCTGCGGGGCGCGTTCGCGTCGTTCCGGGCGGGCGTCGGCGCGCGGGGGGCGCGGGATGTCATTGAGTTGTTGCTTTCGGAGCAGGAATGCCGCGACGTTCTGGGCGCGTTCGGCGTCGTGCCTCGCGCGGGTGCTTCGGCGCCCAGCGCGACGGGCGCGAGCTTGCCGAGGGCGGGTGTGCCAGGGGAAGCGGCGGGTGAGGCTGGCGAAGAGGAGGGCCTGGAGGGCGCGTCGACGTTGTCGTTTGCCACGTGGAATATCGCTGGTGGGCATCGCTCGGCCGTGGCGCCGCCCTCCTGGAGCGACCGAGACCAGCGCGCGGCGGTCCTGGGCGAAGTGCTCCGTTGGAGGCAGGCGCGCGGGGTTGATGTCGTTGCTCTGCAGGAATGCGAGGGCGAGGAGGCGTACAAGGAGCTGGAGGCGGAATTCCAATTGGTTGGCGTGGCCCATGCGCACGAGTCCAGGGGGTACGTGCACCTGTACGTGAGGCGCGGTCTGCGCGCGGAAGGCAAGGCTTTGTAAGGGGAGGACCCGTGCGTGCTGTGCCGGGTCGAAGTTCCCGTAGGCGGGGGCGCGGGCGGCGCGGGGTGGGTGAACGTGGCCGCGGTCCACTTGCCCGCGGGTGCGGCATGGGAGCGGCGTCACGCGATACTTCGGAAGATTACGAGGACTTGCGCGGAAGGTTGCGACCGGCTGCTCATTGTGGGCGTCATGAACAGCACGGACTCCCAGGTGCAGGCCGCTGTGGAGCAGCTGCGTTTGAAGGACACCTGGTACGAGGGTCGTTCTTGGGGCTGCCCCGGGAACAAGTTTTAATCGGGTCTCGGCGAGAGGGGGGCTGTCGGACAGAGACGGGACCGGGTCATGTTCGGGGCGGAGCTTTTTTTTTATTTTTTTTCTCTTTTTTTTTTTGTTTTTTTTTTTTTTTATTTTTTATTTTTTTTTTTTTTGTTTTTTTTTTTTTTTCTTTTTTTTTTTTTTTTTTTTTTTTTTCCTTTTTTTTTTTTTTTTTTTTTTCTATTTTTATTTTTTTTTTTTTTTTTCTTTTTTTTTTGTTTTTTGGGCGTTTTTTTTTTTTATTTTTTTTTTTTTTTCATTTTTTTTTTTTTTTTTTTTTTTTTGTTCTTTTTAATTATTTCTTTTTTTTTTTGGGCGGAGGTGCATTTGGTAGGGAAGGGGAAAGTGTTCTTTGAGGGCTGCGAATTCCATGTGTCAGACCACTTTGGGCTGTTCGGGTATGTGCGTGCCCACGCGTGCTTCGGTTCTCGCGAGCATAAGATGAGGGCCCTGGCGCAACGCTGCCGGCTCGCGCTCCAGGCGACGCGCGATCGGTCGCACCGGCAGGAGGGTGCCGAGGTCCAGAATCGGTTGCAGCAGGGGCGGGAGGCTGCGGCCTTGGCGAGGCAGCAGGCGCAGGACCGAAACCGGGAGGCGTACTTGCGAACGCAGCAACGCGAGGCAGCCCGAAGACAGCGCCGTCGGGAAGAGCTGGTGTCCGCGGCGTTCGGGCCGCAGAGTTTGTTCGCGTCGGAGCGCCCGGCTCAGCCTCCGCCGAGCCCTGGAGAGATGGACGTGCCTCGCGGGGATGGTATTCGCGCGGCTTCGTGGGACAGCGTGAGTAGCGTGCCCGTCCGTGGGATGCCGCGGCCTGGGCATTCTTGCTACGTGGTCAGCGTGACGCAGCTGATGCTGCGGACGCCTGCCGTCAGGGAGTGGCTTCGATGGCACGCGGAGGGCGATTGCGAGGAGAGGGCCAGTGGGCGTTGCTGCGTCTGCGGGATGTGGGACACGCACAATCAGTTGGTGTCGCGACGCTGGCAGGGCGGACCCGTGAGCGTGCGGCGGCGAACGAATGTTGATAGCGAGGACGTTTTCCTCGGGCAGCACAGTGAGTTCGACAACGAGTGGCAGCAGCATGATGTGTTTGCGTATTGGGGTAAGCTGATGTCGGCTGCGCGCCGCGGAGAGGAGTTGGCCGGACGCTTTGCGTCGTGGGACCCCGAGAGCATTCGTGCGACGAACATGCGCGTGACGCACGTGGATCGGATGTTCGGGTTTGTGATGGAGAAGCGGCAGAAATGCCGTCAGTGCGGGCACTTGTCCGTCTCGTACGAGGCGGAGGATGTTATGAAGCTGCGGGTCCACGCGCGGCCCGGCGGGCCGATGATGTTGTCGGAAATGTACTCCGACTTTTGCTCGCCTGAACAAGTTGAGAAGAGCTGCCCAGCGTGTTGCCGCGCGGATGCCGACCGGGTTTGGCACGACCAGCAGACGCGACTCACGGGCGTGCCGCGCGTTTTGGTGGTTCAATTGAGGAGGGGCCATGAGGCGCGGCAGCCCGTGTGGGTCGAAGAGCAACTGAGGCTGAATGGGCTTCCCCAGATGCAGCTGGTTGGCGTTGTGTACCACAATGGGCAAACAGTGCATACCGGTCACTATACGACGTTGTGCCGCGTCCCTGACGGGGGCTACGTTTTGTTTGACGACGACAAGCCGCCGCGCAGGATGCGAGGCGAGCCGGCGCACGTGAAGCCGTAGGAGGCGTACATGGCGGTGTACTGTCGCATGGGGCGCAGTCAGGGGCAGAGCGCCGACGCGGGGGCACCAGGGGTTGGCGGGGCGCCAGATGAGCAGAGCGGTGGAGGGGGGGGCGGGGCAGGCATCGGGGGTGTGGGAGCTGGCGGGAGTGAGGTGACAGGCGTCGGTGGCGGTGGCGCCGGCGGCGCGAGCGCCTCGGGTCTCGGCGCGCGTTGCCGCGCTGCGGGGCGGCAGCCTGCAGAGGTCGCGGCGGAGAGCGAGGCGTGGTCGAGCGTGCGGGCGCCGGTGCCGGTCCGGGCGGGTGCCCCGCTTACGCCGGAGCGCGAAGGGGGCGATGGTGTCCTCAGCTCGCCGGCCACGGCCAGGCGCGTGCGGCGGAAGACTCCGGCTTCGCCGTCCGGGGAGATGCGCGGCGTCGATGCCGGCGGGGTCGCCGGGAGTGGCGCGGCGACGGCGAAGGGCGGGGTGCTCGGCGCCGCGCGTGCCGTGGGCGCGGCGGGCGGCCCCGGCGCGAGCGGCGGGGTCGCTGCGGGGTTGGGCTCTGTGCGCGGCGGAGGAGGGGGAGGGGGAGGAGGAGGGGGAGGTGCGGGACGAGGAGGGGGAGGTGTGCGAGGAGGTGGAGGAGGGGGTGGAGGGGGGTGGGCCGCGGGCTCGCCCGTCGGGGCTGCGCCGCAATCCGCAGCGAGGCGCGCGCGGAGGAAGAGGGCGGCGTCGCCGTCTGGCGCGGGCTGCGCCTCCGCTGGCGACGGAGTCGGTGGTCGCGCCGAGACGAGGCTGGGTGGCGGCGCCAATGGCGCGGTAGCGTCTGGGGACGTTGGCGGAGGGAACGATGGTGCCGCTGGGAGAGATGCGCGAGGTGGGGGCGGCCCTGCGAAGCTGCGTGCGGGCGGCAAAGGCCGCGGCAAAGCGGGGGGGCACGCGGCTGCGTCGGGCGACGCAGAGGTGGCTGTGGAGGAGCCGGGAGTCCGCGCGGGGAGAGGATTGCCGGGGGCGGCCAGGGCGTCCGCGCCAGGAGGGAGAAAGCCGGAGACTGTGCCAGAGGCAGTGGCTCCGCGCAGGTCTGCCCGGCTGGCGGCGCAATCTGCGCCTGGCGCGGTCGCGGGTGAGGGGGCGGGGGCGGGCGAGGGCGCGTTTGTTCGAGCGGGGGTGCTGCTGCGCCCGAAGCGCGTGGAGCGGGCGGAATCTTCGCGCGGAGGCGGCGCCGACCGTGTGGTGACAGGTTTCGGTTCAGAAAGGGTCGAGGACTTGGCTGCTTTCCAGCGCGGCCGCGCTCGGGCGGATGCGACGCGCGCGTCGCAGCGGGTGTCGGGGGGGACCCGGGGGTTGGCCGTGGACATGCAGGGGAATGAGCTGGATCGGTCGGCGGGGTCCGCCAGGCATTCGGGCCGATAGGACAGGGCTGGGCAAGGATTTTGGGTTTCGAAGAGGGAATGAAGGGGAGGAGTGCTGTGTGTTGGTTGTTGTGTGTGTTGTGTGTGTGTGCGTGCGTGCTTTGGATGCGGGTGTGTGGTGTGGTGTGTGTTGTTGTTGGTTGCGTGGGGTGGGTGTGGAGGGGGGGGGGGGGATGGGATTGGATGGGGGGTGGGGTGGGGGTTGGGGGGGGGGCGAGGGAGGGCGGGGGGGGGGGGCGCTGAATGAAGCAAGGCTGTGCTGCGAGTTGCGACGGACTGGAGCGGAGGCATGGCTGGCCCCGTAGTGCGGCGGTCCCTCCCCCCTCTGGAGCGCGGGCGCGGAGAGGGGGGTGCGTTGGTTGGAAGGGCTGGATCTCCGCGCTGCGGCGCCGATCGAGTGGTGCATGGCAGTAGTCAGCGCGGAGATGGGGAGGAATGCGCTGAATCCAGCGGCGTTGCCCGTGTAATGTGCATGTGTGTGTGTGTGTGTGTGTTTGTGTGTGTGTGTGCGTGTGTCTGTGCGTGTTTGTGTGTGTGTGCGTGTGTGTGTGTGTGTGTGTGTGTGTGTGAGTGCGTGTGCGTGTGTGTGCGTGCGTGTGTGTGTGTGTGTGTGTGTGCGTGTGTCTGTGCGTGTTTGAGTGTGTGTGTGTGTGTGTGTGTGTGAGAGTGCGTGTGCGTGTGTGTGCGTGCGTGTGTGTGTGTGTGTGTGTGGGCGTGTGTGTGTGCGTGTGTGTGTGTGTGTGTGTGTGTGTGTGCGCTCACGGCGCTGGCGCCGCCTGCGCCCCCCCCCCTCCTCCCCCCCCCGCCCTTTCCTCCGGCGCTCCGCGAGGGCGGAGTGGTTGGAGTGGAGGGAGGGCCGGCCCCGAAATGGGGCGGTGCCTCCCCCCTCCGGAGCGCCGGCAGGGAGGGCGGGGGGGGGGGGGGCGCGCGGAGGCGGCAGAGGGTCGCGGGGGTGGAGAGCGCTGACCAGCGTGGGGATCGGTTTGTAAGGGCGACGTCATCAGTGTGTCCGTGTCCGTGGGTGTTGTGTGTGTCTGTGTGTGTCTGTGTGTGTTGTGCGTCTGGGAGGTGTGTGTGCTCGTGTGTGTGTGTGTGCGTGCCTGTGTCTGTCTTTGTCCGTGTGTGTATGTGTGTGTGTGTGCGTGCGTGCGTGCGTGTGTGTGTGTGTGTGTGTGTGTAAGTGTGTGTGTGTGTGTGCGTTTGTGTGCGTGTGTGTGTGTGTGTGTGTGCGCGGCGTGTGTGTGTGTGTGTGTGCTCGTCTTTGTATGCGTTTATGTGCATGTGTGTGTGCGTGTGTGTATGCGTGCATGTGTGATGTATGTGTGTGTGTGTGCGCGCGTGTGTGTGTGTGTGTCTGCGTGTGTATGTGTGCGTGTGTGCATGTGTGTGCGTGTGTGTGTCTGCGTGTGTGTGTGTGTGCTTGTGCGCGTCTGTGTGTGTGCGTGTGTGTTTATGTTTGCGTGTGTGTGCATGTGCGTCTGTGCTTGTTTACGTGTGCGTGTATGCGCATGTGCTTGCGTGTGTGTGTGTGTGTGTGTGTGTTCGGGTGCGTGTGCGTATGTGTGTGTGTGTGCGTGTGTGTGTGCGTGCGTGTGTGTGTGTGTGTGTGTGCGTGCGTGCGTGCGTGGGTGTGCGTGTGTATGTGTGCGTCTCTGTGCATGTGTGTGCGTGTGTGTGCGTGTGTGTGCGTGTGTGTATGTGTGTTTGTGCGCGTCTGTGTGTGTGTGTGTGTGTGCGGGTGTGTTTATGTTTGCGTGTATGTGCATGTGTGTGTGTGTGCGTGTTTACGTGTGCGTGTATGCGCATGTGCTTGCTTGCGTGTGTGCGTGTGTGTGTGTGTGTTCGGTTGCGTGTGCGTGTGTGTGTGCGTGTGTGTGCGTGTGTGTGTGCGTGGGTGTGCGTGTGTGCGTGTGTGTGTGCGTGCGCGCACGGTGCTGGCGCCGCCTGCGCCCCCCTCCCCTCCTCCCCCTCCGCCCTTTCCTCCGGCGCTCCGCGAGGGCGGAGTGGACGGAGTGGAGGGAGGGCCGGCCCCGACATGGGGCGGTGCCTCCCCCCTCCGGAGCGACGGCGGGAAGAGCGGGGGGGCGGGGCGCGCAGGGGCGGCAGGGGGGTCGCGGGGGCGGAGAGCGCTAACCAGTGTGGGGATCGGTGTGTAAGTGCGACGTCGTCAGTGTGTCCGTGTCTGTGGATTGCGGGTGTGTGTGTGTGTGTGTGTGTGCGTGTGTGTGTGTGTGTGTGTGTGTGCGTGTGCGTGTGCGTGTCTGGCAGGTGTGTGTGGGCGCGCGTGTGTGTGTGTGTGTGGCTGTGTCTGCGTTTGTCTGTTGTGTGTGTGTGTGTGTGAGCGTGTGTGTGTGCGTTTGTGTGCGTGTGTGCGCGCGCGGTGCTGGCGCCGCCCGCGCCCCCCCCCCCCCCCTCCCCCCCCTCCCCATCCTCCCTCCCCCCCGGCGCTCCGCGAGGGCGGAGTGGTTGGAGTGGAGGGAGGGCCGGCCCCGACATGGGGCGGTGCCTCCCCCCTCCGGAGCGCCGGCGGGAAGGGGGGGGGCGGGGTGCGCGGGGGCGCGAGGATTTCGCGGGGGATTGAGAGCGCTGAGCAGCGGGGGGATGGGTTTGTGAGTGCGAAGGCGTCGGTCCGTCTGTATCTGTAGATGTTTGCGTGTGTGTGTGTGTGTGTGTGTGTCTGGCAGGCATGTGTGTGTGTGTGTGCGTGTGTGTGTGTGTGGCCGCGTCTGTGTGTATGTGTGTGTGTGCGTGTGCGTGTGGGTGTGTCTGTGTCTGTGTCTGTGTTAGTGTCTGTATGCGCGCGCGCGCGCGCGTGTGTGTGTGTGTGTGTGCTTGTTTTTTTTTTTTGTGTGTGTGTGTGTTTGAGTGCGTGTGTGTGCGTGTGTGTGTGCGTGTGTGTGTGTGTGTGTGTGTGTGTGCGCGTGCGTGTGTGTGCATGTGTGTGCGTGAGGGGTGCCGGTGCGTGAGTGAGCGCGCGTGGTTGTGAGTGCGTGCGCGCGTGAGATTGTATTTATTCGCGTGCGCGCGTATGTGCGTGCGCGCGCTCGTGCCCGGTGCGTTGCCGCGCCGGCTGACGTCGATCCTATTTTCGCATGCTTGTCCATCTGTACATGTCTACATACAGGTGCGCTGCCACGGAAGCATCGCTCTCGCGCGCTGGAGGACGCCTTGAAACTCATACATGTGTGTGTTCATTCTATTATTGGAAATAAATTCACCGTGCGCATTCCAGAGATATGCATGGACTTATGACACGTGGCTAGGAGCTCTACGAGGTGCCCGGCGGTAACCTGGTTGGGCAGAGCTTACCTCCTGCTCAGCCTGGCCTCACCGCTGGGGTCCCCCTCGTCTCGAGCTGCATTGTGCAGAAAGGAGTCTTTGGTTCCTCATACTGTACACGGTGCTTCAGTGTCTGTTTTGCCTGAGTACCGTACACGTTCATTGATTGTCGGAGTGCGCATTGACTGTTCAGATTGTCGGAGTACCGTGCGCTTTCATTGAGTGTCGAAGGCCTGTGCACATTCTTTGTGGTAGCCTACGAGTACCGTACACACTCATTCTTTGCTTGACTCAGATTCCCGCACGCGTGCTGCAGAGTGTCTTTTGCCTGAGTACCGTACACACTCTTTGGAGGTCGAGTTTGACATCTGTTCAACACTCTTGTGAGGACATCTGTTCGACACGACGACAGATTCTAAGCGTTCGCGTGAGGACATCAATTTCTTGGAACAGTGGGGGTTTCCAGAGGAGCTCAAGTATTCGAACACCGTCACCTTCGCAGCGATGTCTCAGCAACACCCAGCAGGTGCGCCCTGTTGTAAGAAGAGTAAGGCTGTGGGTGAGGATGAGGATATGATTCAGGCAAGCAGTGAGGAGGAGGAGCAGTTCGGCGAATTTGATGACGGCAATCCTATGAAGCAACAGTTTGCTATGATGAAGGCTATGCTTGCTAAACAGAACACTCAGAAGAAAAGAATTTCACGGATTGAGCAGGATGTGAAACGGATCGACCAGCGTGGTGAGAAGAATGAGGCTGACATTGCTGCTATGCAGCAGCAGATCCGCTCGCTTCAGCAGAAGGGTCCACCCAGTGATGCAGGATCAGGGTCCACGGATGCTTGGAGTAACTATGCGGGCCCTGCGGGCTCCTCTGCTACGGCCACTGCTCCCAGGTATGGTAATCGTACGCCAATTCGCGAATGGAATCGAGTGCGGGAGGATTTTACACCGACCTTCATCCAACTCACAGGTTGGGCGCGAGGTGGAGTCGGCAATCTCAAGACTCGTTCATCGGATATGCTCTCCTGGGATCATGCCCTGCCTGTCATTCGTAAATTTGTCCGTGGCACAGGAAAGATGACTGAGGAGCATTTCGACATGAGTAGGATCGAGCGGGAGCACAAAAATAAACCATATGGTCTTTATCGTATACGATTCTATGTTATAAGTGGCAAGTTGACGAACGATGAAATTTGGGAGATACGCAACTCTTGGGCCGTCGAGCTTGAGAATGACACGCACGACTTGAAGCAAGTCACTCCCATCCTGGCCAACAAGCGTCTCGGCGTATCCTGTGAACCAGCACCCTGGAAGCAGCCACATGTTTCTGCCGTGGGTCGTTGTCAAGCTATCTTTGCTACTCTCAGGAGTGGATCCCAGTGGCTGAAGGGTGAGATGGGTCCTCCTGTCAGCTATGTGTGGGGCTACCCTTCGGCCACGACGCCGAAGACGGATGGAGTATGCATTGCCGTGTTTGATCCTAACTTGGGGTGGAAGGTTGACGCCGAGCTGCTGCGTAAGGTCGATGACAAGTTGGATTGCGAGGTCTTTCTGGCCAAGCTCAACTTTCGTACCTGGTGAAGGTGCCATGGCGCCATCGTGGGCACGTATAACGTGAGGCGCTGTGGCAGCATGAACAGCCACGACATGCTTGCTCAGATCAAGACCTCGAATTCGGAAGTTCTCGCTTTGCAGGAGTGCCAGTTCCTTGGAATAGGTAGGTGCTCTGAGCATGGTTTCACCTTAACTCTTTCTAATGATGGGAAGGCCGGGGTTCTCTACAAGAGGGTGTGGAGAGCCTCCATACGTGAATGCATCAGGGGTAATCGTTATGTCATTCTCGTGTTTCAATCGTTGATTGTTGCCAGCTTGTACTTACCACATGCGCCGAAAAAAGGGGATCACAATATCTTATTCACACAAACATTGCAGTCGTTTCGAAAGGATTTGGATACGCTCCGAGTTAGGTTTCCCAAGGAAGGGTGGGACTTGTTCATCGGGATGGATGCTAACGTTGAGCTTCTGCCTCACACGGTATTTGGAGATGTTGCTTTGACTGGTTCTGCAGTGCAGGGTGAGAGATTTGAAGAAGGGGACAATGCAGGAGGAGGTGGACGTGGAGGTTTCCAGCAGGGTAGGAGGAGGATGCAACAATACATGTGTGACGAGCTCTGTGAATGTATGTGGCATTATGATTTGGTTTTCTCGAATTCTTTTGGGACCCGTCGTACGACCTGGAAGGCCAGGGAGGAGACGGAGGAGGAGGACAAGGTTCTTGATTACCTGTGTATTCCGAGCTCCTGGGAAAGGCCTCAGTGGGAGGTGTCGTGGTTAAGGCCAACACTCAGGGGCTCCGTGGACCCCAGAAAGACCCGCCTGTCGGACCATGCCCTGCTCACCTTGCTTGTCCCCGAATCGGCCGCTCCGACTCGACGTTGGAGAACGAAGCCACGACAAACGTTCACTCATTGGTGCTGCGACGAAGCCTCGGAATTGCAAGTTTCGGCTAACCTTGATCGTCGTTTGCATGCTGCAGCTCGTTACCCATCTGGTCTCTGCCCGGATGAATTGGCTCCTGTTATCTTGAATGCATGTACACAGGACAAGGAGTCATACACCAATGTCCCAAAGAAAATGCAGATCCCCAAAAAGACAGATCGTCATAAGGAACTTGATGATGAATATCGCCGACTGCGTCGTGAAGGAGGGGAGGAGGAGGAGCTCATCAGGGTTAAGAAAGAGAGAAGGAAGGAGATGCGTGCACACACTCGTCGTCGACTCGAATACGATCATCGTGACGGGAAGCTCGCTCGGACGGTGGTGGACAAATTGAGTTATGACGATGTGCTCACGGAGGATAGGGAGTTGTGGGAGAAGGCGCTCTATGCTCACGGGTTCGCCAAGTACCACTGTGCTGCGCAAGGGATACGTAACGTGGAGTGTATCGAGGAGAGGAGGAGGAGGAGGTTGCAGGACACGAACACAGTGGACGTCTCCCCCATTTCCATGTCCGTATTGTTACAGGCACGATCACGCTTAAAGTGTGGTAAGGCGGTGGGTAAGGACGGAGTTTCTCCTTCTATGTTGAAACGTATCACGTGGGTAGGTTTGCGTCATATTCTTCGGTTATTCCAAGACCTGTATCTTCAACGGTATCCTACTCCTCGGATTTGGTCTGAGTTGCTTGTGGTGTTGATGCCGAAAGCTAAAGATATCACTAAGTTGTCTGATACTCGTGCTCTCGTCTTACTTAGCAGCCTAAGCAAATGGTATACTTCATGTTTGGTTGAGATTGCTGAAGGTTATCTGAAAAGGGTCCCACAATATCTACATAACTACGGATTTTGCAAGGGAAGGCGCACGCACGAGATCACTGCCATGCTTAAGCATGCCACCACACACGCTCTGGAGTGGGGGAAAGATGAGACCCTGCACCTCGCGTCATTAGATGTGCAGACTGCCTTTGATAACGTCACGGTTGAGAAGGCCAGTCGGGCCTTGGATGCCATCCCTGGGTTCCCCAATGACCTTGCGTTGGCGCTACTCGCTCCCAGTATCCTGGACACAGCGGACTTTACCTTTCAGGACTCCACGGCGACGGGTATTCCCTGGGATGCATGTGTACGTACTGGTAGTGTGGAGGCCCCCTTCCTGTGGAAGTGTGTGACACTACTGATGTGGGATAGGATTGTACTGAATTGGGAGGAGGAGAAGTTGGGGTACGATTTGGGGGTGGAGGCTGGTGGGAGGTATCTTACTCATGCGCTCTGGGCCGATAACATTTTGCTTTTCTCGAAATCAAAGACTGAGCTCACACGTATGGTGGGGGACTTCTCGGCTCAGCTGTATACGCACGGTTTCAGATGGAAAGATTCCTCACTACACTATCTTGCCTTTGGGGAGGACTCTGAAGGCGCCTCGACGGGGAACCTCGTTGTCCAGGTGAACGATCTCGGTACCCTGTGTCTTCCGCGATGCTCTGAAATGGAGTGCCTGGGTTGCCTGGTCACGACCAAGACTGACAAACACCATGATGTGGCTTGGAAATTGGCTCGGGGTTGGAAGCGATTTAACCAGTTCCGCAAGTTTTATACGAATCGTGCTGTACCCTTCCAGAAGAAAATCAAGCATTATGAATCTAGGTTGCGTAGTTTTGTACTTTTCGGTGTTGAAGGCATGCCAGCGGACCACCACACTTTGAAACAGTTGCACACGTGGGAAGGTAAAATATTGTGTTCTATGGTACGCCGCCCGAAACCTGCCGACATGGATTGGAGTATATACTTATGCAACTTGTACAAACGTGGGCGGCGTATGCTCCTGGAATTGGGACGGCCGTCTCTTGTGCAGCTATTCTTGTTTCGTCAGTGGCAGTGGGCTCAGGACTGTACGTTTACTGTGAAACGCCTGAACCCAACACCCGCACAGATTCCTCCAGGTACTTTTGATTCTTCAGGCAAGCCTGGCCCCAACGTCTTTGCTGCGTGTGAGCCACCGCCGGCCAAGAGACAACGTCAGGATGAACCCATGTATGTGCTACCAAGTATTGCGTGCTCGACATCAATGGGATGTCATCCTGACGTGTGTGAGACGATGCATGCTGTTGATTCCTTTGAGCTCCCTGGTTCTCAGACACAATTACCCGCGCATCGGCGCAATCTGATTTCCCAGATGCATAAGCGTGCAAAGACATTCCATCCATCTCAGGATTCTCTGTCGCAAAAGCGTTCCTCTGTTGAGTTGCCGTCGCAGGAAATCGCTGCAAACAAGCGGCGACGGGTGGCTCCACCTCAGCATCGTAGTACAGGGGACTCGCATATGCAGGCTAGAGAATGTATTTTTGCATGGTCGGGGGAGTGGACTGACCGACGGCAGGCCTTCATTGCATCGCTGCCTTGGAAAGAACGCCCATTAATGACGCGTCGGCATGAGGGGGGGAGACCACTGGCGTTGAGAAACTTCCATTACATTTTCGAGTTGGTATCAGGGAAGGATTGGTATCACACGTTATCCTTTTCACGTCAGGGATGGAAAGAATTTCTGAAGCGGGCACTGGATGTTACTAACATGGAGGAGGCGTGGGGGTACTGTTACTTTAAACATGCACAACCTGCGGGATATGCTAGGGAGGAGGAGGAGAGGGAGAAGACGGAGGAGCAGCAAAGGAAGGAGGACGAGAAGATGGAGAAACGACTTGCGTACATTAATGAACATGCATCGGAGTGGAATGCGGAGCCTCGGGACTCGATACCGATGGAATTGATTGGGGACTCCGCCACAGGGGTGAATTGGATTAACGGTCTCTGGGCAACATCCAATATTATCTACAAGCACATTCTTGGCGACATTCAAAATAGGCTGGAGCATATCTCTGTGTTGTATGGTATGAGGCCTCCGAGTTGGGGCCACAATATGTTCAAGTGGATCTATCGAGAAGGAAACGAAAGAGCTGACAGGCTGACATGGTTGGCCAGAACCAAAAATAGTTACGTTACGTTCCATACCTCACTTATTGAACATGCGAGTAAAACAAAACTAGACGGCCTCCGTGGATTCTTCGACGGAGGTCGCTCTGTGGAGGGATGTGCTGCAGGATGGTGTATAGATTTGTGTGTACACGGGACGTGGCAGTTGGTGGCGGAGGAAGCTGTCTCGCTTGATGCCTCTGCTTCTGTCATGTTTTGTGAGATGATTGCAGCACAACGGCTCTGTATGGCCGTGGAGCACATTTTGGGTAGCATCTTTCATCCAAGCAGCTGACTCATTTCATCTTGCTTGGAGCTCTCCAACACCTTTACATTTTCACATGTTGTATTGCATCCTTTTCCTTGTTCCTGCATCCTATTCCGTTGCCTATGCCTCAGTGGCTCGGCAGTGTGATGATAAGAGTTGCCCTCTCCAGCTACCCTGTGCTCCGTTTGGGAGTCTTAGGGCTCAGCTGTCACAGCTGTCCGCGCCCTGACTCAAACTCAAAAAAACCAGGTTGACGGTTTACCGCCGGCGCCCAGTTCCGGCGCGCTGGAGAGCTAGTTGGCAAGAAAAATCTCGACGGACCTTTTGCTGACTTTTGCTCAGTTGAAAATTTTGTTCTCGAAATTTGACCATTCGTTAGAGCTCTAGTATTTTTTCCCATGATATTCGATCTTATTCCCGCTCGCCATCTTGATCTCAGCTCGATCGGGTAACTTTGAAGGCCAAAAAGCAGGGGCGGGAACGGCCGGTTCGAGTCATCTTGATACGCGCTATCGGTATTTTGTACTTAACTCGAGCTGTAGGGCAGCTACAGAGCTGGTGAGCACAGCTATCGCACTCAGAATCATCAGGCGCGTTCGCCTGTTGAATCCAGAGGTCTGAACTCGGTCTGCCAGCCGAGCTAGGTTCGCAAACCTATTTGTATTATTCGAGTCATCTTGATAGACACTCTCGGTTTTCTGTACTTAACTCGAGCTTTGGGGCAGCTACAGTGCTTGTAAGCACAGCTATCGCACTCAGAATCATCACGCGCGTTCGTCTGTTGAATCCAGAGGTCTGAACTCGGCCTGCTAGCCGAGCTAGGTCCGCAAACCTATCAGTATTATTGGAGTGATCTTGATAGACGCTCTCGGTTTTCTGTACTTAACTCGAGCTGTAGGGCAGCTACAGGGCTCATTGTGACAGACATCGCTGGGGAATTATCAGTCGCGTTCGTCTATCGTACCGAGAGCTCTGAACTCGGCCTGCTGCCCGAGCTAGGTTCGCGAAACTGTTCGTATTGTCCGAATGATCTTGTGACATGCTCTCAATTTTCTGCACTCAACTCGTGCTGGGGAAGGGCTACAGTGCTGCAGGTCACATATATCGATTTGCACACATCAGGCGCGTCTTTCGGTCGATTCCAGAGCTCGGAACTCGGTCTGCTGCTCGAACTAGGTTCGCAAAACTATTATATTATTCGAATCGATACTGTCGGTTTTCTGCACTTAACTCGGGCTGTAGGGGGGCTTCAGTGCTGGGAATCACATGAGTGGATTCGCAGACATCAGACGCGCCCGCCTGTCGCATTCAGAGGTCTCAACTCGGTTTGATACTCGAACTGGGTTGCAAAACTGTTCGTTTTTTGTTAGCGTCATCTTGAGAGGTCTGAAATCGCTTGGGCTTAAAAAATAGTCGTTCTTTCGAGTTTTTTTCCACAGTATATATTGTCAGGAAGCTCTACGAGTCTCCCGGCGGTAAGAAAGGTTGACGGTTTACCGCCGGCGCCCAGTCAGGCGGCCTGGCAGAGGTCCGTTCCGCGCTTGGCTTCGCTATCTGGGTTTTAAACGCTTAGAAGGTCATGTTTCACAGAGCCCTGTCGTAAAAGGCGCCCTCGTAGGCGTCTGCTGCGAGGCTTCCAGTGTCCCACGCATCGTTCCAGGCGACCTCGCAGAGGTCGCTGTGCGGCGCTGTGGAGGGCTCTGCGCTCCGTGCCTTGCCTCGCTATCCGGGTTTTGGACGCTTACAAGTGAACGCCTCGTAGAGCTTCGGTATCGATGAGCTAGAGAATTCGGGCGCGGGGTGGAGCTAGTAACTCGTAGAGCTTCCCTTAGTAACTCGTAGAGCTTCCCTTAGCAAGTTATTGCTGGAAGATTAAGAGTAATTCCAGGGCGCTGGAGAGCTAGTTGGCAAGAATAATACCTCGTAGAGCTCTTCGGCATCGATGAGCTAGAGGAATTCCGGCGCGGGGTGGAGCTAGTTGGCCCATCCGGCCGAGGCGGACAATGTGGCAACTTTTGGGTGGTACCTCGTAGAGCTCTTCGTCATCGGTGAGCTAGAGGAATTCCGGCGCGGGGTGGAGCTAGTTGGCCCACCCGACCAGAACGGACAATGTGGCAACTTTTGGGTGGTTTTGCGATTCGTTGAAAGATGTTTGACCATTCATTTTGAGAAAGCAGATTTTTTGCACCTGTAGACGATTATGAGGGTCTCAGCGTCTTGATATGAGCTCTCTACATGACGTTTACTATCAAAACACTTGGCGGAACCAACTTCATGTCGACATGAGAAAAAACATGTTTTCTCTTTTCCGAGAAAATGCCTTCAGGAGCCCTCTCGTTTGATACTGAGCACTCCTACGCGTGTGCGGAGCTCTACGAGGTTCCCGGCGGTGACTAGGTTGACGGTTCACAGCCGGCGCCAGTTTTGCGAAAATTTGAAAGATATTTGACCATTTATTTTGAATAAGCATATTTTCACGCCAAGCATTGGCATATTAACTCCTCTCTGACAGCAGCTCAGCTCTCTCGATGCATTTTTGCATGAGTTGACTTCCGGGAACTGAGCGAATATGAACATCGAAAAAATCGAATTTCAAGATGTTCGCAAAATCTCCATTTTTTGATTCTGTGTCGATTCTCTGCACTCTTACTAGTGAGAGGAGCTCTACCAGGTTCCCGGCGGTGACCAGGTTGACGTTTCACCGCCGGCGCCAGTCTCGACGGACCTTTTGCTGACTTTTGGTCGGTTGAAAATTCTGTTCTCAAAATTTGAACATTCGTTAGAGCTCAAGTATTTCTTCCCATGATATTCGATCTCATTTTCCGCTCGCCATCTTGATCTCAGCTCGATCGGTTAACTTTGAAGGCCAAAAAGCGTCCCGGCGGGAACAGCCGTTTCGAGTCATCTTGATACGCGCTGTCGGTATTTTGTACTTAACTCGAGCTGTAGGGCAGCTACAGAGCTGGTAAGCACAGCTATCGCGCTTTGAATTATCACGCGCGTTCGCCTGTTGAATCCAGACGTCTGAACTCGGTCTGCCAGCCGAGCTAGGTCCGCAAACCTATTCGTACTATTCGAGTCATCTTGATAGACACTCTCGGTTTTCTGTATTTTACTCGAGCTTTAGGGCTGGTAAGCACCTATCGCACTCAGAATCATTACGCGCGTTCGTCTGTTGAATCGAGAGGCCTGAACTCGGTCTGCTAGCCGAGCTAGATCCGTAAACCTGTTCGTATTATTCGAGTCATCCTGATAGACGCTCTCGGTTTTCTGTACTTAACTCGAGCTTCAGGGCAGCTATAGTGCTGGTAAGCACACCTATCGCACTCAGAATCATCACGCGCGGTCGCCTGTTGAATCGAGAGGTCTGAACTCGGTCTGCTAGCCGAGCTAGGTCCACAAACCTATTCGTATTATTCGAGTCATCCTGATAGACGCTCTCGGTTTTCTGTACTTAACTCGAGCTGTACGACAGCTACAGGGCTCATTGTGACAGACATCGATGGGGAATTATCAGTCGCGTTCGTCTATTGAATCGATAGCTATGAACTAGGTCTGCTGCGCGAGCTAGGTTCGAGTCATCTTGAGAAGTGCTCTCGATTGTCTGCACTCAACTCGTGCTGGGAGAGGGCTACAGTGCTGCAGGTCACAGATATCGATTTTCACACATCAGGCGCGTCTGTTGGTCGATTCCAGAGCTCGGAACTCGGTCTGCTGCTCGAATCAGGTTCGCAAATCTATTATATTATTCGAGTCGGTACTGTCGGTTTTCTGCACTTCACTCGGGCTGTAGGGGGGCTTCAGGGCAGGGAATCCCATGAGTGGATTCGGAGACATCAGACGCGCCCGCCTGTCGCATTCAGAGGTCTGAACTCGGTTTGATACTCGAACTGGGTTGCGAAACTGTTTGTTTTTTGTTAGCGTTCTATTGAGAGGTCTGAAATCGCTTGGGCTTAAAAAAAAATCGTTCTTTGGATTTTTCCCCACAGTAGATATTGTCAGGAAGCTCTACGAGTCCCCCGGCGGTAAGAAAGGTTGACGGTTTACCGCCGGCGCCCAGTAAGTAATTACTGGAAGCTTAAGAGTAATTCCGGGCGCTAGATAGTTAGTTGACAAGAAAATCTCGACGGTCCTTTTGGTGACTTTTGCTCGGTTGAAAATTTGGTTCTCAAAATTTGAACACTCGTTAGAGCTCTAGTATTTCTTCGCATGATATTCGATCTCATTCTTGCTCGTCATATTGATCTCAGCTCGATCGGGTACCTTTCACTGCCAAAAAGCACACGGGCGGGATCGGCTGTTTCGAGTTATCTTCATGCGCGGTGAGGGTTTTCTCAAGATAACTCGAGCTTTAGGACAGCTTCAGATGGTAAGCACAGGTAATCGATTCATAATGATCAGGCGCGTTCGCCTGTCGAATCCAGAGGTCTGAACTCGGTTTGCTAGCCGAGCTAGGTCCGCAAACCTATTCGTATTATTCGAGTCATCTTGACAGATGCTCTCGGTTTTCTGTACTTATTCCGAGCTAGAGGACAGCTACAGAGCTGGTACGTACATAATCTCATTTAGAATCATCAGTTGCGTTTGTCTGTCGACTCCAGAGCTCTGAACTCGGTCTGCTGCCCGATCTAGAATCGCGAAACTATTCCTAGTGTTCGAGTCATCTTGAGATGTGCTGTCGCTTCTCTGCACTTAAATCGGGCCCTAGGGGGGCTGCATGGCTGGTGATCACAGGAATCGATTCGGAGACATCAGGCGCGTCCGCCTGTCGAATCGAACTCTGTCTGCTGCCCGAGCTAGGTTCGCGACATTATTCGTATTCTTCGAGTCATCCTGAGAGGTGCTGTCGGTTTCCTGCAAGGGGGGCTGAAGGGCTGGTAATCGATTCAGAGACAGCAGACGCATCCGCCTGTCGCATGCAGAGGACTGGTCTCGGTTTGATACTCGAGCTAGGTTTGCCATTCTATTCGTATTGTTCGAGTCATCTTGAGAGGTGCTCTCGATTTGCGCACATAACTCGGGCTGTAGGAGAGCTACAGAGCTCGTACAGAAGACAATCCAGAAGCATCGGGGGCGTTGGGGATGCATCCGAGAGGTCTGAAATTGCTTGGGCTGAAAAAGTATTTTCTCTGTAATTTTTGTTCGACCTTATATGTTGTCAGGAAGCTCTACGAGTCCCCCGGCGGTAAGAAAGGTTGACCGTTTACCGCCGGCGCCCAGTTGGTCGACCCGGCTCTGACGGGCGAACTTTGGGTCGGTTGGACGATCTTTGTGAGAGATTTGAGCATTCGTTTTGAGAAGCGGTATTTTTTCGCACCTGTAGTGGGTTTTTTCGCGCCCGCCAGTGAATTCTGAGGTCCGTAGGCGCAGTATTACTATCGAAACACTTGGCGAAACCGTCTTTGGATAGAAATATGAAAACGTCTTTTTCGAGTTTTTTGAGTCTTGCTGCACACTTTTTCTAGATATGCACTGGGGAGAGCGCCGTGCGAGGAAAGAGCTCTACGAGGGGCCTGGCGGTAAGCTGGTTGACGGTTTACCGCCGGTTCCCATGACTCGTAGAGCTCCACAATGTGCGAACTTTGTGTCGGTTGGACGAACTTGGTGAGAGATTTTAACATTCGTTTTGAGATCTGGTATTTTTCGCACCTCTAGTGGGATATTTCGCGTTCGCCAATGAATTCTTAGGTATGTAGGTCCATTATTACTATCAAAACACTTGGCGAAACCGATTTTGGAAGATAACATAAAATCGTATTTTTTCGATTTTTTCGGGTTTTTTTTTTCCGACTCTTCCTGCATGTGTACCGAGAGTCGCCCTGCGAGAAACGAGCTCTACGAGGGCCCCATCGGTAACCTGGTTGACGGTTTACCGCCGGTTCCCAGTGACTCGTAGAGCTTCCCTTAGCAAGTTATTGCTGGAAGCTAAGAGTACTTCCGGCGCGCCCCACAGCTAGTTGGCTCGAAAAATCTCGACTGAACTTTTCACAACTTTTGCTCGGTTGAAAATTTTGTTCTCAAAATTTGACAATTCGTTGGAGCTCTAGTATTTTTTCCCGTGATATTCGATCTTATTCTCGCTCGCCATCTTGATCTCAGCTCGATCGGGTGAATATTACTATCGAAAAGCACTGTGGCGGGATCGGCCGTTTTGAGTCATCTTGATATGCGCTGGCGGTTTTCTGAACATAACTCGAGCTCTAGGGCAGCTACAGAGCTGGTAAGCACAGCTAATGCATGCAGAATGATCAGGCGCGTTCGCCTGTTGAATCCAGAGGTCTGAACTCGGTCTGCTAGCCGAGCTAGGGCCACAAACCTGTTCGTATTATTCGAGTCATTTTGACAGAAACGCTCGGTTTTCTGCACTTAACTCGAGCTGTAGGACAGCTACAGAGCTGATATTCAGAGGCACCAATCCAGAATCATCAGTTGCGTTTGTCTGTCGACTCCAGAGCTGTGAACTCGGCCTGCTGCCCGATCTAGAATCGCGAAACTTTTTATATCGTTCGAGTCGCTTGCGAGATAATGTCCGTTGTCTGGACTTAACTCGGGCTGTAGGGGGGGCTGCATGGCTGGTAATCACTGGGATCGATTTGAAGACATGAGGCGCGTCCGCATGTCGAATACAGAGCTCTGAACTCTGTCTGCTGCCCGAAGTAGGTCCGCGAAACTATTCCTATTGTTCGAGTCATCCTGAGAGGTGCTGTCGGGTTTCTGCACTTAACTCGGGCTGTAGGGGGGCTGCAGGGCTGGTAATGACAGGAGTCGATTCGCAGACATCAGACGCGTCCGTCTGTCGCATTTAGAGGTCAAAACTATTCACTATAAGTCAGATTGTTGGTAAGTGCTGTCTGTTTTCTCAACTTAAGTCGAGTTAGGAAGCTCTACGAGTCCCCCGGCGGTAACCAAGGTTGACGGTTTACCGCCGGCGCCCAGTCATTGCTGGAAGCTAAGAGTAATTCCGGCGCGCTCCACAGCTAGTTGGCTCGAAAAATCTCGACTGAACTTTTCACAACTTTTGGTCAGTTGAAAATTTCGTTCTCGAAATTCAACAATTCGTTTGAGCTCTAGTATTTTTTCCCGTGATATTCGATCTTATTCCCGCTCGCCATCTTGATCTCAGCTCGATCGGGTGGATATTACTATCGAAAAGCACTGTGGCGGGATCGGCCGTTTTGAGTCATCTTGATATGCGCTGACGGTTTTCTGAACATAACTCGCGCTCTAGGGCAGCTACAGAGCTGGTAAGCACAGCTAATGCATGCAGAATGATCAGGCGCGTTCGCCTGTTGAACCCCGAGGTCTGAAGTCGGTCTGCTAGCCCAGCAAGGTCCGCAAACCTGTTCGTATTATTCGAGTCATCTTGACAGAAACTCTCGGTTTTCTGCACTTAACTCGAGCTATTGGACAGCTACAGAGCTGATATTTACAGGCACCAATCCAGAATCAACAGTTGCGTTTGTCTGTCGAATTTAGAGCTCTGAACTCGGTCTGCTGCCCGATCTATACTCGCAAAGTATCGTTCGAGGATGCGGTCGGTTATCTGGACTTAACTCGGGCTGTAGGGGGGCTGCGTGGCTGGTAATCAATGTAATCGATTTGAAGACATCAGGCGCGTCCGCCTGTCGAATAGAGAGCTCTAAACTCTGTCTGCTGCCCGAACTAGGTCCGCGAAGCTATTTCTATTGTTCGAGTCATCCTGAGATGCTGTCGGTTTTCTGCACTTAACTCGGGCTGTAGGGGGGCTCCAGGGCTGATAATGACAGCAGTCGATTCTCAGACATCAGACGCGTCAGTCTGTCGCACTCAGAGGCCAAAAACTATTCACTATAAGTCAGATTGTTGCTGTCTGTTCTCTCAACTTAAGTCGAGTTAGGAAGCTCTGCGAGTCTCCCGGCGGTAACCAAGGTTGACGGTTTACCGCCGGCGCCCAGTAGCTCGTAGGGCTTTTCGTCGTCGATGAGCCAGAGAAATAACTCGTAGAGCTTCCCTTAGCTAGTTATAGCTGGAAGCTAAGAGTAATTCCGGCGCGCTGGAGAGCTAGTTGGCTCGAAAAAAAAAGAACTGAACTTTTCACAACTTTTGCTCGGTTGAAAATTATGTTCTCGAAATCTGATCATTCGTTAGAGCTCTAGTATTTTTTCCCGTGATATTCGATCTTATTCCCGCTCGCCATCTTGATCTCAGCTCGATCGGGTACCTTTTACTGCCAAAAAGCACACTGGCGGGATCGGTCGTTTCGAGTTATCTTGATACGCGTTGTCGGTATTTTGTACTTAACTCGAGCTGTAGGGCAGCTACAGAGCTGGCCAGTACATCTTTCGCGTTCAGAATCATCAGGCGCATTCGCCTGTTGAATCCAGAGGTCTGAACTCGGTCTGCTAGCCGAGCTAGGTCCGCAAACCTATTTGTATTAGTCGAGTCATCTTGACAGACGCTCTCGGTTTTCGGTGCTTAACTCGAGCTGTAGGGCAGCTACAGAGCCCATAATCACAGAAATCGATCGGGGGTTATCAGGCGCGTTCGTCTGTTGAATCGAGAGATCTGAACTCGGTCTGCTGCCCGAGCTAGGTTCGCGAAACTATTCGTCTTCTTCGAATAATCTTAAGAAGTGCTCTCAATCTGGGAGAGGGCAACAGTGCTGCTGGTCACAGATATCGATTCGGACACATCAGGCGCGTCCGTGCGTCGAACCGAAAACTCGGAACTCGGTCTGCTGCTCGAACTAGGTCCGCGACACTATTGTATTATTGAAGTCATCCTGAGATATGCTGTCGGTTTTCTGCATTTAACTCGGGCTGTAGGGGGGCTGCAGGGCTGGTAATCACATGAGTCGATTCGGAGACATCAGACACGTCCGCCTGTCGCATTCAGAGGTCTGAATTCGGTTTGATATTCGAACTGTGTTGCGAAACTTTTTTTTTTGTGTTAGAGTCATCTTGAGAGGTCCGAAATCGCTTGGGCTGAAAAACTAGTCGTTCTCTGAAGTTTTTCCCCACATTATATAGTGTCAGAAAGCTCTACGAGTCCCCTGGGATGCATGTGTACGTACTGGTAGTGTGGAGGCCCCCTTCCTGTGGAAGTGTGTGACACTACTGATGTGGGATAGGATTGTACTGAATTGGGAGGAGGAGAAGTTGGGGTACGATTTGGGGGTGGAGGCTGGTGGGAGGTATCTTACTCATGCGCTCTGGGCCGATAACATTTTGCTTTTCTCGAAATCAAAGACTGAGCTCACACGTATGGTGGGGGACTTCTCGGCTCAGCTGTATACGCACGGTTTCAGATGGAAAGATTCCTCACTACACTATCTTGCCTTTGGGGAGGACTCTGAAGGCGCCTCGACGGGGAACCTCGTTGTCCAGGTGAACGATCTCGGTACCCTGTGTCTTCCGCGATGCTCTGAAATGGAGTGCCTGGGTTGCCTGGTCACGACCAAGACTGACAAACACCATGATGTGGCTTGGAAATTGGCTCGGGGTTGGAAGCGATTTAACCAGTTCCGCAAGTTTTATACGAATCGTGCTGTACCCTTCCAGAAGAAAATCAAGCATTATGAATCTAGGTTGCGTAGTTTTGTACTTTTCGGTGTTGAAGGCATGCCAGCGGACCACCACACTTTGAAACAGTTGCACACGTGGGAAGGTAAAATATTGTGTTCTATGGTACGCCGCCCGAAACCTGCCGACATGGATTGGAGTATATACTTATGCAACTTGTACAAACGTGGGCGGCGTATGCTCCTGGAATTGGGACGGCCGTCTCTTGTGCAGCTATTCTTGTTTCGTCAGTGGCAGTGGGCTCAGGACTGTACGTTTACTGTGAAACGCCTGAACCCAACACCCGCACAGATTCCTCCAGGTACTTTTGATTCTTCAGGCAAGCCTGGCCCCAACGTCTTTGCTGCGTGTGAGCCACCGCCGGCCAAGAGACAACGTCAGGATGAACCCATGTATGTGCTACCAAGTATTGCGTGCTCGACATCAATGGGATGTCATCCTGACGTGTGTGAGACGATGCATGCTGTTGATTCCTTTGAGCTCCCTGGTTCTCAGACACAATTACCCGCGCATCGGCGCAATCTGATTTCCCAGATGCATAAGCGTGCAAAGACATTCCATCCATCTCAGGATTCTCTGTCGCAAAAGCGTTCCTCTGTTGAGTTGCCGTCGCAGGAAATCGCTGCAAACAAGCGGCGACGGGTGGCTCCACCTCAGCATCGTAGTACAGGGGACTCGCATATGCAGGCTAGAGAATGTATTTTTGCATGGTCGGGGGAGTGGACTGACCGACGGCAGGCCTTCATTGCATCGCTGCCTTGGAAAGAACGCCCATTAATGACGCGTCGGCATGAGGGGGGGAGACCACTGGCGTTGAGAAACTTCCATTACATTTTCGAGTTGGTATCAGGGAAGGATTGGTATCACACGTTATCCTTTTCACGTCAGGGATGGAAAGAATTTCTGAAGCGGGCACTGGATGTTACTAACATGGAGGAGGCGTGGGGGTACTGTTACTTTAAACATGCACAACCTGCGGGATATGCTAGGGAGGAGGAGGAGAGGGAGAAGACGGAGGAGCAGCAAAGGAAGGAGGACGAGAAGATGGAGAAACGACTTGCGTACATTAATGAACATGCATCGGAGTGGAATGCGGAGCCTCGGGACTCGATACCGATGGAATTGATTGGGGACTCCGCCACAGGGGTGAATTGGATTAACGGTCTCTGGGCAACATCCAATATTATCTACAAGCACATTCTTGGCGACATTCAAAATAGGCTGGAGCATATCTCTGTGTTGTATGGTATGAGGCCTCCGAGTTGGGGCCACAATATGTTCAGGTGGATCTATCGAGAAGGAAACGAAAGAGCTGACAGGCTGACATGGTTGGCCAGAACCAAAAATAGTTACGTTACGTTCCATACCTCACTTATTGAACATGCGAGTAAAACAAAACTAGACGGCCTCCGTGGATTCTTCGACGGAGGTCGCTCTGTGGAGGGATGTGCTGCAGGATGGTGTATAGATTTGTGTGTACACGGGACGTGGCAGTTGGTGGCGGAGGAAGCTGTCTCGCTTGATGCCTCTGCTTCTGTCATGTTTTGTGAGATGATTGCAGCACAACGGCTCTGTATGGCCGTGGAGCACATTTTGGGTAGCATCTTTCATCCAAGCAGCTGACTCATTTCATCTTGCTTGGAGCTCTCCAACACCTTTACATTTTCACATGTTGTATTGCATCCTTTTCCTTGTTCCTGCATCCTATTCCGTTGCCTATGCCTCAGTGGCTCGGCAGTGTGATGATAAGAGTTGCCCTCTCCAGCTACCCTGTGCTCCGTTTGGGAGTCTTAGGGCTCAGCTGTCACAGCTGTCCGCGCCCTGACTCAAACTCAAACTCAAAAACCGAGGTTGACGGTTTACCGCCGGCGCCCAGTTCCGGCGCGGGTGAAGCTAGTTGGCCCACGCGGCCGAGGAGGAGAATGTGGTAACTCTTTGGGTAGTTTTTATTTTCAGCAAGCAGAGCGTCTCTGCGTCTTAATATGAGCGCTGAAGGCGCACTTTTACTATCAAAAAATTTGGCGCAATCAACTTTCTATCGACATGAAAAAATTGAAGATTGAATTGTTCGATAAATGCCTCGAAAAGCTCTCTCCTTCGACTTTTAGCATTCTCACGCGTGAAAAGAGCTCTAAGAGGTTCCCGGCGGAGAGCAGGTTGACGGTTCTTCGCCGGTGTCAGTGAACGCTGCCATTTGGCCAGTTCAAGGATATTTCGCAATATCTCGTAGAGCTCTTCGGCATCGATGAGCTAGAGGAATGCCAGCGCGGCGCGTCGCATTGGCATATAACTCCCTCCCTGACAGCAGCTGTACGAGGTTCCCGGCGGTGACAGGTTGACGGTTCATCGCCGGAGGCAGTCTGAGAATACCTCGTAGAGCTCTTTGGCATCGATGAGCTAGAGGAACTCCGGCGCGGGGTGGAGCTAGTTGGCCCAGCCAGTCGAGGCGGACAATGTGGAACTTTGGGTGGTTTTCCGAAGATTTGAAAGATATTTGACAGTTCATTTTGAGAGAGGAGATTTTTGCGCGTCGCATTGGCATATAAACTCCTCCCTGACAGCAGCTCAGCTCTCTCGATGCATTTCTGCATGAGTTGTCCGAGAAATCTTTATTTTTTTGACTCTGTGTCGATTCTCTGCACTCTTCCCAGTGAGAGAAGCTCTACGAGGTTCGCGGCGGTGACCAGACCGCCGGCGCCAGTTCATTTTGAGAAAGCAGATTTTTCGCACCTGTAAACGACCATGAGGGCCTCTGCGCCTTAACATGAGCTCTCCAGGCGCACATTTACTATCAAAACACTTGGAGGAACCGACCTCATGTCGACATGAAAAAAAGTGAATCAGCTCTCCTACGCGTGAAAAGAGCTCTACGAGGTTCCCGGCGTGACCAGGTTGACGGTTCACTGCCGGCGCCAGTTTTGTTCTCGAAATTGAACCATTCGTTAGAGCTCTAGTATGTTTTTCCGTGATATTCGATCTCACTCCCGGTCGCCATCTTGATTTCAGCTCGATCGGGTATCTTTTACTGCCAAAAAGCACGCGGGCGGTATCGGCCGTTTCGAGTCATCTTGATACGCGCTGTCAGTATATTGGTCTTAACTTGAGATATAGGACATAGCTGGTAATCACACCTTACCGATTCAGAATGATCAGGCGCGTTCCGCTGTTGCAGAGGTCCGAACTCGGTCTGCTAGCCGTATTATTCGTCATCTTGACAGGCGCTCTCGGTTTCTGTAGCTACAGAGCTGATACTTACAGAAATCGATTCGGAATCGTCAGTCGCGTCCGTCTGTTCACTCCAGTGAACTCGGTCTGCTGCCCGATCCAGAATCGCGAAACTGTTCGTATTGTTCGAGTCATCTTGAGAGATGCTGTCGGTTCTCTGCACTTAACTCGGGCTGTAGGGCGGCTGCATGGCTGAGAATCACTGGAATCGATTCGGAGAGATCAGGCGCATCCGCCTGTGGAATCCAGAGCTCCGAACGCTGTCTTCTGCCCGAACTAGGTTCGCGAAACTATTCGTATTATTCAAGTCATCTTGAGAGGTGCTGTCGATGTACGCACGTAACTCGGGCTGTAGGAGAGCTACAGAGCTCGTGCAGAAGACAATCCAGAAGCATCGGGGCGTTGGGCTGTTGCATCGAGGTCTGAAATTGCTTGGGCTGAACAAGTATTTTTTCTGTGTATTTTTTTTCGACATTATATTGTCAGGAAGCTCTACGAGTCCCCCGGCGGTAACAAAGGTTGACGGTTTCCGCCGGCGCCCAGTTGGTCGACCTGGCAAGAAAGGACAAAGTGGTAACTTTTGGGTGGTTTTGCATTTTTTGAAAGATATTTGACAATTCATTTTGAGAAAGCAGATTTTTCTCACCTGTAAACGACTATGAGGGCCTCTCTGTCTTTGTATGAGCTCTGAAGGCGTACTTTTACTATCAAAACACTTGGCGGAACCATCTTCAGGTCTACACGTTTTTTTTTTTTTTTTTTTTTTTTTTTTTTTTTTTTTTTTTTTTTTTTTTTTTTTTTTTTTTTTTTTTTTTTTTTTTTTTTTTTTTTTTTTTCTTCTCTTTTTTCCGAGAATCTTTCGACTCCGAGCACTCTTACGCGTGAAATGAGCTCTACGAGGTTTCCGACATGAAATGTTGTCAGGAAGCTCTACGAGTCCCCCAGCGGTAACAAAGGTTGATGGTTCACCGCTGGTTCCCAGTTTTGGGTGCTTTTGCGAAAATGTGAAAGATATTTGACAATTCATTTTGAGAGAGCAGATTTTTGCGCGTCGCATTGGCATATAATTCCCTCCCTGACAGCAGCTGTACGAGGTTCCCGGCGGTGACAGGTTGACGGTTCACCGCCGGAGCCAGTCTGAGAATACCTTGTAGAGCTCTTCGGCATCGATGAGCTAGAGGAACTCCGGCGCGGGGTGGAGCTAGTTGGCCCAGCCGTCCGAGGCGGACAATGTGGAACTTTGGGTGGTTTTGCGAAGATTTGAAAGATATTTGACAGTTCATTTTGAGAGAGGAGATTTTTGCGCGTCGCATTGGCATATACACTCCTCCCTGACAGCAGCTCAGCTCTCTCGATGCATTTCTGCATGAGTTGTCCGAGAAATCTCTATTTTTTGACTCTGTGTCGATTCTCTGCATTCTTTCCAGTGAGAGGAGCTCTACGAGGTTCGCGGCGGTGACCAGGTTGATGGTTCACCGCCGGCGCCAGTTCATTTTCAGAAAGCAGATTTTTCGCACCTGTAAACGACTATGAGGGCCTCTGCGTCTTAACATGAGCTCTCTAGGCGCACATTTACTATCAAAACACTTGGAGGAACCGACCTCATGTCGACATGAAAAAAAATGAATCAGCTCTCCTACGCGTGAAAAGAGCTCTACGAGGTTCCCGGCGTGACCAGGTTGACGGTTCACCGCCGGCGTCAGTTTTGTTCTCGAAATTCAACCATTCGTTAGAGCTCTAGTATGTTTCCCCGTGATATTCGATCTCACTCCCGGTCGCCATCTTGATTTCAGCTCGATCGGGTATCTTTTACTGCCAAAAAGCACACGGGCGGTATCGGCCGTTTCGAGTCATCTTGATACGCGCTGTCAGTATATTGGCCTTAACTTGAGATATAGGACATAGCTGGTAAGCACACCTTACCGATTCAGAATGATCAGGCGCGTTCCGCTGTTGCAGCCAGAGGTCCGAACTCGGTCTGCTAGCCGAGCTAGGTCCAGAAACCTATTCGTATTACTCGTCATCTTGACAGGCGCTCTCGGTTTCTGTAGCTACAGAGCTGATGCTTACAGAAATCGATTCGGAATCGTCAGTCGCGTCCGTCTGTTCACTCCAGAGGTCTGAACTCGGTCTGCTGCCCGATCCAGAATCGCGAAACTGTTCGTATTGTTCGAGTCATCTTGAGAGATGCTGTCGGTTCTCTGCACTTAACTCGGGCTGTAGGGCGGCTGCATGGCTGAGAATCACTGGAATCGATTCGGAGAGATCAGGCGCATCCGCCTGTGGAATCCAGAGCTCCGAGCGCTGTCTTCTGCCCGAACTAGGTTCGCGAAACTATTCGTATTATTCGAGTCATCTTGAGAGGTGCTGTCGATGTACGCACGTAACTCGGGCTGTAGGAGAGCTACAGAGCTCGTGCAGAAGACAATCCAGAAGCATCGGGGCGTCGGGCTGTTGCATCGAGGTCTGAAACTGCTTGGGCTGAACAACTATTTTTTCTGTGTATTTTTTTTGACATTATATTGTCAGGAAGCTCTACGAGTCCCCCGGCGGTAACAAAGGTTGACGGTTTCCGCCGGCGCCCAGTTGGTCGACCTGGCAAGAAAGGACAAAGTGGTAACTTTTGGGTGGTTTTGCATTTTTTGAAAGATATTTGACAATTCATTTTGAGAAAGCAGATTTTTCGCACCTGTAAACGACTATGAGGGCCTCTCTGTCTTTGTATGAGCTCTGAAGGCGTACTTTTACTATCAAAACACTTGGCGGAACCATCTTCAGGTCGACACGTTTTTTTTTTTTTTTTTTTTTTTTTTTTTTTTTTTTTTTTTTTTTTTTTTTTTTTTTTTTTTTTTCTTTCTCCTCAGAGAAATGCTTCCAGAAGCTCTCTCTTTCGACTCCGAGCACTCTTACGCGTGAAATGAGCTCTGCGAGGTTTCCGGCGGTGACCAGGTTGACGGTTCACCGCCGGCGCCAGTTCCGGGTTTTGGACGCTGCCAAGTGGTAGAAGAGCTAGAGGAATTCGGCGACAGGGTGGAGCTAGTAACTCGTAGGGCTCCCCCTAGCAAGCTCTTTCTGGAAGCTTAAGAGTCATGCCTCGTAGAGCTCTTCGGCAAGATGAGGTAAGAGGAATTCGGGTGCAGGCTGGAGCTAGTTGGCCGACCCGACCGTAAGAGACAATGTGGTACTTTGGGTCGGTTTTGCAATCTTTGCGCAAACTTTTAAAGTTCGTTTTGGGAACCAGTATTTTTCTCACCTGTAGTGGGTTGTGCCCCGTCTGCCAGTGAAATTCTCAGGTCCGTAGCTGCAATATTACTATCGAAAGACTTGAGGGAACCGTCGGCCGTTTCGAGCATCTCGACACACGTTGACCGTTCTCTGTAGTTCTCAAGATTTAGGAGAGGTACAGAGCTGCTACTTACAGAAATCGATTCAGAATCATCAGGCGCGTTTGTCTGTTCCAGCGAGAGGTCTGAACTCGGTTTGCTACTCGAGCTAGATCCGCGACAGTATTCGTATGACACGAGTCCTCTGAGAGGAGCACGTAATTTTCAAAGCTTTTTCAGCTCACGCGTAAGAAAGCTCCCCCATGTGTTCCAAGCAGCGTCGTGCAGAGAAGAGCTCTACGAGGCTCCCGGCGGAAACCTGGTTGACGGTTTACCGCCGGCTCCCAGTTCCGGGGCGCTGGAGAGCAGCTGGCAAGAAAAATCTCGACGGACCTTTTGGTGACTTTTGGTCGGTTGAAAATTTTGTTTTCAAAATTCAACCATTCGTTAGAGCTCTATTTTTTCCCGTGATATTAGAGCTTATTCCCGCTCGCCATCTTGATCTCAGCTCGATCGGGTACCTTTTACTGCCAAAAAGCGTCCAGGCGGGATCGCCTGTTTCGGGTCATCTTGTCACGCGGTGACGGTCTTCTTAAAATAACTCGAGCTTTAGGACAGCTACAGAGCTGGTAAGCACAGCTAATCGGTTCAGAATGATCAGGCGCGTCCGTCTGTTGAATCTAGAGGTCTGAACTCGGTCTGCTAGCCGAGCTAGGTCCGCAAACCTATTCGTATTATTCGAGTTATCTTGACAGATGCTTTCGGTTTTCTGACTCGAGCTACAGGACAGCTATAGAGCTGATACGTACAGAATCTGATCCAGAATCATCAGTGGACGTTGTCTGTTGAATCCAGAGGTCTGAGCTCGGTCTGCTGCCCGATCTAGAATCGCGAAACTATTCGTATTGTTCGAGTCATCTTGGGAGATGCTGTCGGTTCTCTGCTCTTAACTCGGGCTGTAGGGGGGCTAGATGGCCGGTAATCACTGGAATCGATTCAGGGACATCAGGCGCGTCCGGAATCGATTCAGCGACATCAGACGCGTCCGCCTGTCGCATGTAGAGGTCTGAACTCGGTCTGATACTCGAGCTAGGTTTGCCAAACTATTCGTATTGTTCGAGTTATCTCGAGAGGTGCTGTCGATTTACGCACATAACTCGGGCTGTAGGAGAGCTAAGGAGCTCGTACAGACGACAATCCAGAAGCATCGGGGGGGCGTTCGGCTGTTGCATCGAGAGGTCTGAAATCGCTTGGGCTGAAAACCTATTTGTTCTGTGTAATTTTTTCGACATTATATGTTGTCAGGAAGCTCTACGAGTCCCCCGGCTCAAGTCCCCCGGCTCAAGGCGCTTGGCATTTGATCCCCTCTGCCTGGGTAACCTCCAGTGGGATCGAGTGCGCGTCAGGGAGTCACACGTTTGTCGCCTAGAGTGATATTGCACTGCCATTCATTTGACACGTTTGATCGCCTTGAGTGGTCTTCAGTTGATTTGTTTCACACGTTTGTCGCCTAGAGTGATATTGCGCTGCCATTCATTTGACACGTTTGATCGCCTTGAGCTGTCTTCAATTGATTTGTTTTGCTGGGTGCTTCCGAGGCAGTCTCTGCAATCTTTCGTTATGCCGCACGTGCGGAGTGCAAGTGCTCGCATTATGCGTCGGGCGCTGGCTGTTCAAAACGGATACTGTGTGCATTTACCTATTCGTTTGCCTCTGGATGGTTTGGTGCCACCTACGTGTCTCCCACCACCAGGGCTGGAGCGGGCGACTGCCGATTTGGTTCTAGATTATCTCTTGTTGCGCGATCCACCTGTTGTTAAACGCAGTTTGGAGGAGGAGGAGGAGGAGGCTAACATTAAGACTGTTTCGGAGAATCTTTCTTGCCGTATGCAGGCTTCTGAATCGCTGGTTGATGTAGATATTGGAGTGCAGGCTTCTGAATCGCTGGTTGATGTTGGAGTGCAGACGGTTGATGTTGCGGACTTTCATTGTGAAGTCGGCTGTCAGACAGATAGTGTCGTTGGGATGGAGGGAGAAGCTTCAGGAGTTCTTCTTGGGAAAGTGACTGTGGCGGCGGAGGAGGAGCTGGAGGCACCCTCGAGTGCGGAGTCTTCTCCGAACGTGCAGTCTGATTCTGATAGCCGCGCCTTGTCAGGAGCGTCCCAGGGGTGTCTGAATCGCCCCGTCACGCTCAATGAGGTATCGAAGGAGTCGCGCCAGAGGACTCGAGGGAGAGATCGTGACAAGGTCAAGGGGACATCGACGTGCTCTCAGGCCACCATTGCCGATGTCAAAGCGTGGATTGACGCTGTTGCCAGCATCAACGAGTTGAATGCGATCCAGTATTTAAAGAACGGAATGGATTTGTTTTATAAGCTGGTGACAGAACGTGGGTTCCCTACAAAGAAGGCCCAAACATATTATGCTCGGAAACTGTATGAGATGCTCCAGAATGTGCAAGCGACGCTGGAGGATCTTCTAGGATTCTTCGAGGTGCACAGGTTCTTGACAGGACAAATGAACCGCGCCGAGATGGCCAAGTTGCTTGAGGTTTCCAAGTGCAGCGATTACCGAATAATATTCTTCGGACGCCCGAGGAGTTTTGACAAGTTGGGATGAAGCTATTCGTGCGCACTTGTATGCAACTTTCGGTTTATAACAGCGAAGGCTGTAATGCTTGTATCTCACCTGTTCTTGTTTTCCTCACTTTATCTCTCTGTTTGACCTCTCGCTGGAGCCATGATGGCTCTACGGCCCGCTGTGGGCCCCACTAAGCGCTTCAGGTGTGTAAAGGGCAGGAGCCCCTCATATTCTTCAGGTGACGTTCTTCCACGGGTTGTTTCCCCGTCTAATTCATTGATTACTTCACGTGTGAAGTTGAGCATGCGCCTCTTGTCATACGGCGGGTTGAACATGCGTATTTCGGACTGGTTTGATGTGAATAAGAGTTTGTGCTCACTCACGCCTTGCCTGTTTGGATGCGTCCGCTCCTTGCTCCGACTAGGCTGGAAAGCCTGCGCAGTCGACCGCAAAGTCCGCAAAAAAGAAAGGTTGACGGTTTACCGCCGGCGCCCAGTTCTCAGTGCATTCCCTCACAAATTCTTAGTTAATTCCGTCGAAAAATTTTCCCGAGCGAAGCCAGGGACCAACTTCGCGTTGGCAGTCCCAAAAAACCTCGTAGAGCTCTTCGGCATCGATGAGCTAGAGGAATTCCGGCGCGGGGTAGAGCTAGTTGGCCGACCCGACCAAAAGAGACAATGTGATAACCTTGGGTCGGTTTTGCTTTGATTTGAAAGATATGTGACAATTCATTTTGAGAACCAGTATTTTCCTCACGTGTAGCGGGTTATGCCGCGTCTGCCAGTTAAATCCTCAGGTCCGTAGCTGCAATATTACTATCAAAAGACTTGCTGGAACAAACTGCGTTCCGAGTCATCTTGACACGCGTTCACGGTTTTCTATACTTAACTCGAGATTTCGAGAGCTACAGAGCTGATACTTACAGAAACCGATTCAGAATGATCAGGCGCGTTCGCCTGTTGCATCCAGAGGCCTGAACTCGGTCTGCTACTCGAGCTAGGTCCGTAAAAGTCATCTTCACCAGTGATGCCGGTTTTCTGTGCTCAATTCGAGATTCAGAGGAGCTACAGAGCTGGTGCGCACATAAACTGATTCAGTATCACCAGGCGCTTGCGTCTGTTGCATCGAGAGGCCTGAACTCGTTCTGCTAGTCGAGCTAGGTCCACAACACTATTCGTATTTCTGAAGTTCTCTTTAGAAGTGCTGTCGGTATTCTTCGCTTGACTCTAGCTGTAGCACAGCTACAGAGTTGGTACGCACAGAAACCGATACAGAATCATCAAGGGCGTTCGGCTGAAGCATGTAGAGCTCTGAACAGAGTCTGCTTCTCGAGCTGAGTCCGCAAAACTATTTGTATGCGATCGATTTTTTAGAGTTTTTTGGCTCTCGCTTAAGCTTGCTTCACGTGTTCCGAGGAGCTGGGCAAGAAAAGAGCTCTACGAGGTCCCCGGCGGTAACCAGGTTGACATCTCGGCTCTAGGGCTCCTGGACCCCACAGGAGCTCAGGGGGTGTCGGCGCCGCGGGGAAGCGGCGCGGCGGCCATCGCTGCCATCGACGAGTACGGCATCTTCCAGGCAAGCCAGGCCGCCTGCTTTGTGTACTGTATTTGTTGTTGTTTTTCTTGTCGTGTGTGCAACAACGGACGGGTACGACTTTTCAATACTTGCTAGACGTTTCCAGCTGGAGGATATTTCCCCGACTGTACCTTATTTGCAGGACTCACAGGATTACGCTGTTGAGGGACCAGATTCTGCTGTTGAGAGGGCGTCTCGGAAGAGGCAACTTCAGGATACCGAGCAAATTGTGCGTGACCTTCCACTGGACGGGAGATTGAATACTGCCGACTCCACACCAGATAGTGATTGTCATTGTGCTGTCCCATCTTCATTTGTGAATATGAATACAGGGCTCATGAATATGATGCAGACTCCTTCCAACGCAGCTGTGGCGGGAAATACGATCAACGGAGGGCGTGTGGGAGGGGCTCCAGCAGGTCAGGTCAGTCCTGGAGGTCAAGGATCTGGAGGCGCTCCTGTTGTTCCTAGAGGCCCAGCTCCACAAGGTGCTCTAGGGGGACCCCCAGGTATGCCCACGGAGGCACAACAAGCGGCGGCCCAAGCGGCTGTTGTCCCTGAAGGTGCTGGAGAGCGTCAGGGTATGCAGGGTGTTAGCGACGACGCCCAACGAAATGTCAAACATCGTGTCAATGGTCCTCAGGAGGCACTCTTGGGGGAACTCGAGGAGAAGCGAAAGAAACTCAGTGTGGTCTCGGACGAGGCCCCATCCTGGTTCAAGGCCTTCGCGGAGCTCAACGTACTCGAGAGCAAAGTTAGGCAACAAGAAAACGTCGAAATTAGGGCCGATATTCAGAGCATCTCGAACCGTCAGGAGGCCTCCGACATCAGGATGAGCAACTTGGAACGACAAATGCAGGATCTCAAGAAGAACCCCAGTGTGATATCAGGTGCTGCCTCGACCACGGCACCTTCCTATGGAGGAGGCCCACCAGGACTCTCGGGACCATCCAGCTTCAATCCCAGCTATGTGGAACTCACAGGCTGGACTGACTGGAGCGGGACAGCGGTTACACGTTCGGCCAGTATGATGAGAGACACGGACGCTGCATAATTTATCACTAATTTGAAGACGGCCATCGCTGCAGAGGATGAAGCTAGGATCGATTACGAGGGCACATTACGTATGAATGGAAGTAGAATGATGTTGAGTACGATCAAAATCAAATTCATTGTAGGAACCGACTCTTCGATACTATACAACGTGAAGCGTGCTTTTGATGATGCTTTAACTCCGAATCCCCAGAGGAATGCGGCTCAGGTTTCGAGGTCACCTCCAGACTATGACAGCATGTTCCAGGGCATGTTACAGCGACCCAGTCGGGTCCGAGTACGTATAGAAGCTCCACCATGGAAACGTGATCATATCGGAGCTGTGGGGCGTTTCTACGGGACATACCGCGAGTGCACCAACGGTGAGGCTATGGAGATCAGGGGGGAGACAGGATCGGGACCCAACGGACGGAGCACAATGTGGACCAAACCGCAGGATCCTCAGCACCGACCTGTGGAACTGGCATCCTTTCGTATCAATACGGGGTGGACAGTGGACCGCGAGATCTGGGAGGGTGTACTTATGCGCAGCGGTGTGACGACTACATACGACACATTTGTGGCGAGTCTTGCCGGCAGGGCGTGACGGTGCAGAGGTGCCAGTCGGGCTGGTGGCCCCACAGCCCAGCATAGGCTAGGCACCCAGAATCTTATGAAACAAGGGGCTACAGCAGATCGGGGATTTGCTTGCATGAGGGCACTTCTTTCTCACGGCTGTGAAGTGTTCTGTTTACAGGAGTGTGAACACTTACCGTCCAATTCAATTCAGCTGCTTGGCTGGCACCTAGTTTATGTCTCTGCGTACTTTCCGAATAGATCGGAGAATCGTTCATTGGAGGTGGCTTTTGAGATGCTGAAAACAATCGAAACAACATATCGGAGGTGGAAGGAGGAGTGCAGATACACATGTGAGCTTGTGATTGCAGGGGATTTTAATGTTGAGCTTGCGCCCGACATCACCTGTTCAGGAGGCACGGTGACTGGAGGCGCTGTGCAGATTCTCGACGGGAGGGGATATGGGAATGATACGGAGGATAGGCGGTGGGAGGAGGACATGTGGCGATCTCAGCTGCAGGAGTGGCTATGTCGGATGCGCTTGCTGGCAGTCAATTCTCTCGGCTCGCCGTACTCTCGGCAGCCGACCTTCGTGCATCGTGCGAACAATGCTCGACGCAAGTCTGGGGCGAAGACTATTGCGCCAAAAGTGCTTGACTATCTCATGGTCCCACAATCCTGGGAGGGTGACTTGGTTGAATGCCGAACGGATTGGATCCCAGAGACCCCGACTACCAACTTCTCGGATCACGCCTGTGTCTACGCCGAGTTCCAGATGCAGAACCCTCAGGTCACGAAATATCAAGGCCCCCCTAGCCACCACACAAGCCACAAAGAGTTCCAATCGTATCGGGAGGAGGCCCAATTCCAGGTCCTGGCGGACGTACAGATCCCGACGGTGCCCCCACAACGTATTGCTGGAACGATCGCTGAACATGCGTTACCACTCCTCGCGGTGAGGGCCCCCAGGTACTCCAGAGGGCTCCCACCAAGTAGGACTCCTCAACATGCCGACCTGGAGGTACAACTCAGAGAGGCACGTGCTAGGAAGGACAGAGCGTTGGCTCGAGACCTTCGACGTCGCATCAGACCGCTGGCGCGGGAATATCGCCGACGGAAGGTGGAGTGGGAGGCACTACCATCTAGGAAGGGGAGGAGGACACGTGTGACGGAGTTGAGGGTGACGGACACTGGGGGAGGGGATGTGGGTCCTACGACTATGATGACGGAGGACAGGGAACTATGGGCGGAGGAGGTGGAGCGATATGCTGTGCAGAGTATGACTTGTGATGACTCCAGAGCCCGCAATCGGGAGCTAGTGTCCACACTGCGTCGCCATGCATCTCAATCAACAGCCTCTTCGGACAACACACTTACGATCACATACTCTACTATTCTGCAGGCGCGGAGCAGACTCCGAACAGGACGGGCCTGTGGGCCCGATGGCATCTCGGTTGAACTTCTCAAGGCTCTTTCGTGGAGGTCAGTGCGTTCTATTGGTAAGGTTTTCTCTGATATATTCAACGGGCTTCGCCCGACGCCAAGGGAATGGCAGGAAGTATACCTAACACTTATGCCGAAAACGAGTAAACTGGAAACATTGCGACAAACAAGGAACCTGCTTGTTGGAAATACCTTGGCCAAGTGGTATCTCACGTGCGTGACGATTTTACTGGAAAGATGTGTGGAACCCTTCATGAGTGATATGGCGGTCTACGGTTTTACCAGCGGACGGCGTTGCTGGGAGATTTCATCGGCCATGAAATGTATTGCACAGCATGCTTCCACATGGGGGCGAGATCAAACGGCGTGGCTCCTCAGCTGTGACATCGAGCGGGCGTTCGATGCTGTGACGCTGCCGACAGTCTCGAGAGCGATGACGGCCCTGGGGATCAGTGCACGGTTACAGTATGCGTTATTGGAGCCTCTCTCATCTACCTCATGCACGGTGCTGTTTGAAGGAGTGACAATCCCAAATGTGCAATGGGACAGGTCACTCCGCACTGGGGGTACCGAATCACCTATCGCGTTTACTATTGTCACTATTGCTATGTGGCGGGATGTGATTGCTCGCCTGGACCAGCGCGGTGTCGGAGTCGAGATGCCATGCCATGACGATCACTGCCGGTACGCACGGTGGAATCATGCTCTCTGGGCCGACAATATTTTTCTGGCCGCCAAGTCAGCATCGGAGGCGCAGGTAGCAGCCACTGCCTTCACTACTGCTCTCAGGGAGTGGGGGATGGAGTGGAAGGAGGAGAGTTTAGAAATGATGGTGTGTGGTACTCAGTACACTGATACGGTCACGGTTCAGATTGGCTCGCGGATTGTACCTTTCAAGCGTGTTGAGAGTTTGAATGTGCTGGGATATCAGATTCCCAGAAGTTTCACTGCTATCCACACGGATGTGCAGGAGCGCGTCCAGCAGGCCCGACGGGCGTTCTTTGCGCAGGTGCAGTATTTTACGTGCAGGGCGTTGCCTCTGGTGAAGAAGTTTCGTCGATATCAATCGACTGTGCAGAGCCGCCTTTTATATGCAGCAGAGGCCATCACGATTGACAGTGAGTGTGTGAGGGTTATTCATGCGTTCGAGGGTATGTGTCTTCTGAGAATGTCAGGGAGGAGGAAGCCAGGAGATGTGGGGTGGGAGGTATGGCGGCCAGCTGCACTGACACGTGTCAGGACAATCTTCTGCGATGGGGGTTTCCCATCGGCTGTGCAGATGCTGTGCTGGAAGAGCTGGGGCATGATGCGCTCCACGAGGCAATATTTACTATCTTTGGAGGAGGACAGGACGGCAAGGACGGAGGTTGAGGTGGAGGGATCAACGACTCAACGTGCTAAACGTGTTCGCTTTACGGAGGGACGGGGGGAGGATATACCTGCTGCGACTGTGATGGAGGCGGAGGGGAGGAGTACGGACATGGAGAGGAGGCTGGAGGATCTCTGCTCGCAGGTCGCCTGTTCCATTGCCCGCTCACAGCCGATGCCCTCTGGAGAGGGAGCTACCCACACTCTCAGAGACGAGCCGCTTGCCGTCTCAAAGGGGAGGAGGGCCTTTCGAGACTCCCGACGTGCGCTTATGATGTACAATGTTGGCTGGGTCACGGCTCGCGACACAATAACAGAGGTTCTACGACAACACGGCAGCAGGGCCTTATCTAGTTCGGGCAAACGGCTTCGTGGAGGCCCTGTGTCTGTGGGCGGACGGTCTTGGCAGTTCCCATACATTCAGTTCTTTGGGGAAAAGTGGTGGGAGTCTGTACGGGGTGATTGGGTTCAATTCTTGGAGGTATGGAAGCAACTCCTTATACAATACAACAAATCTAAGGTCTATGATTACTTTGTGGTGTCTTGGAAGGGCTCTCCTAATGGACCTCGAGGCTCCCCTGAGGCTCGTGAGAAGGCCGATACTGAGATGGTCGATACCGCGACCAACCCTCTGCACCCCAAGTATGACCCCAAAGAGTCCGCCAAGCTTGCAATACGATATGCGATGATCCAGGAACGCGCGACTGTGTGGGACATATCGTCAGAGGGTTTTGCTGCTGAGTTCAAGGGTGACTCACTACTTATCTGCTCCTGGCTCCAGGGTAAATGGAGATGTGAGAATCGTGGCTACTGCAAGAGGACAGCTGCCATGATTGATTGTACCTTTGAGCTCGCCGCGTGTTTCAATCTGAGGCCTGCTGCCTTGGGACGTGAGATATGGAGACACGAATTCAGGGAGGACAATACACGAGCGGATGAATTGACGCATGAGGCCAGATATGGCCGCACATTCTACAGAACTCATCGTTATCTATATCCATTCGAAACTTATCTCGTACCGTTCGCTATCAGGGGAGGCTTTGATGGCGGGGTTGACCAGCAAGGATCAGGATGTGGTTTCTGGCTTCAGATCGGCTTAATCAATACTCAGTGCAATCCCAGTGAGATAGGAATCGCTTCCGCGAGAACCGTGGGCCCCTTCCCTGCTGGGCATGAGTTTGCTGTTTCTAGTGCCGTGCCCCTCGTTTGGAGGGATGTGGCCGAGGCCGCGTGGCTCCTCGAAGGAGCTACAGTCACAGAATGTGAATTGTCGGCAGCCGAAGCGCTGCTTAGCGCTGCCCGTGTGCTTCTGCGGGACCGGTCCTCGCCCAGCTGCACCCAGCTGGGAACGCGAGTCCAAACAAACAAACAAACCAGGTTGACGGTTTACCGCCGGCGCCCAGTCGGTCAACCCGGCCTTAAGAGACAAAGTGGTGACTTTGGGTCGGTTTTGCGAAGATTTGAAAGACATTCGACAATTGATATTCAGAAACCAGATTTTTCGCACCTGTAATGGGTTATGACGCGTGCTACTGTAAAATGTCCAGGCTCGTAGGTACAGTATTACTACGAAAACACTTGGAGCAACCAACGTTAGATAAGAATCGAAAAACGTAATTTTTCGAGCTTTTCAGGCCTCGCCCCAGAAGCTTCCTTCGTGTGTTCCGAGAAAGGCTGTGTCAGGAAAGAGCTCTACGAGGGTCCCGGCGGTAACCTGGTTGACGGTTTACCGCCGGTTCCCATTGCTGGAAGCTTAAGAGTAATTCCGGCGCGCTGGAGAGCTAGTTGGCAAGAAAAATCTCGACGGACCTTTTGCTGACTTTTGGTAGGTTGAAAATTTTGTTCTCAAAATTCAACAATTCGTTTGAGCTCTAGTATTTTTTTCCCACCATATTCGATCTTATGTGCGCTCGCCATCTTGATCTCAGCTCGATCGGGTAGATATTTCTGCAAAAAAACGTCGCGGCGGGATCGGCTGTTTCGAGTCATCTTGATACGGGTTGTCGGTACTTTGTACTTAACACGAGCTGCAGGGCAGCTACAGAGCTCATTCTCACAGCAATCGATTGAAAATCATCAAGCGCGTTCGTCTGATCTATCCAGAGGTCTGAACTCGGTCTGCTGGCCGAGCTACGTTCGCGAAACTATTCGCATTGTTCGAGTCATCTTGACAGATGCTGTCAGTTTTCTGCACTTAACTCGGACTGTAGGGAGGCTACAGGGCTCGTGCTGACAGGAATCAATTTGGAGACATCAGGCGCGTCCGCCTGCCAAAGCGAGAGCTCAGAACTCGGCGTGCTGCCCGAGCTAGGTCCGCGAACTATTCGTATTCTTCGAGTCATCTTGAGAGGTGCTGTCCGTTTTCTGCACTTAACTCGAGCTGTAAGGGGGCTGCAGGGCTGGTAATCACTGGGATCGATTCGGAGACATCAGTCGCGTCCGCCTGTCGCATTCAGAGCTCTGAACTAGGTCTGCTGCCTGAGCTAGGTTTGCCAAACTATTCGTATTGTTCGAGTGGTCTTCAGAGGTGCTCTCGGTTTTCTGCACTTAACTCGGGCTGTAAGGGGCCTGCAGGGCTGGTAATCACAGGAATCGATTCGGAGACATCGGGCGCGTCCGCCTGTTGCATTGAGAGGTCTGAACTCGGTCTGATACTCGAGCTAGGTTTGCCAAACTATTCGTATTGTTCGAGTGATCTTGAGAGGTGCTGCTGTCGATTTTCGCACGTAACTCGGGCTGTAGGAGAGCTACGGAGCTCGTGCGCACAGAAAACGCTCCAGAAGCATGAGGGGCGCTTGGCTGTTGCATCGAGAGGTATGAAATCGCTTAGGCTGAAAAACTATTCGTTCTCTGCAATTCTTTCGACATTATATATGGTCAGGAAGCTCTACGAGTCCCCCGGCGGTAAGAAAGGTTGACGGTTTACCGCCGGCGCCCAGTAACTCGTAGAGCTTCCCTTAGCAAGTTACTGCTCGAAGCTTAAGAGTACTTCCGGCGCGCTGGAGAGCTAGTTGGCAAGAAAAATCTCGACGGACCTTTTGGTGACTTTTGGTCGGCTGAAAATTTTGTTCTCGAAATTCAACCATTCGTTAGAGCTCTAGTATTCTTTCCCGTGATATTCGATCTTATTATCGCTCGCCATCTTAATCTCAGCTCGATCGGGTAGCTCTTACTGCCAAAAGGCACACGGGTGGGATCGGCCATTTCGAGTCATCTTGTCACGTCGTGACGGTTTCCTCAAGATAACTCGAGCTTCAGGACAGCTACAGAGCTGGTAAGCACAGCTAATCGATTCAGAATGATCAGGCGCGTTCGTCTGTTGAAGCTAGAGGTCTGAAATCGGTCTGCTAGCCGAGCTAGGTCCGCAAATCTATTCGTATTATTCGAGTCATCTTGACAGACGCTCTCGGTTTTCTGTACTTAACTCGAGCTACAGGACAGCTACAGAGCTGATAGGTACAGAATCTGATTCAGAATCATTTGTGGCCGTTGTCTGGTGAATCCAGAGCTCTGAACTCGGTCTGCTGCCCGATCTAGAATTACGAATCTATTCGTATTGTTCGAGTCATCTTGAGAGATGCTGTCGGTTCTCTGCACTTAACGCGGGCTGTAGGGGGGCTGCATGGCTGGTAATCACTGGAATCGATTCGGAGACATGAGGCGCGTCAGCCTTTCGAATCCAGAGCTCCGAACTCTGTCTGCTGCCCGAACAAGGTCCGCGAAACTATTCGTATTGTTCGAGTCGTCCTGAGAGGTGCTGTCGGTTTCCTGCACTTAACTCGGGCTGTAGGGGGGGCTGCAGGGCTGGTAATCACAGGAATCGTTTCAGAGACATCAGACGCGTCCGCCTGTCGCATGCAGAGGTCTGAACTCGGTCTGATACTCGAGCTAGGTTTGCCAAACTATTCGTATTGTTCGAGTCATCTTGAGAGGTGCTGTCGATTTACGCACGTAACTCGGGCTCTAGGAGAGCTACAGAGCTCGTACAGAAGACAATCCAGAAGCATCGGGGGCGTTCGGCTGTTGCATCTGAGAGGTCTGAAATTGCTTAGGCTGAACAATTATTTTGTAGGTGTAATTTTTTTCGACATTATATGTTGTCAGGAAGCTCTACGAGTCCCCGGGCGGTAAGGATGGTTGACGGTTTACCGCCGGCGCCCAGTATCTCGTAGAGCTCTCATGGTATGAGAGATAGAGAAATGCCTCGTAGAGCTCTGATGGTAGAAGGGCTAGAGGAATTCGGCGACAGAGTGGAGCTAGTTGGCGAAATGTCGAAAAGGGGCGCGATCATACCTTCCGCGGCCTGGCTCAGCCGATTTTGCAGTTCTAACAATTCGTTTGGGCTGCTATTTGCGCAGAGCAAGCTTGGCATTACAGAAGTTACCTCGCAAATTGTTAGTTCATTCCGTCGAAAAATTCTCCCGAGCGAAGCCAGCTGTCGGTATTCTGCACTTAACTCTAGCTGTAGCACAGCTACAAAGGTGATACGCACAGAAACCGATACAGAATCTTCAAGAGCGTTTGGGTGAAGCATCTAGAGCTCTGAACAGAGTCTGCTTCTCGAGCTAAGTCCGCAAAACTACTTGTATGCGATCGATTTTTTAGAGTTTTTTTGCTCTCGCTTAAGCTTGCTTCACGTGTTCCGAGGAGCTGGGCAAGAAAAGAGCTCTACGAGGTCCCCGGCGGTAATCAGGTTGACGGTTTACCGCCGGCGCCCAGTTCGGCGACAGAGTGGAGCTAGTTGCCGAAATTTCGAAAAGGGACGCAATCATACCATCCGCCCTGGCTCAGCCGATTTTGCAGCTCAAACCATTCGTTTGGGCTGATAATTGCGCAGAGCGAAGCTTTGCATAACAGAAGTTGCCTCTCAAATTCTCAGCTCATTCCGTCAACAAATTTTTCAGGGCAAAAAATTGAAAATGGAAGATTTGAAGAAAATCTACTGCGAAGTTCTGCCCGATTCTGGGCACTCTTACGCGTGAAAGGAGCTCTACGAGGTTCCCGGCGGTGACCAGGTTGACGGTTCACCGCCGGCGCCAGTTGGCGAAATGTCGAAAAGGAACGCGATCATACCTTCCGCGGCCTAGCTGAGCCGATTTTGCAGTTCTAACAATTCGTTTGGGCTGCTATTTGCGCAGAGCGAAGCTTGCATTACAGAAGTTACCTCACAAATTCCTAGTTCATTCCGTCGAAAAATTCTCCCGAGCGAAGCCAGGGACCGACTTCACGTTGGCAGTCCAAAAATGCAATTTTCCAGTTTTGCAGAAAAAGCCATCAGAAGCTATCTGCTTGCACTTCTAAATCTCTCAGGCGTCTGCTTGCACATCTAGTGCCTTGTAGAGCTCTGATGGTAGAAGAGCTAGAGGAATTCGGCGACAGGGTGGAGCTAGTTGGCGAAATGTCGAAAAGGGACGCGATCATACCTGGCTGAGCCGATTTTGCAGTTCTAACAATTCGTTTGGGCTGCTTTTTGCGCAGAGCAAAGCTTGGCATTACAGAAGTTACCTCACAAATTCTTAGTTCATTCCGGCGAAAAATTCTCCCGAGCGAAGCCAGGGACCGACTTCAGGTTGGCAGTCCAAAAATACCTCGTAGAGCTCTTCGGCATCGATGAGCTAGAGGAATTCTGGCGCGGGGTGGAGCTAGTTGGCCGATCCGACCAAAAGAGACAATGTGATAACCTTGGGTCGTTTTTGCTTTCACTTGAAAGATATTTGACAATTCATTTTGAGAACCGGTATTTCTCTCACGTGTAGTGGGTTATGCCGCGTCTGCCAGTTAAATTCTCAGGTCCGTAGCTGCAATATTACTATCAAAAGACTTGCTGGAACCAACTGCGTTCCGAGTCATCTTGACACGCGTTCACGGTTTTCTGTACTTAACTCGCGATTTCGAGAGCTACAGAGCTGATGCTGACAGAAACCGATTCAGAATGATCAGGCGCGTTCGCCTGTTGCATCCAGAGGCCTGAACTCGGTCTGCTACTCGAGCTAGGTCCGTAAAAGTCATCTTCATCAGTGATGCCGGTTTTCTGTACTCAACTCAAGATTCAGAGGAGCTACAGAGCTGGTGCGCACATAAACTGATTCAGTATCACCAGGCGCTTGCGTCTGTTGCATCGAGAGGCCTGAACTCGTTCTGCTAGTCGAGCTAGGTCCACAACACTATTCGTATTTCTCAAGTTCTCTTTAGAGGCGCTGTCGGTATTCTGCACTTAACTCTAGCTGTAGCACAGCTACAGAAGTGGTACGCAGAGAAACCGATACAGAATCATCGAGGGCGTTTGGCTGAAGCATCTAGAGCTCTGAACAGAGTCTGCTTCTCGAGCTAAGTCCGCAAAACTATTTGTATGCGATCGATTTTTTAGAGTTTTTTGGCCCTCGCTTAAGCTTGCTTCACGTTTTCCGAGGAGCTGGGCAAGAAAAGAGCTCTACGAGGTCCCCGGCGGTAGCCAGGTTGACGGTTTACCGCCGGCCCCCAGTTTGCCCTTTGCTCTCCAGGTTTTGGACGCTACCAATTCCCGGGGAGCCAGAGCTAGAGGGTTTTAGATTAGAAGCCGGACGGTGGTGGTGCCTGCCAGCACCCCAGCTCCGCAGCTCCACGATCCTAGGTTCCCGGCGGTGACTAGGTTCAGGGTTTACCGCCGGCGCCAGTTATAACTCGTAAAGCTTTTCGTTATCGATGAGCTAGAGGAATTCCGGCGCGGGATGGAGCTAGTTTGTCCACCCGGCCAGAAAGGACAAAGTGGTAACTTTTGGTCGGTTTTGCCATTATTTAAAAGATATTTGACAATTCATTTTGAGAAAGCAGATTTTTCGCACCTGTAGACGAATGTGAGGGCCTCTGCGTCTTAATATGAGGTCTGTAGGCGCACATTCACTATCAAAACACTTGGAGGAACCAACTTCATGTCGACATGAAAAAAAATAATGTTCAATTTTTCGAGAAATGCCGCCAGAAGCTCTCTCCTTCGACTCTCAGCACTCTTACGCGTGGGAGGAGCTCTACGAGGTTCCCGGCGGTGACCAGGTTGACGGTTCACCGCCGGTGCCATCGATGAGCTAGAGTAATAACTCGTAGAGCTTCCCTTAGCAAGTTCTTGCTGGAAGCTTAAGAGTAATTCCGGGGCGCTGGAGAGGTAGTTGGCAAGAAAAATCTCGACGGACCTTTTGGTGACTTTTGGTCGGTTGAAAATTTTGTTCTCGAGATTTGAACATTCGTTAGAGCTCTAGTATTTTTCCCGTGATATTCGAGCTTATTCCCGCCCGCCATCTTGATCTCAGCTCGATCGGGTACCTTTTACTGCCAAAAAGCAGACAGGCGGGATCGACCGTTTCGGGTCATCTTGTCACGCGGTGACGGTTTTCTCAAGATAACTCGAGCTTCAGGACAGCTACAGAGTTGGTGAGCACAGCTAATCGATTCAGAATGATCAGGCGCGTTCGCCTGTTGAACCCAGAGGTCTGAACTCGGTCTGCTAGCCGAGCTAGGTCCGCAAACCTATTCGTATTATTCGAGTCATCTTGACAGTCTCGGTTTTCTGTACTTAACTCGAGCTACAGGACAGCGACAGAGCTGATACGTACAGAATCTGATTCAGAATCATCAGTGGCCGTTGTCTGTTGAATCCAGAGCTCTGAACTCGGTCTGCTGCCCGATCTAGAATCGTGGAAACTATTCGTATTGTTCGAGTCATCTTGAGAGATGCTGTCGGTTCTCTGCACTTAACTCGGGCTGTAGGGGGGGCTGCATGGCTGGTAATCACTGGAATCGATTCGGAGACATCAGGCGCGTCCGCCTTTCGAATCCAGAGCTCCGAACTCTGTCTGCTGCCCGAACTAGGTCCGCGAAACTATTCGTATTGTTCGAGTCATCCTGAGAGGTGCTGTCGGTTTCCTGCACTTAACTCGGGCTGTAGGGTGGCTGCAGGGCTGGTAATCACAGGAATCGATTCAGAGACATCAGACGCGTCCGCCTGTCGCATGCAGAGGTCTGAACTCGGTCTGATATTCGAGCTAGGTTTGCCAAACTATTCGTATTGTTCGAGTCATCTTGAGAGGTGCTGTCGATTTACGCACGTAACTCGGGCTGTAGGAGAGCTACAGAGCTCGTACAGAAGACAATCCAGAAGCATCGGGGGCGTTCGGCTGTTGCATCCGAGAGGTCTGAAATTGCTTGGGCTGAAAAACTTTTTCTCGGTGTAATTTTTTCCGACATTATATGTTGTCAGGAAGCTCTACGAGTCCCCCGGCGGTAAGAAAGGTTGACGGTTCACCGCCGGCGCCCAGTTCTGGCGCGGGGTGGAGCCAGTTGGCCGACCCGACCAAAAGAGACAATGTGGTGACTTTGGGTCGATTTTGCTAAGATTTCAAAGATATTTGACAATTCATGTTGAGAAACCAGATTCATCCCACCTGTAAACGACTATGAGGGCCTCTGCGTCTAAACATGAGCTCTGTAGGCGCGCATTTACTATCAAAACACTTGGGGGAACGAACTTCATGTCGACATGAAAAAAACATGTTGGATTTTCGAATGCCTCCAGAAGCTCTCTCTTCCGACTCTGAGCTCTCTCGCGCGTGAAAAGAGCTCTACGAGGATCCCGGCGGTGCATTGGCATCTAAAGTTCAAACGTTATCAGTCCATCGTGCAATCTACCCTGCTCTTCGGCTCGGAAGGGCTGACGTGGGAAAAGGACTCGATTCACAAAATCCACGTCTTTGAGGGCACATGTTTGTTGAGGATTTGTCATACATCGAAACCCGCCAGTGTATCCTGGGACATATGGCGCCCTGCTCGTTTGCATGTTGTTCGAAAGCTATTTCACGATCATGGGTTTCAGAGTTCGTTTCAACGTGTATTGCATCGTTCATGGTTGCTGGCAAAAGACGTTGCGGAGTATCATGCGACTAACTGGGATGCTGCTTATGCGAATCGGGAAGATTGCAAACGTCGTCGGCTGGCTCTCCCCATTGCTCCTCCTAATGGTGCCCGTGCCTGGAGGGACGCCAGAAGGATGCTGCTGTGCTCGTGTCCATCGTGGGAGGGTGCTCGTTCAGACTTCAGTGAGGTCCTCAGACAGAAGGGATCGTGGAAGGAGGCTAGTGCTCTGAAACGTATTCGTGTCGGAGCTGGTGCATCAGGAGAAAGACCTTGGAGTTACATGGCATATATCCTATTCGGGGCCTCTTGGTGGAAGGACGGTGAGTTTTCCTGGAAAACGTTCCTCGACAAGATGCCTGATTACCTGAAACACTGTGGCCATGAGAATGCGTTTGAGTATTTCGTGTATTCTGGAAAGGGGACCGACTCCGTGGTGGAAAAGATGTCTTGGGATGAGTTGATGTCTCAGGAGGTGTCTGGAGCGGAGGCGGAAAAGTTAGCAAAACGGTTAGCCATCCTCAATGAAAGGGCGACGGTCTGGGATGTTGTTTCGGATGGGCTCCCTGTGGAGCTCTGCGGAGATAGTCTTCTTATTATAAATTGGGTCCGTGGGAAGTGGAGGGTGGGAAATAACGTGTATCAGAAGAGAGTCGATAAGCTGGTGGATAAGATTGCGTGGCTGGAAAATCGATACCATCTCAGATCCAGTTTCCTTGGTCGTGATTTCCTCAAACAGGAATTCAGAGAGAACAACCAGAGGGCGGATGCCCTCACACATTGTGCGCGGGAAGGCCGCGAGTGTTACACTATGAGGCCTGTTCCACCCGATCTTTTAGAGTATCATGAGCTTGTTGCCCTCCGCGGACGTTTCGACGGCGGAGTGGATGCGTCTGGTTGTGGTATTGGTTTCTTTCTCGAGGCCGCCTTTCTCCCCCATCCTGAACATTGCTCCAAGCGCCTGCGGCATTCCGCTGCCCCCGACTCGCCTCAGCCTGCTGCCTCCTGTGACGGTCTCGTTTGGAGAGATGTTGCGGAGGCGGCCCTTCTCTTGCCTAGAGATAGTACAGTCACTGATGCCGAACTGACGGCGCTGGAGCGCCTCATTGGGGCGGCCGAGTGCGTGCTGAGAGCTCACGCAGAGCTCGAGGCGCCCTGCTGGGCGTTTGGCTCGGGCAGGCTTCGACGGAGCCTTCGCTGCCCGCAAAAACGCAAAAAAAAACCAGGTTGAGGGTTCACCGCCGGCGCCGGTTGCGGGCTGCTAGCGTGGTGAGGGCCCGCCACGCGCCGCGCGTGGAGTAGATGGGGGGAGGGGGGGAAAATGGGGGCGAGGCGATATGATCAGAGATTTTGACCGCGACGACGACCATGACGAGACGACGACGCGACGACGACCCGACCCGACTCGCCCTTAATCCTTAGGCCTCATTTGCATTCGGTCCCCTGCAGGACGCCGCCCCCGCGGCTGCTTCTTTCGGTCCGTCGGGCCGCTGCCGCGCGCGCGCTCCATGCGAGGCCGTGCAGAGCTGCAGCATGCGTGCCGTCTCATCCCCCGTCCCGCAGCGCGGCCCCCCCCACTGGCACCACTGGACGTTTGCGCAAGTGTCGGGCTTAGGCCGATCGGATCAACACCGAACGGCTCCAGGTTCCCCAGGGCTTCCCCCCGGACTACATGAATTATCCGACAGCTGTCCGCCGCGAGGGCGGGGGGGGGGGGCGCGCTGTAGCTGTTCTCTATTCTAGCGGCTAGCGCAGCCAGTCGAAACCTTCGGCCTGGCAGCGAATCTCGAAATAATATATTTATGGGGCTCTGGATCTACTAGGACTCAAAAAATGAGTGTGTTCAAGATTGGGATCTCTTCTTGGGGCGAGGCATTTCTGGCAATCTCTCTTGAGGCCCTGTGGGGAGATAGAATTTGCTGGGATCTCTTTTTGAGGGCCTTAGGGTAGTTAGGATTTCTTGGTGCCGTTGGGGTCTTGCAAAATCTCTTCGCCCACCCATCAAGAGCTGGTAGGCCATCTGGGGAGAACTCGACAGGCTCTTGGCGCCCTCGCTCGCTGAAAATGCATTAATCTTCGCATTGCTTCGAGGGAATGGGCGACTTCCGCCATCCGTGAGTTCGTCTAGAATTGGTTGCGGCTTTTTTCGCTCTGCTTCCTATCCGCCCTCTCGACGTTCCATCGGCTACAACGGCTCCTCTTCTTCCATCATTGCCCAATTCCATTCCCACCACGGCTCCAGCCCGACCTGCAACGGGCGCGCGAGGTTGGACGGCCAGCCCGCAGCTGAACCAGCCCGCCTGAGCGCGATGAGCGGCATCGCGGCGCAGCCGTTCAAGGACTTCTGGGCCGACAAGTTTATCCCCCTCATCGAGACTGACTTCAAACGGCTTCTCAAGACCATTCCGAAGCGCGTCGTCGAGAGGGCCGCGCAGGCGAAGGGAGAAGCCAGACAAGTCGCAGGAGGACCAGTCGAAGAAGATCTCGAAGCAGGACAGCAAGGAGAGAACTCCATTGCAGGAGAAGCTCGCCAGGATCATCGAAGAGTGTAACGAGAAGGGCGAGCGCAGGAATGCCTATCTGAACCTGGCGTATACGGCGCCCATCGACAACAGTTTCCTGGAGGAGAATATCACGGTGGGCAAGGTGGAGAACGTGGCTGCGCACATGTTCATGCGGAACGTGCCGACGGACGACGCGGCTGAAACAGCGAACGACTCTCTTGAGGGCGCTGGCGACGTCGAGTGCACAGCCCAGGGTAACCCACAGCGGCGCATCGCGGAGACGCTAAGCCAGGTCAAGGGTGGCAGGCGTTGGAACACCCCGAAGCAGGTTGTGAAAGGGTTCGAGATCCCCATCATGATCACCAACGTGAACCAGACCGCTGTGCCCGAGATCGGCAAGTTCAAGCGTTTGGGTAGTGACGTCGTGGTCAACGCTGTCTGGCTGGCCTACGACTGGGCGAAAGAGGAAGGCAACAGGCAGGCCGTAGAAGCGGTGGAGGACTTGATTCTGGATCGGCCCTTCGATTTCGTGCTGATCCCGGGGCGCGCGGCTGAGGAGGTCGAGGAGAACAAGTTTAAGTGGTCTGTCAACCAGAGATCCCGCAACGAGCGCCTGCGCGATTTCCTCGGGGTCGAGAACCAGAACCTCATGCGCATCGTGGCACGTGCGGCGGACATCTTGAAGGGCGGCGGTCCAGGTGGCGGGAACCCCTTCGGCAGAGAAGGTGCAGGCGTGGTTGGAGAAAAACATAAAGTGGGGACTTTTGCACTGCCCCAGCCTGAGGACCGTCAAGACGCACATGATCAAGTGGCTCGCTCGCGGAAAGTGCCCGGGGGCATTGCTGCTTTTGGATGCCGCCGTGAACCGTTGGGGGCGAGACAATCTGCTGGACAGGCTCACGCAGCTGGGGGCGATCATCGCGAAGACGGACGCTACCTCGCTGGGGTACGTCTTGGAAAGCCTGTACACGCGGATGTGGCGGAAGAGCGTGAAGGACCCGTACAGGGCCTCCGCCATCGGCCAGGCAGTGGGCGAGATCTTGTGGGCGAAGAAGTACGTGGCGAACTTTCTGAAACAGTACCCAGACTTGTTCAAAGGGAGCACTGGCTGCAACATCACTGAAACAACAGACGCACAGGATAACGCCGCCGAGAGAAAAGTCATGGTCATGGCGAGGCAATACCTCGACTCGCCGCTCAAGTTTTCCGAGAAGACTGTGGGGCCTGACATGGACCCGACCTGGGTGCAGTCACTGCCGACCGAGGCGCTGCGCCTGGCGATGAAACACTTCCTCGGCATAGGCCAGGACTTCTACAAGCAGGAGATCTCTGGCGCCCTCACCCAGCCGTACGCCGAGCGCTACAACATGGACAAGTTCCACAGGAGCGTGCGAGTGAACAAGAGGTTCTTCGAGAAGTTCTAAATCGCGTACGACTCCCTCGTGGGGAACCCCCAGGAACCGTCAGAGCAAAAACCTGCAGACAGCGACGCGGTCGGTGCTGCATCAGCGGGCGGTGCTGGAACAGCGGAGGTGGCCTCCGAGGACAAGAAGAAGATCGACGTCTCGCCGAGCGACGTGAATAACTTCGAGGCGCTGTGCGAGCAGCAGTGCTCTAGCCAGCTGGATACGCGGGTCGTCATGATCACGGCGGAGGGCAGCGCCATGGATATCAACGCTCCGGTTACTAAGACACGCCTACACCAGAACCTCACAGATAATGCATCAGTGATGGGCTTCTACGATGTCAAGAATGCGAAGTTGTGCTGCGTCTTCGAGGGGCAGGGCCTCGCGCACCGTGAGCCCGCGCTGGACGAGTTGGATTTCACACGCTACCTGAAGCCCCTGGAACCGCTGATGGTCGATGGACGGGACGTGCTGTGGGTGCTGACGGGCCGCGCGCAGTCGAACCTCCCGAAGATCCAGAAGATCCTCGCCGCAAACAAGTTCCGCACGGTCACATACCACCTCGCCTACAACACGGGGCACATGCAGCAGTACGGCCACTTCCAGAGGCAGCGAGGCCTGGCGAACTCGCGCTCGCACGAGGTCATGTTGCTCTGCGACAAGGGGGGAAGCCGAAGCAAATGGCCAAGATCAGGCAGTTCGTGGACGCGGGCAGCCTCCTCTTCAACGAAGTGATGAGGAACATGCCTGTCCTGCCGCAGAAGAGCCACGCCCTCGTGCCCAAGCAGGTTCGGGAGACCAACTTGGCCAGCATGGTCGGCCAGTGCGTCACCGAGGTGGGGGCCGAGGAGCGAGAGAAACTGGGGTACTGCCACCCTCTCCAGGGGGGCGAGGGCGCTGATTGTGGCGCCGAGGCGCGCGACGAAGCTGCAGCAGCCGTCCGCCCCGAGAAGGCCCTCGTGACTGCGGCCGTGAAGAAGCGGAAGCTCTACCGCCAGCTCACGGGAACGGGGGTGCCGTGGTTCCCGCACGACAACGACATCGAGCTCCTCAAGGAGCTCTGCCACGAGGCGGGGAAGCCCAGGTGGATGTACTTCGGTACGCCTGCGGGCGGCGCAGGCATGCACGGCTGCATCGAGAGCGGGTGCAGTGTGTTGGCCTTGACTTTCGACGACCACCACGCGAAGGTGCTCAAGCCGTTTCTCGTGGAGCGTGCCGTCGAGGCCATGCTCGGGAGCAGCACCATGGTGTTCGTGAACGAGGACCTGCTTGCACGCTCTGTGCAGTTGCGCCTGGCAAAGGAGGACCCGAAGGAGGACCCGAAGGATGGGAAGAAGGACGACAACAAGAAGGAGGGCAAGAAGGAGGACAAGAAGAAGGACACTAAGGATACAAAGAATAAGGACAAGAGGGATGACAAGAAGAAGGGTAAGAAGGGTAAGAAGCGCGACGCCGACGCGTCCTCGACCTCAGACTCCTCGTCCTCAGACGACTCCTCGGCCTCGAAGAAGAAGAAGCCGAAGACAGGCTGAAACAGAGCACAGGCTTGGGCACAGGCTGCAACAGAATTCGACAGCTCCGACGCAGGAGCCAGCCCGCACGCTCCTGTTCCCGTGGAGCTGCCACTTGTTTGATTTTGGACTGCAACAGTCGCGCGCTGGCGGCGTCGCCTCCGTTCTCGTAATGGGACGCGCGCAAACATTCTGGCCTGTGCAGTACACGGCACCATGCGTACATATAGGAACATAGTCCTCCGTCATCCCTTCGTCGCCATCCGTCGCACTTGGCCCGCGGCGCGAGCCAGGCGCAGAGTCAGGGTGCTTACCTTTCCAAAGGGTACCCTTGCATCCTACGCTTTCCGTTCCGAAGCTGGGGAGCTGGATAAACAACAGATACCATGCCGCCAAGGCCCCTGCATCCTTGCGGCGCTCTGTGGGGGCGGGCCAGGGTGGGGGTGCAGCGGGGTAGGGAAGACACGGGAAGCAACGCTCCGAGGAGCGGCCGCAGGGGGAGGGGGAGGACGGAGGAGGGGCCCGCAGGCGTCTCGGTTCACTGAAACTTAGCGGGCCCGCAGGGACGACGCTGCCGTCAGCGGGCCTCCGCGGCGATGGCTGCCTCGGGCGGCAGCGGTCGCGACAGGCACAAGGTTCTCTTCTATAAGTGGGGCTGTTACCTGCAGGGTGACGGGTCGAACAGCGACAAGATCAACAAGAAGCTGAGGGAGACCTGCAGCAATAGCATGGCCAGGGTGGCAAAAGGGGCCCCGACCGCAAAAGTGACGCTGGAGGAGGTAACGAAGAACAAATGTGTGTTGACGTGGCCAAAGCCAGTTTCGTATGACACCTGCACGCGGCTCCTCAAGATTGCGCTGGGCGCCAACTGGAAAGACTATGTGAGCAAGCCTGCGGGGGGGCCAGGGTGCGCGAAATGGGATGGAACAGCTAACGCTGCAGAAGATGAGGCAGCTGTCGCCGAGGGCCACGGTGTCGCAGGAGAAACCCGACAGGACGCGCTGGGGAAGGTGCTCGTTCCCGCCGCGGACGGGGTATCGGAGCCTACGCCACTGGCAGCTGCTCGTCGCGGGTCTGCTGGTCCGAGAGCGGTGTCCCACGACGAGGGTCGTGTGAATCTACTTGCACTGAAGCTCGACGCGGCCGGGCACGCGTACCAAGACAAACAGAATGGCAAGTGCGAGGACCTGCCGCTCGAGTACGACGTGCAGTGGGAAGGAGGGGAGCTCGGTAAGGGCTCTTTCGGCAAGGTCTTACTTGGGCACGCGAAGGGGCGACAAGACTGGCCTTGCGATCAAGATGCTGAGGTCACACGCCACGGTGCTGTTGGCACGCACCCGCGTCTTGTTCGCTTACTCGACGTGGGCCTTTTCAGGAGGTTGTGCCCAGGAACTGCAACAGCCCCGACGAAAGCACACCGAGAACTGCAACAGTCAGTACCAAGGATAGATTGGAAATGGGCGGAGCACATCGGCCTCGTGTACGAGTTGTTCGAGATCGATGTCCGCCAATTCCTCAAGAAGTCCTCCTTCACGCAGACAGGGATGCGCCACGTCCTGAACAGCGTTCTCGAAGGGCTCCAGTACATGCACGACAGGGGCCTCACCCACTGCGATATCAAGCCCGCAAACATCCTGATGCGAGGATCGCCGCAGACGCGCGGCTGCTTCGAGAAGCAGGCACTTGTATCACGTGAGCTTGGCGAATGGGATCCCGTCGCGCCGTGCCCAAAGAGCAAGCTGCAGTTCGACTGGCAGATCCCGAGTTCCTTCGAGGCGCTCGTCGTCGACGTCGTCGTCGCGGTCGTCGTCGCCGTCGTCGTCGTCGTCCTCCTCCTCCTCGTCCTCCTCGTCCTCGTCGTCCTCGTCGTCCTCGGCGTCCTCGCCGTCCTCGTCGTCCTCGTCGTCCTCGTCGTCGTCCTCCTCGTCCTCGTCGTCGTCGTCCTCGTCGTCCTCGTCATCCTCGTCATCCTCGTCGTCCTCGTCGTCGTCCTCCTCGTCCTCGTCGTCGTCGTCCTCGTCGTCCTCGTCATCATCGTCATCCTCGTCATCCTCGTCGTCGTCGTCGTCGTCATCCTCGGCATCCTCGTCATCATCGTCGTTCCTTCGACTAAGATCCCGAGTTGTCAGGGCTCACATGGAGCGGGAGCTCTAACATAGCATGTGAGAGCTCCGATGGAGCTCTAACATAGCGTGTTAGAGCTCCCATGGAGCTCTAACATAGCATGTTAGAGCTCCGACGACGCCCTCATAGACGAGGTCAGCGCTCAGCTTATCTCACTAGCCTTCATGTTCGGTCTCACACCGAGTTCTAACAAGGGAGGTTCCACCCTTCCCCCGAGATGCCGTCGTCGTGCCCTCTATCCCGCCCTTCCCTCCAGGGGGAGCTCAGTCGCCGTCGCTCCCCTCTCCTCCACCCGCCCCTCTCCGCAGGTGGTGCTCGCCGACCTCGGCTGTGTGGAGATGGCGGATCCCCACGGCAGGTTGAAGAAGAAACTGCGCTACAGCCCGACCTGCGATGACCTCGGAGTATGAACGCCCGCTTACAGAGCGGTAGACGTTTTCCTTGGGGAACCAGCGCTACTCAGAGGACCTGGACATGTGGTCCATCGGGTGTCTGGTGGCGGAGTTGTACACGCGCAAGGTGTTGTTCCAACCAGAGCCTTGCGGCGCGCTCGGGCATCCAGGGGGGCACCCAAAAGACTTCGTGGTTTTCTGCAGGGAGGTCTTGGGGATCCCAGGCAAGGAGCCAGGGTCGGGGGACTTCTACAATTACGAGGACCAGGAACCCGCCCCGTGGCTGGACAACCTGCCTTTCTTTGAGAAGTGGTTCAAGCGGTCGGGCGAGGGTTGGCTAAAGGCTGAAACAGCGAAGGCACTCGACGGCCGAGGACGCTGCCCCGTTGACGAACTTGCAGACTGCCCCCCAGACTTGTTGAAGTCCGCCGAGAGCTGCCTGCTTTGGCACCCTGGCGCCAGAGCGACAATCAGTCGTCTAAGGGCTCGTCGCTTCCTGCAGCCGGCTGGCGCCCAGCTCGACGTGCGCATCTCCATGGCACAGGGGAAAATCGGCACGGGCACGATAGCGGAGGCGGAGCTGGGCCCAGACTTGCTCCGCTTCTTGCAGAGAGACCCGTGCTGGCAGAACTTGGCCGAGGAGCGCCTGGACACGGGGGCAACCGTCGCCGTATACGTCCGAGGCGACGAGGCGGCAAAGGGCTTGAAAACAGAGGTCGCAGGCATCGTGGACGACGAAAGCACCCCGAAGTGCCGCAGCCTCAACAAGGACGGGAATTTGCAGATCACCCCCTTGTCCCACATGGCCGCCTTCGTGCGAGCGCCGCGGAAGAAGATGCGCCCGTGGCTGCAACAGCTGGGAGACAAAATGCGCGAGGCTGTCAAAGCCGACGGCATGCCACCTGCCATCGTCGAGCAGAACGGAAAGCCCATCATGACAGAGCACTTCGCCGACAACGCGTTCGCGTACGCATCGATCCAGCTCATGCAACCAGGCGCACGGGACGATGGTTGGCACACAGATGGCGGATGTTCCCTGTTGCACGCGGCCGTGACGATTTTCGGGACGCGCTCCGTGCAAGTGAGGATCCCAGGGGTCCTGGGAGCACATGATGGGGCGTCACCCTCGAGCACAGCCTCCTGCGGAAGGGTCGTGACCCTCGAGCAAAAGCCTGGGTCCTTCTACATGGGCACCCTGTCCTCCCTCGGGCACAACGTGCACCACCACGCCTCCGCGGACTGCCTGGACTGTTTCGCGACCCACCACGAGCTGCAACAGCGCGTAGACGACAGCAGGCTGCAGATCGCCGTCATGATCCGCTCCGACGTCTTTCGGGAGTTGAGGGCGCGCAGGATCGACGCCGCGCCTGGCCCGAAGGAGTTCTTCAACGTCGTGAACCACGTCGTGGCCGATCACCTGGCACGGGTCCCCGTGGCGCTGCCCGACCTCACGGAGGTGCTTGACGAAATGCGGTGGCCCGCTTCCACGGAGGCTGTGGGGCTTTCCGATTAGTACTCAGCACGGCCCGCGCAGTCCGAAAGAAGTTTATCGTCATCCTCATCATCATCAGCATCATCATCTTCATCGCCATCATCATCGCAATCAGCGGCTTCATCATCATCGTCATCATCATCATCAACATCAACATGTTCACGCCGCCATCATCGTCATGCGGGTCTTGATTTAATCACCATCATCATTACATGATGATGACGATGACAAGGAGATGCTGATGGATATTATGATGATGACGATGATGAGGAGATGGTGATGATGATGGCGATGACGCGGACGATGATGAATATCATGACGACGACGATGACGATGATGATGGCGATGATGCAACAACCGGTTGAGTTGGTTGAGTCCGAAAAGCCCGCCCTAAATCAAGCCAGTGGATTTCATCTGCTTTGTGTGAGTGATCTCCACGGACCGGAGATTAGAGGTCCGGGGCGCGGGATCGGCGTCCAGCGATCACTCCTGGGATCTCGGAATCAGCCAGAGATGACCCCTATCGCCTTCTACTGTTTGCTATCGTAATGGCGGTTCTGCTCCACGACGCGGAGCGGGGGGCAATGCCCAGTTTGAGCACTATAGTGCCCCAGGTGCGAGCTGGTGCGTGCAGACGACCTGCTGCTCGTGAATTCCACGGGCGACGAGGCCTTCGAGTATATTCACTGCGTGCAGCGAGCTGGGCAACAATGCGTTTTCGAATTCAACTGGCGAGAATTGGATGGTCTTAGCGTGTATCCTGGAGCCGAACGTTGATGGCAACTCCGCAGAAGGACATCGTGCCTCGGGAGCTTGATGGTCAGCGACGGGGAAGTCGGCTCGGAGGGTTCCCGCCGTCTGGGCGCGGCAAGGGTGTGGTCTCATCCTGCATGGGAGAATTCGAATCACTGCGCGTCTTTGATGCCTGCGTGGTAAGCAATCAGCTGTACTGCCTTCGCGCGTCTTGTCTGCGAACACAAGAGCTTCGCGTATTGGGCGCCTTGAAAGCCAGGTGCCTCCGCAAAGTTCTACGCCTTCCACGTCTTTGCATGAGCAAAGCTCTGCTTCGCCGCCAGTTGCCCTTCTGGGGCGCATTGTCCGGAAACCAGGCGACGACCCCGTTGGGCTGACGGTTTTCCGGCTCTTTTTTTTCGACCTGGCGCTGTCCATGTTGAAGTGGGAGAGGGGTGGCCGAGAAAAAGTGGTGTTCTGAGATTCGTGCGCGCGCTATCCGGGCATCAGGGGGTTGGGGGTCCTTGCGCGTCTGTGGTCATGTTCAGTGCAATCTATCGCTGCCTGGCCCGCGACCGTCACTCGGTATTGCGATGCCCTTGGAGTTTGTTTCTTCATGTTCATGTGTGTTTTGCACCCATCGCTCTCTCTCTCTCTCTCTCTCTCTCTCTTGTCAACCTAGTTTTTGTGCGGCGGTCGCGGTCTTGCGCGCAGAGACGAAGCGAAACAAGTCAAGCTCGGCGGCTGGAACCTTGGGTGGCAGTGGCGCATTACTATCCAGGCGGCTATGGCGGCGAGACAGGGGGGCGCGCTGGCCGCCGCCTAAGGGGGCGCCCCACATGGCGGGCGCAGCGCGGACGCGACGCGGAACGGCTTGTTTCGTCCGCCTAGACGTCGTCGGCCGTGATTTTCCCGAGGCGTCCTTCACGCGCGCGGTGGGTCGTGCAGAACGGGCTGCCTCTGAATGGATGACTTGCTGGAGCGCACCCTCCCCGCCAAGCCAGCGGCGTGCGCGTTCGCGCGCCATCGGGTGCGCAGCGGGCGGCCGACGTCCTGTCCGAACGTGGGCGGCGTGCGCGGGGGCCCGCCGCGGGGGCGTCGGCCCTGCCCGCGCTCGTGGGGCGCGGGCCCGGGCACGCGGCGCCTCAACCTGCTCGGCGCGTGGGTTCCCCAGATTTGTCGGGGAGGAGGAGGGAGGAGGGAGGGAGGAGGAGGAGGGGGGAGGAGGGAGGAGGAGGGAGGAGGAGGAGGACGAGGGAGGAGGAGGAGGAGGAGGAGACGGAGGAGGAGGAGGGGGGAGGAGGGAGGAGGAGGAGGAGGAGAAGGAGGAGGAGACGCGAGGCCCCCCCCCCCGTGCCGGTCTTTCGCATCCTCGGGGGCGTCTTCGGTCTGGACGGCTCGGCTGCGTCGCGGTCGGTCGCGATCGGTCGGTCAGCGCGCGCCCCCCTCCGGCCCCGCGGGCCCAGATCAGCAGACCCCCGCGCACTTGCACGGACAGGGCGTATGGCTCCACACACCCCACTGCCTCCGAAAATCTGGACCCGCAGCTCGTCCCAGCAAGCGCATGGGGCTTCAGCGCCAGCGCATCGCTGACGGCCCCAGAATGGCTCCCCAGTGTAATGCGCGCTTGCCGCTTCACCCACGTGTCCAGGTTTCGGGTCTCGATGCGTAACGTAGGTTCGTGTCGTGTCGATTCGGCGACGACCGCATCGCGAGCGTTCAAAATTGAACGCAGCCACCGGCCATTCGTCCAGCATTGAACGACCTCCGCTTTTTGGGAGCCCCGATCTTCAAGGTTGATGGATCCACGCGGTGTCAGAAACCAACGCCCAAGTCGTCACGGCACGAACCTGCCGTACCCACATGCAGGTCTATAGGGATTTGGCGCAAACGCGTTGCCGACCGCCCAACATGTTGTCGTATTGTTTTGTGTGTTGTTGATACTGCAAACCCGCCACTTGCCCCATCGTGGCAGGGTTTTCGGATCCCTTCGAGGCTTCCTCTCTGCGCGCGCGCATTCACGGGAGCGTGGGGCCAGCAATGTAGGCAAGGCGGGTGAAGTGGGAAGCTCCGGCGGAAGCAAGAGGTACAAATATGTCCAGAGCTCGGGGCTGTGCCATGATGCAACCCGGGCAGTTTTTCCATGTGAACACAAACTGCCATCTTGGCTCAAACATTCTATACCTCGCGGCGGCACTCGGTGGCGGCGTCGGCGTCAACGTCGACGGCAGCTTCAGTGGTCTTCTTCGTCTCCGTCCTCGCGTCGACATCACGTTGTCATTCTTAATTTCTCCCTCTCTCCTCGTGTCTCCTCCTCTTCTGTCGATCTTATCCTCATCTGCTCATCCCTACTCCCCTCCTCATCATCCCTTTTTCCTACTGCATGATTTGTGTTGGAATGTGATCATCCCTCCTCCCAGGGAGGGGAGGAAAAGGAGAAGGGTGGAGGAGCAACAGCAAGGCGGATGGAAAACGGAGGAGGAGGATTGCCCTGTGACATCCGGCTCAGGGATCTACACTCACCGAACCCGTAGCGCGTCCCGTAGCGCGTTCATTTATCTTCTCCGCGGCCGCGCCGGCGCCGTGGGCAGACATGTGGAGTGCACGCGGGGCGTAGGCGGACGAGGCGTCGCCATGTGGCCGCCTCGCGAAGAGGCGCCGCCGACCGATCTCTGACTGTCTGCGCGCGGCGGATCTATTTGCGAGAAGTGTGCACGTGATGATCTTGGCAGGGCAGGCGCTGTCGGAGAGGAGCGGCACAGCCTCGCGTCTGACGGCCTGGCTGCGAGCATCTTTCGAGGCATCTTCTGAACGTTTCTGTTTTGGTCGATCTCGCTGCGGTAGCAGGAGGAGGAGGAGGAGGAGGAGGAGGAGGAGGAGGAGGAGGAGTAGGAGACGGAGGAAGACGAGGAGGAAGACGAGGAGGAGGAGGAGGAGTAGGAGGAGGAGGGAGGTCTCAATGAGTGTGTATTTCTTTGTCATCGTGACACCTTTGAGGGCTTGTTAGTAGCAGCCTCTTCCAACGACTCCATTCTTGACCACCTGCGTCTCTGCACACGCTTCCCACATCCAATCAAGCTACCTCGGCAGTGCCGTGACGCATGCTCGCCATCTTGTGGACCTCTGGTGCCCGTGGACCTGTCAGCCTTCCTTAGCTCTGTCTCGCGCCGACGCCACCGCCCCGACTATCGTGAGATGTCCTCTGCCGCCCTGAGGCGATCACGTGGACGTACCGCATGCCTCTGGTGCAACCGGCGGGGCGGGGGTCAGAGCTCAATGACCGCATCTTGACCACCACAGAGTCGACTCTCTCACGACCTGCGTTCTCAACATGAGTGTTCGATGTTTGACGCGTGTCTGCGAGCTGCATAATCGGCTAACGCTGTCCATCTGCCTGCAGCAGTCCTCGTTGACGTGCCAGTGCAACAGCAATATAGTATGCGCAGAATGGTTCTACGGAGCTTTGTCCGAACAGGCGCGGTGGAATCAACTTGAGGCCGTCTGGGAAACAATGCTACCATTCTGAAGCACGTCGTGAGCGTACCGTCCATGTTCGTTGCGCTGCCTCTGGCGGGCTGCTTGTAGGCAAACTTAGGGGCTTCTTTGGGGCCTCGTGAGGCTGTCTTGGACGCGATGATTCCACTGAGCTGTCCCGAAGCAGCCCGGTTGAGCCATCCTCAGGCTGTGTAGTGGGGCGTTTTTCCCTAACACTCCTGTGTTTTTAGGTCCTTGTTGTTTCGAATTCGCAGCGCCACGCCTCTCCTCCTACTCCCTCCTCCTCATTCTCCTCCTCCTACTCCTGCTCTTGCTGCTGCTGCTCCTCCTCCCTCCCTTCCTTCCTCCCTGGTCTTCTCCCTCCTTGTCCTCCTCCTCCTCCTCCTCGTCCTCCTCCTCCCACTCCTCCCACTCCTCCCACCTTCCCCTCCTCCCTCCTCCTCCTCCTCCTCCTCCTCCTCCTCTTCCTCCTTGTCCTTCGTCTTCTCCTTCTCCTCCCTCCCTCCCGTTTACTGGCCGCATCCTTTCTGCGCTGTTGCCAGCACTCGTACGTGCTTTTCGGCACACCCCTCACCAGGATCGTGCTCCATAGAATACCCCCCTCGCCCGTATTTGGCACACCCCTCGTGCTTGGCCCGAAGGGTTCGCCCCATGTGGCCCCAGCGGGCGCGTCCGCATGTGCCCCTCGCCAGTTTGTCGGCCTACCCCTCAGACAGATCGTACCCTACAGGGAGATGCATGTTAGTGCGGCCCCTGCAAGGTTCATTTCCACTGAGGGAAGTGCCTCGTTGGAAGACAACCGTATGATAATCCTAAAGCGCGCCAGAACACCACTCTCAGGACTGCAACGCCACGAGTCAACCGGACTGTTCCGCATCGCGCCAGAGCTCCATTCTTAGGATTTCAGCACCACGAATCAACGTAATTGTTGTGCCTTGACAGTCCTGAGTCGTTCCAGAACACAATTTCTATTATGTGGACCATGAGAGTCCGAGAGACTCTTGCAAATGTTGAAAGCGAACGTGCGCGGCGCTAAGGCGAGAGGCACATTTGGAAAAGGAACCGCTCTCCATCTGGGAGGCGCATACACATTCTTTGAAACGAGTGTGCGCGGCGCTGAGGGGAGAGCCACATTTTGAAAACGACCCGCCCCCAATCCGTACAAGGTGTGCACGTGGTCCAAAACGAATGTGCGCGGCGCTAAGGCGAGAGCCCCCATGGGCGTTGGCGCGTGCCTCCCTCGCCTGATTCGGCGCACCCCTCCTGCGGGTTGTGCCACGCACGGGGGCTCCGCGCGGTTCCCTTGTGGTCGTGTTCGCACGTGCCCTTTGCCCGTCTCGGCACCTCCGCCCGCGCCCTCGGAGCCATCCATCCGCCTGGCGTCTCGCCCAGCCTGGCGGCCGACAGGATGCGCGCCTCTTCCTTCTCTCGCACCCGCCTTGCCCGACTTGTGCTCTGCAGGCACCGGCGGTTGCCATGCTCGCGTGCCGGACGGTGGGCGGAGGACCGGGCCGAGGGTCGTTTGAGCGATCTCTGTGCACCTGATTATTTTTGCTAGCTCTTAACCGGAAGAGGCCCGCTCTCGACCCGCTCTCGACCCGAAAAATGTGCATCTGATTTGTTCATAGGTGCTCGGTTTGGCTCAAAGTTGAACAGGCATCTGAGGAATCTGGCTCCCGCCCAACAGTGAGGAGAGGGCCACTTCCTGCTCTGCACGTACCCGCATTGGGGTAGACCCGTCGCCATTCTGATTTTCTGTGCAGTCTCCGGCCTTCTTGGGGCATCTCAGGATTGTCTTGAGGCCACCTGGGGCCTCCTTGTGAGTATCTAGGGGAATGATCAGATCGAGAAGCCAATCTTTCCTAGGTGTTCGGCCTCCGATGGCCTTGCTGGAGGTATCCTTGGAACCTAGGGGAGTTTTTTTGTGGCCTGTTATGGCCTCTCTGGGGGACGATTTGAGCCCTTCGAGGTATTGTCAGCCATAGAATTTGAAAGGGTGGACTCCCTCCTGTCCTTGCTCAGGTGGGGGGGTGAATAGCGCTCCCAGCTGCGAGAGACTCGTTCTTCTTCCCCCGCGGCTGCGGCGTCTACGGAGCTGCGGCGTTTCAGCTTTTCCTGCCTGCTATGATTCGCGTCATGTCGAGTGAAGTGGCTCCCGCGATCTTCGGCCGCTCAAGCATTGATTATTCTCGGGCCCAACCTTGTTTGGGACTCGCATTACTTTGGGTGGTCTGTGGCTGATGTTGGGTCGTAGCTACAGCCGTCCTGGAGGGGTCCCGGGGCAGACTATAGCGCCGAGGGGCGCACCTTGACAGGCGTGCTCTCGGAACGATGGCGCTCCGAGGGGGCGAAGCTGCCGCCGACAAACTGACAGGCATCCCGACGAGTTCCAACATGCCGTCGGCACTGCGGCGGACTCTCGATGAGGTGTTGTTTCGGGGATCTGCGTGACTCGCTTCAGGGCGTGTCTGTCTGCAGGCGATCCCAGGCGCAGTTGCGCGTTCATGTGCCAGGGGCGGCTGGCGGGTAGGGATCGGACGGCAAGGTGAGGCGGACGGGCTCGGCAGATCAGTGAGACAAGGCTGGAATGGGAGAGAGGGATAGCAGGTGGAGGCGGACACGTAGAGAAGGAGAGGGGAAATTGTGGAGAAAGAGAGCGGAGGGGACACGCCAGGCGAATCCAAGGACCCCCTTTTGAGTAGAATGCTTCTACCTCGGCCCCTGCCGCACGCGTGGGCTGAGGGGCAAGAGTGGGGAAAACATATTCAGCCTCAGAGAGCTGAGGCCAGGTCCCCAGAGGGGATGTGCGGGGAGAAAAGGTGTATGCAAGTGCTGCGGGGACCGATCACCAAACCGTGAGTCGTTTCCTTTTATTTTACATCGCACTCTTGACGTACGAGTGGGACGAGCACAGATGGTGGTGTCAATCATTTAATCGGTGTTCGACCTGTACGACAGTCCCGAGAAGCATTCGAGACCTGAGATGCCCTTCTGGGCCCCGCAAGTCCATGTCAGGATCCTGTTGACGGACACTTTGGGAGAGCGTCATTCGGGGAGCTTCTCCCTCTGGCGCTCTTGCCGTTGATCCCTTGACGCGGCCGCTCTCCAACAAGTCGAAACACTCGGACGCCTCGCTCGGATGTGCGTCCCGTGGTCTCATGATGCGGCTCCTCTTGTTGCCGTGCTCAGTTCCCTGCAGTATCTGTTTGCCCTTGGCCACGTGGGCCTGCTTCGGCGGCACCCGCTGTGGAAGCAGACGTGCGAGCCCACGGATGCGACCACGCGTGCTGGGTTCGGTTGATTCCCCCCTCCCCTGGCCTTCCGCATCTCGTGATCCCGCGCATGGGCGTGTGGGCTCGGGCCCGTGGCCGCGGGGCCCCCGCGGCCTCGCCGCGTGAGTGCGCCCTCCTCCTCCTCCTCCTCCTCCTCCTCTGCCTGTCTCTGCGGCCGGCTCTCCTCTTCTCCGCTTCCTCCTGCATGCGGGACAGCTCGCAGTGCCGTAGCCCGGATTGCTCGGACGCGCGAGCGGATCGCCTTTGCCGCGCCAAGACGGAACGGCGTGGGCTCGGGCCCGTGGCCGGCGGGGCCTCAGGCGCCCCTCGCCGTCGTGGCCCCTCGTGTGCGCGCGGCTGCTCTCCAGAGTGGACTCGCCTCGTCCAGTGGCCGGTGGCCCCGTGGCCAGCAGCGGGGCTGCCTCGCGCGCAGCGGGGGCCGTCGAGGGTAGATCCGGCTGTCCGTGGCCTGTGCTCCCGTGGCCCGGGTTGGGCCCCGGCCGTTCGTCAGACGCCTCTCCGTCCCACGCCTCAGGCCTTGGTTGAAGTCGGGCGTGTCCCTCTACAGGAGGAGTCTCCAAAAATAGTTAAGAAATAGTCAGGGGACGTCAGTTTCCACAATTTTTGAGCATTTTTGAATATTTTCATTTTTCGTCCAAAATCCGCCTGTAGGAGGACACGCCCGACCTAAGCCTTGGTTCGGGTGGTCTGTGGGACCACCCCTCGCTTCAGGAAGAGGTTTCGAGAGTCTGGTGTCTGCCTGCAGCTGTGCGTAGCCCGCCTAGCTTTTAACCGGAAGAGGTTCGCTCTCGCCCCGCAGACCAATAATGTTTGCCTGCAGCTGGCTCACGCCGTCGACAACTGAGCCGCACCCGCCGTTGCCACCCTCTGCTGGCCACCCGTCTGTGTCCTTTCCGAGGGGGTGGCGTGATACCTTGGAGCGACGGGGGGCATGGTCGAGAGGGATGTCGCAGAGGGTGGGGCTGGACGTGCCCGTCGAAGCTGAAGAGACGGAGCAAACTGCAGGGGCCAGGCGATCACCATCCTGCTGGCCGCAGTGGTGCGGCGTGCCTGCGCTCCTCTGCTTTCCCATTCTTCTGGCACTGCGCCGGGCTCTCCACGGATGCTTCATCTTCTCGTTGGTCCGGTATCGTGGTCTCAATGAAGTGCGCGCTCGGCCTCTAGTGAGTGCCTGGTCGTGGCGTGGCCAGGGGTTATGATTCTCATGGTGTCGCAAGGACGTTTGTGTCATCGGTCGTATACTGTGATGCGTGCATGGTATCCTGCTGCCGGCGGCACACCCCGCCACTGTGCCAGCGAAGTAGTACAGCAGCGCAGCAGCACAGCAGGAATGACGTTCAGCCAAGACCCTCTCAAGTTCAGACAGGGCACTGGACCAGAGCGGGTCTTGCCAACCTCCGTCTTGTCCGCAACCTCGTTCTCCTCTTCTGTTCTCCTCGCTCCTCCGCCTCCTCCTTCGCGGATGTTTCAATATGAATTTGGCAGCTTGCTTGGGCCATCTTGGTGCCCTCCAGGGCAATTTTGGAGGCCTTTGGGGCTCTCTTGGGGTCCTGCAGGTGTTTTTTTGGGGCCCTCTGCATTTCGGGCCCGCGTGGAGCCATCCTGAGAGGACATCGACCAGAGAAGGGGGGTCCTCACCCCCTCTGGAGCCCGAAAAGTCGCTTCTTGCAGATCTCTTGGGGCCCTCTTGGGGTACCCTTTGGCGCCACTAGGGTCGTCATGGCGATTACTAATCCTCATCTCGCCTTCAGCAACCAACGCGCTGGCTTCGAACCCGACGATCCCCGATTATTTGGGCACGCTATACACCAGGCTCCACGGCATACAATTGGAGCACGCCCGAAGTGGGCGATGGCTCTATGAACGGGCATTGACAGTCTCCACTCGGTGCATACGGCACTGTTGCGGATACGAACCGTGGCATCTGCGCGTCTGTGAGGCACAAGCGGTAATGTTAGTTCTGGAATTTTACAGGGATGACCCCTTCTTGTCCTCTCTCAGGGGGTGTGGGAATAGCGCTGCCGGCGGCGAACGATTTGTTCAATCGCTTCTCACTCATTCCGCCAGCCCATCTTGCACCACTGTGGCTATATGTTGGCGTGCCCATGGCGGGCGAGAAGGAGAATTAGGGGACTCGATAGGAGAGGAGGGGGAGGAGGAGGAGGAGGAGGAGAAGGAGGAGGAGGAGGAGAAGGAGGAGGTGGAGGAGGAAGAGGAGGAGGAGGAGGATGATGATGATGATGAGGAGGAGGCATCTCGGCGGCTTCTTGGGGCACTGTCGAGACCTACCTGGGTCGCGAGCAAGACGCCTCTTTGGGCTTCTTGGGGTCTCTTGGGAGGCCTCTTGGGACCTCCTGGGGCCTTTTGGGGGCCCCGTGGGGCATTCTTTTGGGCTTCTTGGGGGTCCACTGGCAGTCTCGGGGGTTAAATTTTGGGGAAGGTTCGATATGTCTGTTCGGGTTCCCCCTCCTGGGGCCCTCGTGGGAGGCTCTGAAGCCTTTTGGGGAGGCCTCATGGGCCGTCTAGGGGCCTTCTAGGGCTGTCCTGGGAGCCTCTTGGGACAACTTGGAGGCCTCTTGGGCCGTCCTGGGCGGTGAGAAGCTTGGAAAGGCAGTAACGCCAGAATCTATCAAAAACCCAAGTTAAATCAATAATTGTTGGCTCTTCGGGCCATCTCGGGCTCCTCCTGGAGCCCTCCTGGGGCGTCCTGGGCGCTTGTTGGGCCGTCTTGACACCAGCTTGGGCCATTTTGGAACGCTCTTGACCTGAGGCTGTGGGGCCTGCCACCCACTGCTTGGGGCGCCCCTGGGGCGCTCCGAGGGCCACCAGGGCCGCGCCCAGGAGCTCCGGCAGCTGTGACCCGGACTTGCCGGGGCCCTGCCGGGGCCCTGCCGAGACCCTGCCAGGGGGGTATTTCTCAGGAGGGGAAAAACACACACAGACACAATTAATCGTCGATTTCCCCCCAAATATGGGAAAATATGGGAAGTGGGGGGGAAAGCAACACCCCCAAAAATACAGGAGAATACGGGGAATCCTTTTATTTGTGTGTATTTATTTGTGTGTCCTGGGGCTCCTTCAATTTCCTCGTCCGCGGGACCCCGAGGGTCCGCCACGGGCGCGCGAACTGGAAACATTCTGAAGCTCTTGCTGGAGATTTTTTGCGCGCCTCTGGCCCGTTGGGCTGGCGAGTTTTTCGTCCCCCCTCGGTGTTGTGACCCGCAGCCGGCGGTGTGGTTTTTGCTGCCTGCCACGGTTCGCGTGATGCCGCGAGACGCGGCTCTGGCGATCGTGGGCCGCTCAAGCAAGTACTGTTCGGCCTCAACGGTTTTTTCTTGCACTCACGATCCCTCTTAGCATGATGCCCTTTGTCCAACTTGGAGCCAATCGCCTCACAGTGACCGTTTAGGAGGGCAGCTCGTCGACGTGGCTGGACGCTCCGTTTACACGGCGTTTGATGCAGCTTAGTGGCTTCAGGATGGAGTCGTCGAACCTGCCATCGTGCTGATGTTTGAGGAAAACAACAGATGTGCCGACCTGCGATGGGCAGGCACACGCGCTGAACCGTTGCCAGAAGGATGAGTGACTCTTTGATCCGCACGGCGGTCGAGGCCGAGTCGGGTGAAGCTTTGTGGGCGCGTTTCCTCCTCCCCCAAAATCGCGTAGTGGCTTGACTACAGGATTGATTGGCCCCAAACTTGCTCCTCTTGCAGATCCGGGGAGGGAAGTTCGCCTCCGGCTGTCGGTCCATTCTCTTGCCGATCCCCCGCTCCGTTCCGGGAGTTCCGGCATCAGTGACCCGGACTTGCCGGGACCCTGCCGGGGCCCTGCCGAGACCCTGCCGGGGGGGCATTTCTTCGTCCGCGGGACCCCGAGGGTCCGCCACGTGCGCGCGAACCGGAAGCGTTCCGAAACTCTTGCTGGAGAACCAGGCGTGCCGAGCGAGGTCGAACGTCCCGAGGGACACGTCGGCAGACGCGCGTGGAGCGGAGGGGCAGCGCCCCTGCCGCCGAGGGCTGCGCCGGGCTGCTCCAGGCGCCGCAGGACAGGGAGGCCCCTGCGGCGCGGTGCTGCTCTCGCTGTTTGGTCGCCAGGGCCTCTGGCCGAGGCAACTCTCTGGGAAACTCGGGAGGGGGACATATACACAGACACAATCAATCGTCGATTCCCCGGAAAATATGGGAAGATGTGGGAAGTGGGGGGGGGGAGACAAAAGCCCAGAAAATAAGGGGAAATACGGGGATTCCGGTTATTTGTGTCTATTTATTTGTGTGTCCCAGGGCCCCTTCAGAAACGTACAGTCGGACCGAGGTAGAAGATTTGGGTCGTCTCGGGGAGGGTACCCCAATGTCCTTCGTGCTCGTTGGATGTGCTTGTGCATCCTCGGGGTTGGGCACCCTCGAAGGTTCCTCAGTTTGGGCCGGCGGAGGGTCTTGTGTTCTTGAGGGGTGTTCTACTATAAGTCCGACTGCAGGTCAAGGGAGCAACAGACCACCCCGACCCCCACAATTGGCGTTCGCTGATCGGCGCTGGGCGTTTGTTGAACAGCCCAGCGCTGTCTGATTCCTTCCGTCGGGTGCGTTTACGAAACGGCCCCGCTTGTCTGGGTGCCTGATTGTGAGAGTATTCCTCCTTAGTGCTCTCTGGTAAGACTCGAGTTCGCCGGAACTCGGGTCTGCCGGCGTTTTTTGGCGGGACCGTCTCGAGTTTGGACGGCCCAGTGTTCATGGGAGGTTTGCAGCGGGATCCCGCGGTAAATTTTAGGCTGGGGCTCGTCATGTTCTTGACGGCGCCGTGAGGCCAACCCGAGCCCCCCAGACCCGAGTCTTACGTCTCCCTGAACCGCGGGCTCCCGTGTGGCTTCTTGCAGGCGGCTCCGTGCTGGACCGCCCCCCGCCCCCTTGACGCCAGTGACTGCCTTACTCGTGCAGCGCAAGGTGGAGATCGTCCAGAGCGCAGCGGAAACGCTCAAGCATGCAGCTGTGTGTGGGCAAGTGAAGTTCCCCCCTCTGTCAATTAAAGCTGTGCGCGGCCTGCTTAGCTTCGACCGGAAGAGGTGCGCTCTCGACCCGCGGATCAAAAAAGTGGGCAAGTGAAGATGTATCCTTTTCCCAGTGTTCCCTACAGTCGGATTGCTGCGGAACGGCATTCGCGCGTTCAGTGGCGTGGCGGTCGGCTTACCGAACGGATTGGCTTATCTTGGTCCTTTGCAGCCGTGAGGTCAAGCACGCTGTCGTACCTATCCGTAGTGCACGCGGACAGGGTTCTTACGATGCAGTGGGGCCCGTTGTGCATCTGGGTCGACTTGTGTGGTCGCAAACTGTTCTCTAGCGCACAGCAGTCGTGCTTGCAAAGAAGCGCTGTGCATGAGTTTCACAGGCCCCTGGTACAAACTTCTGCGGTGCGCAGTCGTGTTTGCCGATTTGCATTTGTAGCACTGTGGGGTGCCAGGGTGCTGATAAGCGTGCGCCAGAGATGCATCGTCCATAGGCAGGTCACGTCTGGCCCGCATGGAGTCACCTGCATGGGTGCAGTGTGCGGGGGTCACTGGGATGCATGTTCTTGGAAAGCGCAGCTGCCTGCGGCAAACTCCGCCGCCGTGCTAGCGCATCAGCACCAGCAGCGCAGCAGGAAGGGTGTTGAGTTCCAGATATGCACAAGCTTAGTGCCGTGTCTGAACTGGCGGGGGGGCCTTAATCAATCATTCCTTTTCCGCAGCACCGTCCTCCTTCTCCTCCTCCTCCTCCTTCTTCCTCCTCATTCCTCATTTTCCTCCCGTCTCCTCTTGAAGGTATCATGAAATGTTAGCCGCTGCTTCTTTGAGGCTCTCTTGGGGGCCTCTAGGGGGCGTGTTGGGGGCTTGTTGGGGACTCGTTAGGTCGTCTCGGGGCCGTCTTGGGCGCGATGGTTCTACCGACCTTCCGAAGAGGCTCGGTTGAACCGTTTTGGGTGCGGCTCAGCGGATCTCAGGACCGTCTTGTGGAGCCCTCTCGGGCCGTCTTGGGGTTCTCTTTGGGGGTCGTCTTGGGCGATCTGCAGGGCTCTGTGGGGCTTGCTGCAGCTTTCCCGAGGCCGTCTGCAGCCGAACAGCTTTGGAACAACACATTACATTAGCTTTGGAAGCAAATTGCATTGAGTTTCGGATTGGTTTTGTATTGTTTTGGACGTCACCGGGCCTCAATGGAGGCCTCTTGGGGCGTCTCTTGAGAGATTCAGCGGACCTCCTGGAGCAGTCAGGAGCTTCTGTGGTGTCGTTGGGCCGCCTTGGTCTGGCCTTCGGGTATCTCGCCGCCATGTTGCAACAGTCTTAAGACAAGTCGGAGCTGTCTAGAGGCTGGAAAGCGTCAGGAAAGCACAAGTAGGAGGGCGATCTTTGGAGGGTGTGCGCTGCTAGGGGGGGACAACCAGTCTTGTTCTAAGACTCTAGTGTTCTAAGACTCCAGTGGAGTCTGAAAACGATCTTGGCTGTCCCCTCCTTGCAGCGCGGCCATCCACCGGTGGGCACGGTGTGTGGATGGCCGCGGTAGAGCCCAACCACACACTGGGCTAGGGAGCTGGAGTCGGCCACGCGGGCAATCGGGGGTGTGTAGGGAGGACTATTGTGAGCGTCGAATGCACAAGAAGAGTACATGCAATGATCGCTGTGATGTTTCAGTGTGAGGCCCCGCTTGAATTTGCCTGTTTGTGAACTGCCACATTATGAAAAAGCCAGTGTAGGTTCTACTCGCGCAGCAGGGCATCGGCAATCGTGGGTGCGTGCCTCGTGATCCATGCGCGATGCTGGGTAGGTCAGAGCATTGGCCGACCTCGGGCGTATACGATACTTCTCTTCGTAATCCTTCGTTTCTCCTCTATCTCGTTCCTCCCCTCCTGCCGCCCAGCGAATGAGGCTGCAGCCTTCGGTGAGTGGCCGGGCTGGAGGCGTTCGGTGACGCCACGGAGGCAGGGGCTGGGGATGGGTGCAGGGCACCCACCATGTTGTAGGGTAGCATGATTTGACACTGAAGTGAACGGCTCCTGAGGCACCCGCACATGCGCATATGCACGCCCACGAACATGCGCGCGCCTGCGTGTACGTGCGCCCCTCCTGCCTTCGCCGGGCGTTCCTCCTCTCTCCCCCGTGCATCGCGGCTTAGTTCGCATTTGTATGTCCTATTTCTGCTCTTCCGCCAGCGCAGTAACTCTGCCTAGCCGCCGACGCAGCAAGGGTGTACGTGCGCTCGCACGTGCACGTGCGCACGTGCACGCGACCTTGCCGTTGTGCCGAGGTCCTCTGGACCCGCAGATATAAAACGCGCGTGTGGCGCAGCGCAGGGCCACGTAGCGTGCGTGCAGCGCGCGCTGGCGGAGCACTGTGTTCGAGCAGTTACCCATGCAGCGGCCGACTTCTCAAGGCTCCCGCCGTGCTGTGGACGAAGGCTCCCGCCTTGAGCCGACGGCATGCGCAGCAGAAGGTCCCCACGTCCTCGGCTGCTGAGCTGTCGAGAGCACGGCTGCGTTTGCAGGTTGCCAGGTCGCGAGTGATCGGGCTGCCAAGCTGCCATGAGCCTTTCACTACTGTGGCCTCGCAAGAGTCCTCCAGATGGCATGTCAGTGATTTGTCGAGTTGGGTGGACATTACGTCGTGCGCTGCCTGTGGCTTGGAGTCTTGACTTCGCGAAAGTCCTGAGTAAGGTTGGTGTCACGGGTGGCGGCGCCTGAGTTGGGACGCGCTGAATTGCCGTATGTGGCAGTCATCCTGGCATCGTGCCCCTGTCGGTGTGTCATGCTCTCTATTGTTGTACTTCTTAGACCTTCCTGTGGGTTTAGATCTCCTTTGGAGCTCGCATGCGCCAAATCCACCTCCGCAATATCCGCATTTACAGCCTGGGCGTCATGCCCCCTGAGGCTCGAGAACCTCCCGCGGAGCAGCAGCCAAGGATACCTGCCCGCCCCCGAGGGCAGGAGAGCATCCGCAACCACCGTCCTGCAGTGAGCTGGGGCAGGACTCCAATCTCTGCGGATGTGGACGCTCCTGCCCGCTGCACCGCTGCCTGGCCGTGCGTGCATCTCCTCGCCTCTCTCTGCCGACTCCGTCTGCGCCCGCAGGGGCAGTCACACCGCGGCCACCCCAAGGACGCCCGACCTTCCGCCCCACGGCCACCGCGCGCCGCGAGGTGAGGGAGGGAGAGAGAGATAGCGAGGCAGGGATATATGCACACACATATATGTATATATACACACATACACATGTGTTTACGTATATCTCTATATATGTATATATATAGAGAGAGAGAGAGAGAGAGAGAGAGAGAGAGAGAGGGAGAGAGGGAAGGAGGAGGGATGCTCGGATCCAAGCGGGCTTCGAGGGATCTAGAGGCTGACTTCTCCTCTTCGTTGGAAGGTGGCGTAAGGCTGGCAGAAGCAGCGGAGGTAAACGATGCTCCGCAAGAGATGCCGCCTTGATTTGATTCAGGGTTTCTGAAGCGGGCGCAATCTAGGTCACGCTGGATGGCAAGCGTCGGTGTTTCGAGGCCACAGTTTGCACGAGGCAAGTGCATGTCCCTTCCCGCTTTTGGTATTTTCCCAACCATCCTGTGGTCTTGGGTCCTCGTTTTGAAGGGATATTCCCCGCGTTCACTCCTCCCGCTGCCTCCTCCTCCCCTCCCTCCCCCCTCCTCCCGTCACCCCCTCATTTTGGCACACTTCTCACACGTTTCGTGGCCCCAACGCTCCACCGAAGGCACCAGTGGAAGTGCCCACATGCGTCCGCCACACCCAGTACAGCGTTTCATGGCTCCATAGGGGGCTCCACCGAAAGCCCAAGTGGAGGTGCCTGCACGCGTCCGCCACTCCACTGAAGGCTCCAATGTGGGGGTGCCCGCATGCGTCCGCCACACCCAGTACAGCGCTTCGTGGCCCCATAGAGAGCTCCACCGAAGGCCCCAGTGTGGGGGTGCCCGCATGCGTCCGCCACACCCAGTACAGTGTTTCGTGGCCCCATAGGGAACTCCACCGAAGGCCCCAGTGTGGGGGTGTCCGCATGCGTCCGCCCCATAGGGAATTCCACTGAAGACCTCAGTGGGGGTGCCCGCATGCGTCCGCCACACCCAATACAGCGTTTTGTGGCCCCACAAGGGGGCTCCACCGAAGGTCCCAGTGTGGGGGTGCCCGCATGCGTCCTCCACACCCAGCACAGCGTTTCGTGGCCCTACAGGGCGCTCCACCGCCACACTCAGTACAGCGTTCCGTGGCCCCATCGGGAGCTCCACCGAAGGCCGCAGTGCCACCGCCCGCATGCGCCCGCCACGCCCAGTACAGCGTTCCGTGGCCCGACAGGGAGCTCCACCGAAGGCCACAGGGGTGGTGCCCGCATGCGCTCGTCACACCCAGTACAGCGTCTTGTGGCTCCATAGCGAGCCCCACCGAAGGCCACAGGGGGGGTGCCCGCATGCGCTCGCCGCACCCAGTGCAGCGTCTCGTGGCTCCATAGCGAGCTCCACCGAAGGCACCAGTGGGGGTGCCCGCTTGCGTCCGCCACACCCAGTACAGCAGTTCGTGGCCCCATAGGGCCCCATAGAGAACTCCACCGAAGGCCCCAGTGGGGGTACCCGCATGCGTCCGCCACACCCAGTACAGCGTTTCGTGGCTCCATAGCGAGCTCCACTGAATGCCCCAGGGTGGGTGCCCGCATGCGCCCGCCACGCCCAGTACAGCGTTCAATGTCCCGATGGGGAGCTCCACCGAAAGCCCCAGTGGGGGTGCCCGCATGCGCTCGCCACACCCAGTACAGCGTCCCGTGGTTCCATAGCGAGCTCCACCGAAGGCACCAGTGGGGGTACCCGCATGCGTCCGCCACACCGAGTACAGTGTGTCGTGGTCCCATGGGGAGTTCCACCGAACGCCTCAGTGGGGGTGCCCGCATGCGTCCGCCACACCCAGCACAGCGTTTCGTGGCCCCATAAAGAGCTCCACCGAAGGCCCCATTGGCGGTGCCCGCATGCGCTCGCCACATCCAGTTCAGCGCTTCGTGGCCCTACAGGGCGCTCAACCGCCACACTCAGTGCAGCGTTCCGTGGCCCCATACGGAGCTCCACCGAAGATTCGCATACGTCCCAACCATTGGTCCGACCCTTGCTTGCACTGCCCCGCGCCTC